>VBSM01003176.1:67591025-67601896 GCA_008086735.1 Cheirogaleus medius
GGTGTCGGGCAGATGGGAGTGGGGAGGAGGAGATGGGTATATACATACATAATGAGTGTGAAGCACACCGTCTGGGAGATGGTCATGCTTGAAGCTCTGACTCGGGGGCGGGGAGGGCAAGGGCAATATGCGTAACCTTAACATTTGTACCCGAAATAGGCTGAAATTAAAATAAATAAATATAGTTTTCCACCTTATAAAAATATATGGTACTATACCAATTAAACTCTTCACAGAAGAATTAGCATTCTTATAAATCTAAAATGGTAGAGATAGGTAGGTAGATTGATATAGATAGATGGATATTTAGATTGCAATGAAGCACTGATTTATATCAGGTGAAATAGCTATAAAAATTTATTTTCCTTTAACAACCCTGATGGAATGGTTAATAAGTTTAAAAAGAGTGAGAACTTTAAATATAGGTCAAGTTCTTATGCTGACATCATTAAAAGAATTTTTCTTTTCAGTAGATATTGTGTTTAAGGCTATATAGATGTTTCATAAAGACTGAAAAATAAGGGAGAATATAAGAAAAGTCCTGGATTGGGGTGGAACTGTTGAAGATGAATGTGGAAAGAGCAGTCCACATGTATTTTAATAGAATTGAATTTTATTCTGGAGTCTATTTTTTAAATCTGTGTCATCATGAACAAGTCACTTCATTTTTGTTACTCAGTTTATATATTTGTAAAATAAACTTAATGATATCTATTATTATCACAGAACATTAACACAGAGTACAGAATAATATAGAACTATATTGTCATTACAAAATAATATTCTATTACTCTAGGGCTGGACACGGTGGTTCATGCCTGTAGTCCCAGCACTCTGAGAGGCCAAGGCAGGAGGATCTCTTGAGGCAAAATAATATCCTATTACTATAGAATAAAGTCTCTAAAAAAGCAATATAAATATATATATATATATATATACATTCTTCTCATTAGCACATGGAACATTTTCAAAAATAGATCATATGTTAGGCTACAAAACAAGTCTCAGCAAATTTTTAAAAATCAATATTATAGCATGTATCTTCCAAGATCACAGTGTAATAAAACTAGAAGTCAATTCTCAAAACTACACAAACACATGGAAATTAAACAACCTGTTACTGCATGATCCCTGAGTCAATGATGCAGTCAAGATGGACATCAGAGGATTTTTCAAACTGATCAACAAAAGTGACACAAGCTACCAAAATCTCTGGCATACAGAAAAAGCAGTGCTAAAAGGTGAGTTGATAGCACCAAATGCCTACATTAAAAAGAAAGATCACAAATTAACAACACAATGTCAAACCTCAAGGAACTAGAAAAAGAAGAAAAAGCCAAATCTAAAACCAGCAGAAGAAAAGAAATGACAAAGATCAGAGCAGAATTAAATGAAAGTGAAACCAAAAAAACAAAAGAAAGAAAGAAAAAACAAAATACAAGGGATCAATGAAAGAAAAAATTGGTTCCTTGAAAAGATGAACAAAACTGATAGGCCACTAGCTAAATTAATCAGGAATAGAAAAGAGACTATTCAAAAGATTTATATTTAGTATATATGCATTAAGTGCATATTATGTGATGGGCATGATACTGAATAAACATAGTCTTTGCTTTCAAGAGGTTTGCAGAATAAAACATGACTCGAGTGCAATGAATTTGCATTTTAGTAATCACAACAGCATTTGTATATATTTTACCACACAGGTTCATAGGTGTGTATTTACTTTGTCTAAAAACTATGATTGACACACACCGTTGGCAGATTCTCGCATGAACCACTCTCCCACACCTTCTACATCTACCCAAATTCTGTAGCCAACTGATTCAGAACCATTGGCCCAAGCTTCCTCCTTTCTCCCAGGGGAGGCAACTCTACCTCTTTTTCAGAGACAATGTAGTAGAGTGTTGATAAAAGAAGTTTTAGATCCTGGGTCTAGTATTTACCAGCTATGTGACCTTAGGTAAGTTACTTAACATTTCTGTGCTTCCATTTCTCCCTTTAAAGTAGAAATAATAATAGTATCGATGTCGTGGGGTTATTGTGAGAATTGGGGAAGTTAATGCATACACAGCACCACAGCACTTAGAAATGATGATTGTTACTATTACTATTACTTATCACTATAATTACTACAACTACTACTATTCAGTGTTGTCAAAGTAGGTACTGCGTGAGTACCTACTTTGAGTCCAGCACTGACCAAAAAGCACAGCCAACCAGTCAGTCATGCATGACAGTGTCTCAAGATTTGCCTAAGCTGATTAAAACTTCCATTTAGAAAACATTCTAAACTTCAGTTCCTTTTGAGGGGATATAGACGAGTCAGGGCTGTTCATTGTTTGCTAAGCTGATACGCTCATTCTTGTTTAATGCTCTATTGATCAGGAATGTGTGTAGGCACTCTGCTCGGGAGGCTTTCTTGTCTAGTATTCAAGTCTGATTGCCAAGGAAACTCTGTGGGTTATTTCTTTTCTTCATAGGAGCTGCCTAACAGCATCAGGCCATTGATCCATTTACTGTATTTGGCCCCCTGGCAATCACTAATGCTAGGAAGACCATGTAATGAAGTATTCTGCTTAGATGGTTGGAAGAAAAAAAATACTGTGTTTGGCTGAGGAAGGTAGGAAGCGTACAGTAGCTTTTAGACATGTCTTTTCTGCTTTTATACTAAGCTCTACAGATTGACCATATGTACGTTATAATTTATCATTTATTCTTCGTTTAGTTTTGAGTGCCCTTAAATATGTTCTTTCTTATCTGTTTAGTAATTTAAAACCCATTTTCAGCGGATCGTATGGAAGGTAATAAGGATATATGTTTTATTCTTGCTAAAGTGAGAGGAATAGAAAAGAGTCATATTTTAGATTAGAGATAAGAATAATTTGGGGTCTATAGGCAGAAATGTCACTCAAAGAAGATGCAGATTTTCCTTTGTAACACCATTATTTACAAGGAACGGATTTTCTATTGTTCTTCTAAATTAAAATGTGGTGTAATGTAGAAAGTGTGGCTTTTGCTTTTGCTAGGCTGAATTTTTATTTTTATTTTTAAAACTGAATCTCTAGATAAACTATGTGATGAGGCCTCCATACATTCAAAAATATACCTAGTACAGGATCTACTTGGAAGATGCCAGCTGTTCATATTGAATCACTTCAATCCTGTGGTCCCTCTGGCATAATGGGATGTTTGAATGTTATTTGGATGCCACACTGGGCTTAAATGTTGTTTGACCTGGAGTTTGTTCTTGCACTCTGCCTCTAACTGTAGGAAGTTGAGGAGGTTATTTATCTCTATACTTCAGTTTCCTCTTATATTAATATAAAATGGGTGTTATAATTATTCCTACAATACGGGCACAGAGTTGTTTTGAGGAGCAAATGAATTAATGTATATGGAAGGACTTTGGTAAACTATTAATATAAAGCATTACACAAATGTTAACGCTAATTTCTCTGGCATTTAGCTTCCTAGGCCAAGGCTCCTTTACACTTGCCAGCACACAAACAAATATCTCTTAGCCAAGAATATCTCAGCAAGCGTAGTGTGGTAGAAGATGTCCTGCCAGCAGGCCTTTGTGGTAACGGGAAGGACAGCTATAACTGGCATCTATCAAGAAGGTCCCTGAGGTGAGCCTGCATCTCATGATGTCAGGAAAGTAGAAAAGGCAATTTTTGCAACTCTACACTTCCACCGTAGCAACTCTTTCCCTTTAAACAGACATACACACATGCAAACATACAAACATATATACCTATAGATACATGAGCAAAACATACATACACACATACATACTTGCTTATATAATAGATACATATGCATACATATACTCAAATACACAAACTCCAAAACACACAAACACATGTATGCGCACATGCACATATAAATTTCATACACACATACACATATGCACATATTGACTCATATACACACACGTATGCGCACACACACACACACACAACGCTGTCAGGGTATCAGGAATAGGAAAGGATGAGTCCCCATTCTGATTTCTGGTTAGTCTAATAACAAGAGGTGGAGATAGGGAAAATTTGCTTGGGTAATTTTCTCACCATTGCAAACTAAAGAAAATTGAAGCTAGAAGTGATTGTGGTAGTGGCTCTGCAATGCTGAATTTGAGGACTCGATGTTAGGATATTTTACCATTTCTTCTATCAGTATCCTTGGAAACAAAAGGAATTCAGAGCCCTTTGTATTTGAGAGCCACTTTATGCTCAGGTGGGCAATCTGGAAAGCTGTGCTGTGCCGTATATGAGGAGCACACCGGTATGCGTGGGAGACAGAAAGGTTTAGATAAAAGAAGCTGAGGACCAAGGCAAGATGGGTGACTAGAGACATCACATACCGGATCGCCCTGGAGGGAAGAAAGGGTTTCAGATAAAGGAGAGGGGAGAAAGGTCACAGTTCCGGTGTAGGAAAGAGAAAGAAGTACTGGAACCTGCTGGGGACCTCATGGAGGAAAATGACGAGGCAGAGAAAGAAGTGGCAAAAGGAAAAAAGGATGTTGGCAAGGATCAAACCCAGAGAGGCTCAAAGCCCAGTGAAGTGGTAAGGGGGGATCCCTTCATCCTTCCCACACTCCCTTGGTGATCAGTGGCCAACCAAGTTATTTAAAAGCTTTTCTAACCTCATGAGACCAAGCACTGTGGCAACCACAGAACTGTGGGGAGAACTTGCATGATCTCAGAGCTTAGAAATTCCATGTGGGGTTCCCCTCCAAGGAGAGTGACCCAAGAGGCCAGAGAGCCAGCTTTCTTCCATTCAGAACCTTATCCTCCCCCCCACCCCACCCCCTCACCTACTGCAACCAGGAGAGCAGTTTTAGCCAAGAATTTGGTGCGCAGCTGCCTCTCCCCAGCCGGCACATCCTCCAGTCTGAGGTTTCCCCAGAGAGTGGGGCCCATGCCTTTCCCCTTGAGGACCTTCAGTGGGCACAGGGTGACTGATATGAGAGCTCCCTGCCTGCCAGCATTTCCCAGAGATGCATGCCAGTGCCTCAGATGTGCAACTTGAATCCTGAACCCCTAGGACTCGAGTGGGCTGCTAGCGGACACAGGGGAGATTTGAGAGCTGGATTCCTGAGGTGAGGGAACCCACATGGGCGGAATGGATGGGAAGATATCATGGGAGTCAGAGATGTGGTGATCTGGGGGAGTGTCCATTGCACCCACAGGAAAGCTGCACTGTCATACTAGGGTGGGTCCCCTAGTGGTGAAGGTCCCAGCCTGCAGTGCCATAGCAACCGATTGCATCATGTTCAGACACCTGTTTGCCACCAGACACCAGAGGGCAGGGGTAACACAAGAGGGGCAGAGCTAACAGGCTCCCTCAAACCCTTTCATAAGAACTGTAATTCCATTTATGAAGGCAAAGCCCTCATTACCTAATCACCTCCCAAAGACCCCACCTCTTAATACTATCACATTGAGGATTAAGTTTCAACACATGAATTTTGGAGGGCCATTGCGGTAGTAGATAAGAATCAGGGTATAAAATTGTTTGGGATATATAAAGAAATGTTTCTAAAAGCTCTGTCCAGACACTTGAATTAGAATTAGATTACTGGCTATTTCCAATGGTAGCTTTTGGTTCTCACTCTGGAGCTCCTGGTTCAGTATTTCTGGGAGTCATCCCTCTAATCTTGATTTTTATCCATCCCCTTGGTGATTCTTGTCTACACTGATCTATCACTTAATTCAGGCTAAGTAACAAATGTGTGCCTTTAGTTCCTGGAAGAAAGAGAGGCCAAATGGGGAATATGTCGTTGTAGCAGAGTCTCATCCCAGATACCATCATAGTCATTGTCTACACAGGGCCAATTTGTGTTCGTTGCCACGCACAAGAAGAGCACACTCCCATGCAGAGCTGGGAAGAGTGAGCAGGGGCTTTTCTTGGTGATTTCACAGTGACGCAGAGGAGGCAAAATGGGAAGTAGGTGTCTTAAGAAATTAATTGGGAGTATTGAAAAGGAACTTAATTTTTCTCGCTGATAATTTTCAAGCAGGTAGTTAAAGGTGGTGGTGTAGCTTTTTTGAGGTAAAGTAAGCTTGAGCTAACTAGGCTGCAGGAAACAAATGGGAACTCTGATGAACATTTATTTTTAATTGCTTGAGAAATGTAAATGTTCTTTTTAAAATAACATCAAGAAGACTAAAGTTAAATTTAGCAGTAATTAATAAGAACGGTGGGAAATTAATCAAAAAGTTACCAGGTTAGACCTAAGTATTCTATGCTTTTAACGCTTGTTTTAATTTGTGTGTAACCTTAAATGCGTGATGAAATATCTATTTTTAGAATTTGATTATTTAAGTTTTATTTTAATAACTAATAAATAATTACAAATGTTAATCTCCAAATACAATTTAGAAAAAAAAGGATAAGGTGAATGAACCATGTGTTTTTAGCTATATACCAACCTAGGTCAGATCCACATCAGAAGAGACTCAGATATAAAACTAATAATTAGTTATAGAGAAGAGGGAACACTAGTTCATTCATCATAAGGTCAAGGAACAATGATAATAAGAAAAATAATACTATTTTTGACTTTAATCCCTAAGGAATCCTCAGTGTTAAATCACAGAAATAAAGACTGCAACAGCACTTTTAATAAATAGATTAATTAGATGTATCTGTGCAGTCTTCGACCTTTAATGATAAACCATAAACAGCTACAACAAAGGGATAGGTTGCAACCCCCAAATTTAAGTCATTGAAGCCTCAAAATGCAGCCCTCTCATTGGAAGATTGACCAGTTATTAGCAAATAAGAGTGTGTCAGTCAAAAATATCTTGATAGAGGACTGTATATTAAAATAAAGAAACAAGCAGGGAGGAATTAAATGCTACGTATCCAAGCACTGAAGAAATGTAAAATTCAAAACCAAAGCGTAATCATGAATGCAAAGATGAGGTGACAGAGAAAGAGAGAGAGAGAGGGCAGCCTCTGGGCTCTTCCCCCAACAAAGCTCTCTTGAATTTGTGTTTTAAAATGGCAAATTGAATTTATAGGATGTTATTACTTGAAAGATCAGCCTTACTGAATACACACACTTTGCTCCATTCTCTTACAAATCACAGAAAATGTACACATGTCATTCTAACTACTAATGAAAGCTGTAGTCAAGTAAAATCTAAAAAACGACAATCACCAACCACCTTCCCATATTTCTCGATAAAAAATGGAAAACGGATTTCATATTAAATGTTACTTCAGCTTTTGTCGTAGGAGCAGAAGACAGGGACAGGGTTATTACTCAGGGAGATCCGATGGCTAGAGAATAAATTCTCATCCTGCTTCTCTCTTTACAAGCTGCGTAAACTCAGGCAACACATTATTTTGTGGTCTGAATCTTCCAGTCTCAATGGTTTTTCTTTTCTGTCTCATAAGAATTCTGCTAACATATGATCATGGAATTAGCTATTTTAAAAAAGTTAAAAACATTATACAATGGCATGTCCAACATGTAGAACAAGCAGAAACTGAGAAGTTAGACAACCTGAAACCCCTGCCTCAGGCTGAGCTATAAGCAAGTCTGCCTACTTGGAACCCATCGGTCACCCAGCAGAGGGTTGTCCACAGTGAGGTTTTGCTGAGCCTCATCTGAATCCTTTTCAATGGCTTAGGTCAGTCATCTGCTCCTGAGAAAGGAGAAGGTGAGATCCTTGATATTCAGAGGGAGGGCATGGAGAACAATGGTATAGAAGGTTAAGTTTCTGTGCTGGTGTGTGGATGTCACTGAGCAGATAAAAACCCACTTTAATAATAACCTTAATTTCCTGTGAACTGTAGACCAGAAATAAAGAGGGTCACTTGAACAGTGATGGTCTTTGTTTTTAGTAAGTAGCAAAAATTAAGAGAAGAGAGAAATCAGTAGGTAGACAGAATATTCCATGTCCAGATAAGTCTTTAGGTTAAGGGAGGGTGAGAATGTGAGTTTTCCCAGAATGTCAGGGATAAGATATATGCACAAAAGTTCAGTTCAGTAAAAGTGAAGGGTTTAACAATAAACTCTGTCATGGCACCTAGCCAGGGCCCTGGATAATAGAGAGCTGAGTGCCTTCCACAAATGGCAGGCTGTTCTCACTCAGCAAATAGAGCAGAAGACTTAAATCTGAGAGACAAAATTAATGAGTGTTAAAGTGCTGCTTTGTAAGAGCTCTTAGTTCTCATTTTGCCCTGGGTGAAGGTTCAACTCTAAGGCAGACTTTAATGGAGATAGACCATCCAACCAATTCAATTACCAAACATTGGAAAGGTCAAAATGATGTAAATGGCTGTTTTGAGTAAGTGAATGAAGAATCAAGAACATGATTCTGCAACCTGTAAAGGAAGAAGCAAACATGCAATTCTAAAAGACAATCCAAGACGGGGACCCTAGGTTATCCGGAAGCATGAACAGATGGCTCTGTTTGGTGTCCCCATGTGTGCTCAGATTGATGGACTCTGAATATATTTCCATTTCTGTAGGAGGAAGGGCTTTCTTAACCACAATAACAGAGTACCTCCACCAATGAACCAGGCCTAGTTATATGTGTTAAAATAAATTAAAGTGGATACTAGGCCTGAAGAATCCCTTAGCAGAAAAAGCCAGTTAGGCCCCATAAGTGACTGTAACCTTTCTTGATTTGCAAATATAAGTGAAACTTTAACTTAAGCATATTTCTTGTAAATGCCTAAGTGAAAAGAAAACAGACCTTAAGCTCAATCAATCAGAACTGATGAACAAGCTTATATAAAAATTATAAGGACTTTCCAGCAGGACAGACCAACTTCATCACTGTATCAAATCAAATATTTTTTTTTTATTACCTCCACATTCACTGTATAGAAGCCTGTGCCATACACTTCAGCAGAGCCCTTGAACCACTTCTAGTTTGAAACTGCCCAATTCATGAATTGCTGTTTGTGCAAATAAACAGTTTAAATTTTTGTGTATGTGTGCCTTAGATTACCTTTTAACATTTGAAAGACACTTTCTTGAGGTCCTGAGGTCCTCTATAGTAGAAAACCATCACACAGACCCAAAGGAGTCCAGGACTGAAAAGCAGGTTGTAGAACTTTAGTCCTGGCTCCTTGACACAATTGGTAGATCACACAATCCCTCTCTTTGCCTCCATTTTATCATTTAGAACTGGAACTGTGCTATCTTGTTCTTATATATCTCCTAGGGAATCTAGCCCACTAACTGGTGCTCATTAATTGATTAAAGCCTTACTTGACAGGCACATGTGAGGCGCATCTTTCAGCTGGAAAGGCATGATTGGCATCTAATCATCAAGCTTTGCCCCAACGGTGAGTATAATGCATATGTGTTTCCCCAGACCACAGTAACAGAATAACATCTCCCGGGCTTGGTCCTCATCATATTGTTCTACCTGGCTTAGGAAATGCTCCAGACAGGTTTCATGTGTTCTCTTTAACAATGTTCTCCTGATTACCAATGACATCTTTCTCTTCTTGGACTCTTGGCAATGGCCAGGTAGACCTCCAGGTCACAGGTTGCTGCACGCTAGCTCTTCTTTTTTTCCTTCTTTTACTGTTTTAAAAAGATTATTAATTCTTCAGTTGTTTTCTCCCTATAATTTCTTTATCTTTTTTATGAGGTATAAGTATAATTGCATAACTGTATAAATTTATGGGGTACAGGTGTAATTCTGTTACATGCATAGGTTCTATGATCGGATGTCAGCACCCTTCTCTGGAAATGACTTTAGGAGTCCTTGGCTGATAGGCTGCTGCCCCTTGAGGTGGCTGGTTTTATTCTGATCCTCTTTCCCTATCATTTCTATTCACTTTCATTTCTTTGTTATGTTATCTTGAAGAAGTGGAGCAAAAACAATTCCTCTTCTCTAGGCTCCAGATCCAATTGCCAGAGGGAGAAAGCCAGGACAAAGGACAACTGGACAAGGATGTATCTGTTCACACTAAAAACTACCTTCTCACTAGGCTTAAAGTGAAGAAGGCTACACCCCCCACAAGCCCAGCAGCCCCCCCCATGCACCTGTCTCCCTGGGGTGGAGGTGCGACTCACAGCATTACAACAGATCTGCCAAAGACACAGCTCCACACATCTTCCTTTTCTTCATTCCGCCAAGCTGTATAATTGATCTAGCTGAAAATTCAAAGTAGTGGAATAGGCGTGCATATACTATCTAGCTTTGGAAATCCTCAGCTATTGTATTTCTTGGTTAAAACTATTTTTAACATCCTGTTACATAAGCAATGATAATATTATACTACTACATTATATGATATTCCTCATTGTGTCTACATTAAGGATACTGCTGAGGAAGATGTATATTATATTGAACATGATAAGAACCCTTGGGAGACATTTTTTTCTAGTGTTATTAGAATAACTATTTTTCTGTAGCACTTGGTTTGATTTTATCTTGACATTGTGAATTGTGTAGCTGATCATACTTTTTTTTCTGTGTATAATTCAGAGCCTAATTTATATCTTGAAGATAGCAAGTGTACAGGACTCCATGTGGTGAAATTTTGTATAACCTCATACCTGGCACTAGTTTCTTTTAATTCCTGCCTTACTTTGATTTTTCTATTTGGGTTCTGAAAGGCAATATCATATATTGTTCAGAGCTAAATCTTTGGAGTAGGACACATGTGGGTTTATATTCTGGCTTCACCATTGCTGTGTGATCTTTTCATTTCCTCTCTAAAACTCATTTCCCTTATCTTTAAAATTATTATAAAAATAGTACCTGATCCTGAGGATTATCATGAGCGCATATAAAGCATGTAGCACCGTGACCAGCATATGGTGATGATTCAAGAACTAGAAGCTACTATGACTATTAGGTATATTTATTTTAGCTTTTTTTTTTTAA
>VBSM01003176.1:67601996-67643876 GCA_008086735.1 Cheirogaleus medius
CATATTGCTTTCCACAGAGGCTGAACTAGTTTGCAGTCCCACCAGCAATGTATTTTAGCTTTTTATTCTTTATACATTTGAAAGTTTCCCTAAATTCTTTCTAGAAGTAAGTGCAAAGTAAAGTAAAGTAAAATAAAATATTTACATTTGCATAGCACTTGTGTTGTGCAGATCACTTTAATACTTTATTTCTTCTTATTGACAGAAAAGTTATCCCTCATTTCTAGGCACAGAAGCTCACTTAGAGAGATTAAGTGGTTTTCCCAGGATCACACAACTTGTAAGCAAGATGTACGTCCATGTCCTCTGATGCCACATCTGGGGAGCATTTCACTAGGTCACACGACTTTGCTGTGACTCACATTGCCAAAATTCCTTACTTTAGCCTTCTGCAACTGCATGAATCACAGTTTTAGTAACAACCACCAGTTTCAGCAACATGAGCACCATTTCTAAATGTCAATCATTTCCTATTAAACACTATATAGCATCAGAATCTCAAAGGAGATTGAACAAATCCTACTGAATTGTATTCTTGATCAGTCATATCTTTTATAGGCTTTTGGTTATTTTCAATAACAACTTAGCATCTTTTCTCCTTTCCCAAGCACACTCCTCACCAACTCATCCTCCTCTCCTCTTCCCATAGCTAGATACTAAGTTGTCCACCCTTCCCCTTAGTCTCTGTGTGTGATACATCACCCACCCAATCAATCTTTACTTGACTGCCTACCAGTCCTCTCCTCTGCTCCTCATCCCTCACGTCTGGAATTTCTTGACAGCTTTCTGTGTGATCTACCTCCCTCTCTTTCACCTGCCCAGGCAACCCCATCCTGAATATCATAGCCAAATGCAGGATAGCATGCATTTCTTTTATTTTCTTAAGGTTTCATTTATCATATAGCCTTTATGGTTCTCTGTTAGCTTCCTTTTTAGTTCTAATATTCTCAGTCTCTCCTTAGGACCTGTGTGATATACATTCTTAGCATCAATGATATTAAATATTTCCTGAGCCCTGTGCTTCCTGAAAACAAGGACAGTGAAGAAATCCCTCTCACCCTTTTGTATTTTGACTAACATCAAGGACCTCCCTGTCTTTTTATCTTCTGAAATAAGACCCACCTCTACCCTTCCTCAATGACTGCAGGGTTTTCTCTCATCTTTGAGACATATCTCATTAATGAACATTCTCCCTACTGCAGTAGTGGGAATAATAGCATCTCCTTAATTGTCTGGTACATTTTATCTTTCACACCATCAAACCCATTTTCTACTCCTATCCAACAAGAAGCCTCCACTTTAGACAAGACAGCCTTGTCTGTGACAACAAACCCATCACCTTTGTCTCTTTTCTTTCGCCTTTGTGCACGTGGTCCTTGACCCTTTGTTGAAATCCTGGCCCTCCTCCTCCATGCCTGTGAAAATCGTTCTTATTCTGCACCATCCTCATATCCCCGTTCAATCCTCAGCTTTTTCATGAAATCATTCCTACTTATGTTGTCATCTTTTGTTGATCTCCCCTCTAAACTCCTGCAGTTCCATGGTTCATCTCTCCCTGTCTATCAAGTTATTAGTTATCAGAAATGTGCTGGTGTGCTGAGATACGCATTTCAAAAAAAAACTTTGAGGTTTTTGTCTCTTCCCGTTTTTTGTCTTCTTTTATGCCTCCTTCCCCTACTCTCCAGTTTTCCTCAGGGACAAGCACAGGAGTTGGCAGTTAATCAGTATGCTATAGATATTTGCAATTAATTCCCATCTGGGCTTTTCTCTAGAAAAACAAAACCTGACATTCTTTCTATTACTTACCTGAAATAAAAATAATAGTGAATCAGATAATATTGCCGGCTATATGGCATTAAAGGTTTACTTTTAGATATGAAATTTATTTGGTGATACATTAATTTAATGGAATTAATTTTAATTGTTTGCTTTATCATAGCTTTGAATACTTTGTTGTTGTTTGCTTAAGCATTTATTCTGGCTCCATAATAGGAGTTTCAGAATGATTTCTTTGATTAGAATGCTTTGGTATAAATTCATCAAGACAAGATAATCATATTATAACCTCCCTGCTAGATGGTCTCTGGTTTGGAGGGATGAAGTGGGCAATCTTTTATGTGGCAAATAACTTTAAGAATTTTATTTAACCTAGTTCTCTGAATTCGACCTCTGAAATCTATAGTCAGGGAGTGCTTTGTGAACCAACCTTCCTAAATAGCTTCTGAAGCCTATAAACAAGTCAGACATTAAGTTCACACAAAATAGAAGGCCACACTCAGACATTGGTGACAGTGAAGGTGATAGACAAGCAACATATAACAGAAATAATTGACATGGCCAAGCAAAAGTGACCATAAAATGTGTCCCGACCCCAAATTCACAAGGGGTAGCCACCTAGCCTAATGTTAAAGATTTAATCTTTTTTCAATTATGTGCTCATGAACACACACACACACATACACACACTTGCTGCTTTCTTCAAAAATGCTCCAGGTTCATGAAAATTTGCCCAAGATATAATGTCAAAATTAAGTCTTATACTCTCAGTATTAGGATAAAATATCTAACTGTATTACTGTTACTTGTTTTTATATTCATAATTAAAACTACATGTGATCTGAGTTCAAACAGAGATTCATCCTCCTCTTTCCCCAGGTATTGCTTTCCAGTTGTCACCATTATGATCATCATCATTATTTCCCTAGGTTTGCGGTGACCTGTAGCACCCACTCATAGCGCTCCACCCCACATCCAGATGTGAATCAGTGGAACTAACTGAACCTGGAACACTCAAGACCCTTTATGTATTTGCACAACTTTGTCAGGTCTTTGAAGGTAAGTCTCATAGGAAAGAAAAATATATAATTCTTGCTTGTACCTTTCGTTTCATACATATGCAAACAACAAACTTACGTGCACCTGTAAACCACCAGCACAGTTTTGCTTAAAGCAGGCAACACTTTGCGTCTCTGTCATTCTTTCCTTCCTCTTACTTCTCATTTCAGATGTGTAACCAGTTTATCAAGGAATCTCAACAATTTCCTCATGTGATGATTAATTTGGTGTATCAACTTGCATACACTATTATGCTCAGTTGTTTGGTCATACACTAGTTCAGAGGTTACTGTGAAGATATATTTTACATGTGATACCCACACACACACAGACTTGGATGAGAGAATTTATGGTCTTCATATACTTACCCCCTTCTTTCTCTCTTTAAATTTCAACCCTCCCTTCAGATTCCAGGGTCTTTACTTTGCCCAGTGACAACCAGGCCAGCCTGTGGGGAGAGAAGATTGGTACTTGGAAGGGGACCTTGACTGGTTTCAGTTTTTATGTCCTCTGTTGGAGTGTTGGCTTCCACATAAATACTGTGTATGGTTTTCCTGGGGTCATGTTAAATCTCATGTTGGCCTCTGTCCACTTCTGAAAAATCCTCCCAAGATAGAGCAGCATGGCCACCTCTAGCTCCAACATGAACACCCTCCTCAATGCTTCTCCTGGCTGGATAGTTCCCTCACTCAGCTCTACAGCAACTGGGACAGCTTCAAGGGCACTATCTCTCCCAACCTCTCTGTTCCTTTGTTTGGATCCTAGAGTCAATGGACTCTTCTTGCACATATTCTCAACTGGGAGACCAGAGAACTGGGATGGGTGGAGTTTGACTTCATTTTCTTCCCAGAAACATTACTCCAGAGTCCCTTAAAGCCAGTGGGGCTCCAACAGGTCTTTCACCTTCAGAAATGTCCAATCTAGAGTGAGCCCAATGTCTTGGTCAGTTATACCCAAAACTCCAGGAAACACTTAACAAGTCCTCCTTCCCCACAGCAGGGAAGAGGAACAGCAACAGCAAAGAGTTGCACTGCTGAATATCTGCACCGTCAACAGAGTGCCTAGAGTTGTGGCCTTGAGTCCACACAAGCTGCTCGACTACATCACAACCCTGCTCCTTGGGCCTGGGACACTCTCCCTGGAGCCTTCTTACCAGGTTCCATTCCAGATGGCAGCATACGTGTTGGCAGGACTTTGGGTAGCTCAACAAGGATATAGCTGGAAAATAGATGCCAGTCTCCCCTTCATTCAGCTAACTCAAGTTATTATGGGTCATTTCCTCAATGCCTCTTGGCTGTGATTCCCCTTCTCCATTCAAAGGCATCAACAGCCTCTCTATTAGCACTGCACTGCCCATCATGCACTGTCTCCCCTCCTCTCAGTTTCTTATCATATCGATGTGCTGTGCGGAGGCTGCCATTCTGGCTGGCTCACTGCCCGGTAGCAATGTAACAATTTTTATCCTCAGTTTTGGGACTCAGCTGCAATCCTGGGACCGCAGTCCATGACCTACTGGACATCCTGTTACATATACAAATATGCCTTGGACTTATTGAAAAAAATATTGAATAATGATTTTGATAAACCCTAAATAGTTTATAATCAAAATGCTGTGCTGTCCCTGACTAGCATGAAAAATATCCTGACAGTTCTGATGTTGAGAGGTGCTGGGGCATAGTAAAGAGAACAGAAGCAGGTCTTGGGCCCTAGTGAGTGAGCCTGGCCAGCGCAGAACCTATAGGAGCAGCATGAAGTGAAGATTTTGCAGCGTTCACTGGTAATTGTGGTCTAAAAATGGAACAAGAAGATTGAGGAACAAGGAATGAATTATCTGGTATTGCTGTCTACATTGATCTTACTCACCAGATAATTGCTTGGCACCTTCACTTTGCTTTAGTGGACGTCTCTTAAGAGAGCAGTTTCTGGCTGACTGCCCTGTGGTCTGCAGCAGGTTTCTTTGCTATGGAGACAGCCAGCTACACCACAATTAAATAAAGTTTCATGCCATGACCAGTAAATAAATAGGACAAATAAAATGAGACAAAACATGGCACTACAAAGCAAATGTGAATGTAGTAGTGGGAGAAAAAAAATACCTTGCTAGTTATTCTGGTCCTTAGTACTTCCCTGAGAATCCATTGCCATAGCAACACATTAAGTCTTCTTTGTTACATCTTTAGTCAACATAAAGTGGCATAACCAGTATCAAGTATTGAAATTCACAGGAGGTATTAACAATAACATTGCATTTAACAAGGCAACAAAATAAATCCACCTACTAAATATACCTAATGCAGCATCTGTTTCCAAAAAGTGCAAAATGCCTTTTAGAATCTGTTCTCATTTTTACCGATCTCACTGTAGGAAGTGTAAAACTCATCAGCTTCCTTTAGAAGAGTCAGAGAGATCATCTGCCCAGTGGGGTGTGGAGGAAATCAGAATAAGAAAGCTAGATTCTGTTTCTCTGACTCTCTTAGTCAATCATCCTTCACCAAATCTCTTTGCCTTTTCTGAAAATTAACTTATCTCCCTCCAAAAAGTTAAATCAAAAAAGATGTGCAATTTTCACATATTTATGAATTTTCCAAAATTCCTCGGTTATTAATTTCTAGTTTTGTACCATCATAGTCAGAAAAGATACTTGGTATGATTTAAATCTTCTTAAAATTGTTAAGACTTTTTGTGTCCTAATATACGGTTGATTGTGGAGAATGTTCTGTGTGTACTTGAGAAGAATGTATATTCTGCAGCTGCTGGATGGAATGCTCTGTATGTGTCTATTAGGTCAATTTTTTCTAAAGTGTAGTTCAAGTCAAATGTTTCCTTATTGATTTTCTGTCTGGATAATCTGTGCATTGTTGAATGTGGGGTGTTGAAGTTCCCTACTATTAGTATATTGCAATTTATCTCTTCCTTTAGCACCATTAATATTTTGCAACATAACTGATGTTGAGGGAAATGCAAATTAAAACCACAATGAGCTATCACCTCACAAATTTTAGAATGGCTAAAAACAAGATAACAAGTGTTGGTAATAATAAGAGATAACCAATGTGGAAAAAGGAAACTTTGTACACTGTTGATGGGAATGCAAATTAATATAGCTATTATGGAAGACAATATAAAGGTTCCTCGAAAAATTAAAAATAGAACTGTCATATGATCCAGAAATCCCAGTTCTTGGTGTATATCTAAAGTAAACAAAATCAGTATATTGAAGAGATATCTGCACCTCATGTTCGTTGCAGCATTATTCACAATAGTCAAGATATGGAATCAACCTAAGTGTCCATTGACAGGTGACTGGATTAAAAAATGTGGTATATGTACACAATGGAATACTATTAATATGTTAAAAAGAAAAAATCCTGCCACTTATGACAACATGGGTGAACCTGGAGGACGTATGTCAAGTGAAATAAGCCAGGCACAGAAAGACAAATACTGCATAATCTAACTTATATATGAGAGTAATAATATGCTTTTTTCTGCACTTCCTCCCAAACAATTCTTCTTTATATTTTCTCTTCTATGTTCTTTCTCCTCTCTGCTTTCTTGTTTATTCTGATCGTTGTTGCTATTGTTTTCCCTTCTTCATTCCCCATATTTCTTTTCTGAGATTTGTAGCAAAGAGAAAGGCAGAGAGAGGTAGAGAGAGAGGGAAGGACAGTGAAGTGGGACGTAGGCTGTGGTTCAGAGTCTTGGTTCCATGGACCTACATTCTCCTTCAAAGTTGGCAATGATAGTTTCTAGCAGCTCCTTCCCTCACTCTCCTTGGGAAACATCCCCTGAGAAGAAAGATGCCTCTTTCCTCACAAAGGAGCAGTAGAAACTATCTTTCAGATCCTCCTCCACCTGTTCAGGGCAAGTGACTAATTTGATTGTGAGACTCAGAGTAAAGCCTGACAATTATTGGACCACAATAAATAAGAAGTGGGGTCACTACATGAAGCCTCCAGCAGTGATTTCTGTCACCACTTGGCTCCTTCTCTCTCTTGAGTTCTTGGACTTCTGCTGTAGACAGAATAATGTCCCCTCCCAAAGAAGTCCAATCCCTACAACCTGTGAATCTTTTACTTGATGTGGCAAATGAGACTTTGCAGATGTGATTAAGTTAAGGATCTTGAGATAGGGAGGGGATCTTGGATTATCCAGGTGTACCCAAGGTAATCACCGGTGTCTTTATAAGAGTGAGGCAAGAGGGTTGCCATCAGAGATAAGGTATTATGGTGGCAGTAGCAGAGCAAAAGAGGGGCCAAGGAAGGTGGGCAGCCTCCTGAAGGAACCAGCCCTGCCAACCCCTTGATTTTGGTCCCGAGACTGATTTTAGTCTTCTGACTTCCAGAACTGAAAAACAAGAAGTTCGTGGTGTTTTAAGCCACTGAGTTTGTGGTAGTTTCTTACAGTGGCAGCAGGAAACAAATCCAACCTGCAAGAGCCCAGGTGCAGCTGATTTTTTCAGGCAGGCCCTAATTGGTGGAGCCAGTCCAGCTCCAGCCCCATCATCTGAACTAGTGAAGCAATGGGCAAGCTGAGACTGTGAGGCTTCTACGTGTTCAGGAAGCCCCACTGCATACTTCTCCCTGGCCACTCTAGGAAGCCCTGCTAGTGCTCATTCTGTTCCCTACTTCACCCAGTTCTCTGTGTTTATTCACTAGCTATCAGAACTCTGAAGGCAAGAGGGGTATTGTGGGACATGCATAGGGAATCCTATTCTAGATATCTAACACTATGTTTAAACTTGCTTTTGGACTTACACCATGGACTCAAGAACTAAAGGTCCCCGTTCCACCCTGGCTCCCAGGCTTCCCTCCTCAACTGCCTCAACCCCACTTTCACTTACCCCGTGATTCAACACCATCACTCAATACTACTCGCATTTGTAGAGTGTCTTCTAGGTGCCATGCTCTATAGTAGACATTGTGGTGGTATTCAAAAATGTGTAATTCATGTTGCTTTTTCCTCAAGGAAACACTTTCTGACAGGACAAGTTCTATGTGAAGTGGAGAATGTGCAAAGTATCTCTGGCTATCATAGAGAATGAATAGTACAGCCTATAAATGCATTGTATTTTGTTAGAACTTTATTTGTTCATGATTGCAATAGTGATTATTACTTCTTTTTGTCACCTAAAAGATTTAAAACAGCTTGATTATTATTATCATTATTAAAAATGCACTTACATTGTGCTTTACGATTTATAGAGTGCATTCATATAGACAGATACTCCTCAATTTATGATGGGGTTACGTCCTGATAAACCCATCATAAATTGAATATATCACAAGTTGAAAATGCATTTAATACACATAATTTACCAAACATCATAGCTTAGCCTAGCCTACCTTAAATGTGCTCAGAACACTTACATTAGCCTGCACTTGAGCAAAGTGCACTGTGGAGCATCAACTGTTTACCTTCAGGACTGCCTGACTAGCTGGACTCTGCAGCTCACTGCCACTGCCCAGCATGGCAAGAGAGTATTGTACCTCTTTCCATTGAATGCATGTAGCTTTTGCACCATTGCAAAGTCAAAAATCCTAAATATATTATTCTCATAATTTTGTGAACTTGGCATTAAAAATCTCCACTTAACAGATGAAGACAACCTCAGGGTCTGAGACATTAACATGGTTTCCCAAAGTTTTCTGGAGAATGGTGGATGGGGTCTGCAGTAAATTCAGCTACCTCTCTGCTCATGTCTTTGTTACATATTAGAAATTTCATAGGACTCTTCCTGGCAGTTTGGTAGTGAGGTTGAGATCTAGGCAATGAGACTGACAAAGCCGCTCTTCTTCATATGGTAGAATATGGTCACATCACAAGTCTCCAACCTGCCTGAGTCTCACAGGTCCTCATGAGAGTCAAAAGGGTCACAGGACTTGATTCATATGGAATCAATTCCTCTAGGAAGGTAGTGAATGGGTTAAACATCAGGACTGTAAGCTATAATAACAGAGTTATAAAATTTGAGTAAACAGTACTGAAAATCTAGGCCAAATTCTCAAAGCATCATAAACATAAAAATAAAAAGTTCTGAAATAAAGACAAGCATATCAAAATATAATGTGCAACTATTATTTGAGTGTCTTTTTATGTAATTCATGTCTCATGTACAGTATATCATGTTTTAAATAATATGCTCACGATAGAAAAATCCCTAATTTCAGTGGCTTATTAAACAAAAGCTTGTTGGGGACCTTTTTGGCCTTCCTGTTCATTTCTCCTGCACCCCCCCCACAGGTCAGCATCAGAACAAAACAGTCACTCTGGTCAGTGAGGGAGTATGAGAAGAACCTAGTCCATCAGAGTGGTCCATTCACTTCTGTGTATGCAGTAACTGGTCCAGGTATGGACATGGGATACATACATGAAGAGCCAATACAAGTCTTCCCCTTTATATAATCCCTTTGGAAAAGGAAGCTCTTTGTAAGTTGCAGTTAATCAACTAGGAGGCAGCCAGACCACATCTTTCCAGTGGCCTGGAGAAGCCTTTCTGAAGAATGAAGCCAAGCAGGGACAGGTAGACAGGAGGCTGCATGAAGAAGAAAGAAGAATCTTTGTGGTGCAAAGCTGAGTTCCAGTCCCTGCAGCAATTCCTCTGAGCCTATGAACCACCCCAGAACAATCCCAGCTATTTATGCCAAAAAATCTGTATATTTTACTCGAGGTGGTTTGTCTTGGGAGGAAGAATAATCTGTCCACCCTGGGAGAAAGAGAATGGCAGGCTCCCTCCCTGGTTGTAGATAACCTGAGATGGCAAGCATTCAGACCTCAAGGAGGAAAAGTGGAGGGGCAGCAGCAGGGCTTTGGACATCAGACCTCAACTTCTCCTCTCATTTGAGCTATAGGACCTTTCTATTCATTAGGAGGATGAAATTTTACTAAACTGAGGAGGTGATGACCAGAAGTAAGATGTGATGTCAGGGAAAGGAGAAATGGGGAAACACTTATAGGAGATGAAGGCAAGAATTGCTATTTAGAATTTAATTAAACTCTGAATTTTTCTAGACACTATGGACTCAATAGCACATAATAACAGAAAAAGTTGCTACTATCAAATCAATTTTTAACCTATCAGAAGTGATAAAGTCTGTAAAGAAACTTCCTTGACTGTTGGTCAAGGAAGGTCCGTCTAAAGAGGTTGTATTTAAACTGACACCTGAATGACACGAAAGAGACAGCTGGGTAAAAATCTGGAGAAAAGAACGCTCCTGGGAGAAGAAGCAGCTGATGCAAAGGTGCTAAGATGGGAGAAGTTTTGCATATTTGAAGAACAAAGAAAAGGTGGTATGACTGGAAGGCAGTACAGTGTAGTGTGGGGTTATTTGCAGCCTTGGACTTCTGACATCTTTGACTGATAATTTAAAGAGGTTGTAAATTTAACACTAATTAGCAGTGCTATTAAATATTCTGAGGTACTCATGAGAATTAACTGAAAAACAAGAAATATATAAGGACTATGGTAACAAAATTTTAAAGCATTCCTGAAGGACAAAAGAAATCACAAACAAATGGAAAGATAGAATGTGCGGAATAGGAAGACTAAATATCAAAAGAATGTAAATTCTCCAAAGTCAATCTGTAGCCTTAATGTGACTCCAATATAAACATCAACAAGATTTTGTTCTTGCAACCAGACAAGGTGATTATAAACTCGTTCTGAAAATATAAACAAGCCAAGAATAGTCAGAAATATTCTGAAAATTAAGAGTAATGAAGAACCAGTCCTGTCAGATATTAAAACATATTATAAAACCTAAATAAAGATAGTATCGTGATACAGGCTCAAGAGTAGAAATTGATGTCACAAAATAGAATCCACTAATAAAAACAAATGCAAATGCTAATTTAGTAAATAAAAAAGTGGTATCTTAAATCAGTAGGACAAATATTAAGAATTAAATAAAAAGTATTGGGCTAACTAGGTAGCCATGTGGAAAAATATAACTTGGATCTGCACCAGCACTTTATACAAGAATAAATTCTGAATAGATCAATAATTTAAATGCATTTACCAAAAAAAAATCCCTAGAAATACTAGGAAAAAAAAATTATGGGAGAATTATTTATAATCACGGAGTATGAAAGACCTTTCTAATTAAGGTGCAATATCCTAAAGCCACAAAAGAAAAGAAAAATATTGAAAAAGTTGCCTATATAAAAATTGCATATAAATATTCATGGCATAGTAACTATGAAAAAAATCAAAAGACTACAGCAAACTGAGAAAATGTATTTGTAATCTTATTGTAAATCTCATTTAACATATTAAGAGCTTCTACTAGTAAATAAAAGAGCAGCAACCTCATAGAAAATTGTGTGGTCTATATACCATTTCCCACTTTAATGTTTTTGAACCATCTAAAATATTACCTTTTCAAAAGACTTAAAATATAAATTTTAAAAATAGAGATAATTTTGGTTATTATTGGGCTATATTTTCAATAAAGACTATTACACATAGATTATTAACTTGTACAACTGAGTATTTTTGTAGAAACTGATAATTGTTGAGCTTCATAGTAGAGTTGATAAAGTATGAAAATTAGTGCATGCACAATACATAAAGTTGATCCATGAACCAAAGAACAATTCACAACCAGAGGTAATTGTAAAACCTTAAACCTATTACACAAAAACCTTTCCTCTTCCCCACTCCTAACTGTTAAATTGACAGAAGTTTTAGGAAAAATTTTAGACTTCTGGGGGTGGGGATATATTGGATATTTAGGAAATCTTAGCTTTTAAGCGGTTCTACCTCAGGTGACTTTTGTGTTATTAAAGAATAAAGCAATGAACAAGAAGTCAAAAACCTAGATTCAGAATTGATTTGTGATGGCTGATATGATGAATGGACACAAAGTAAAATGATAGGAAGATCTGAATCTCACCAGTAACCCAAGTCTCCAGCACAGGGCTGGGCATAGAGAAAATACTCAATATTTTCCTTCATTTATCATTCTAATTTTGATATTGGTTTTGTTGACATGACTATCTCACCCAGATTATAAACAATTTGAAACAAGTGCATTAGTTGCCATTAGATTCCACTATATGTAACAGGGAAAAAAAAATCATATGACTTAAACAAGGGAAAGTAGTACTTCCCTCTCATGTTAAAAAATGTTCATATCTAAGAAGTCCTGGGCTGGTGCAGCAGCCCCATTGCATTCACCAGGGACTCAGGTTCCTATCATTCTGTTCAGCATGCTAGTACATGGCTTCTAGTCTCAAGGTCACTTCATAGCTCCAGACAGCTGCTGCAGCTCCAGCTATCACATTCAGTTTTCATATAATTATGAGTGAAAGAAGACAGACGAAAGAGTGTATACTATATGTGTCAGTTATCAATTTATTGCTTCTCTGCTCCAAATCTACTCTTTGCCCTGCTTTGTGATACTGGCACTTGACCCTGTAAATATTCTTCCTTGCCAGTTTACTCAATGTTAGGCTTGTCAAAAATGGCTCTGGAGAACACTGTGAACTTGTAGCAGGACGAAGGGGCTTCCATTACTGGCTCCAAGATACTGCTTTTGGTGTGCCTGGCAGCTGGCAGGTTGGCCTGTGGGTGGCCTGGGAGCGCTCACTCAGCACCCAGACAGATGCATGCAGAGCTGTGCCCTTCAGCCAGTTCCTCCGCCAGCAGGCAGGACACTCCTACAGACCGGCTCCAGCCCATGCCCTCCAGAAAGGTTCTTGGCCACAGCAGGCTGCCTCTTCCTATGACAGCCGAGCTCTCTCTAACCAGGTCTGAATCTCAGCTCTGAGCATAGAGCCTCCTTTATATTAAATATTCCCTGTTCAAATTACTGGTGTGGCTTCTGTCTCCTGGCGGGACCCTGGCTAATTGAGTATATGATTCTATATACATAAAGTTCAAAATCAAGCAAAACTAATTTATAGTGACAGTGGTTACCTCTGGGAAAATTATTGACAGGGATAGTCCTAAGGGAGCTTTCTGAGGTTCTGGGAATATTTTATTAGTATATTTTAATCTGGGTAAGGGTTTCACAAGTATATGCACATGTGAGAATCCATTGGCCTATATGATTAATGTCTGTGCACCTTCTCTAAGTAAATTTGTCTCAATCATAACAGTGAATAACAATCTATGTTGCAAGCTAGAAGAGGAAGTAGAAAGATGGACAACAAGAGCACTCTTTGCAGCTGAGCTAACTTCCTTTAAGAAGTTTCCCAGTAGTGTCACAATGCAGTTACCCTGAATGCAACAGGCCTGAATAAAATACCGTGGCCATAACTAGCTGCAAGGAAGTTCAAGTGACAATGTGCTTAGCTCTAAATCAAGGTTCTCTAAGCTAGGGAGGAGGGAAAGAATAGATGCTGGCATAAGCAATTAGTAATCTCTGCCATAATAGGTGCCATATTAAATTTACTGAAATATTTATTCAGTGGATAGCCACAGTATTAGGCCTTGAGGATATAGCTATTAACTAAACTGGCAGGGCTGTGGCTCTCACGGAGCTTACATTCCAACACTTGGCCCTTAGTAGCCTCCCCAAAATATTTATTGAATAAATATGTAAATGATGAGGAAACAAATAAATGAATGGACAAACAAGTAAATAAGTACACAAATATATAAATATCATCATTTCAACGAGAATAAATCATTTGAGGAACCGCAACCACAACTATAATCTTGAGAACAGTATACGCCTCACTAGAAAGAAGTAGAAAGAAGTGAGCTACCTCTGCAAGTAGCTGGTAGGGCTGATACATCACCCTGGAGAAGCAGAAGAAACTTACAAATCTCCCCACAGGAGTGAATTCTCAGTGGAGGATAGAGCTGTCGTCCCTTTATCGATCCTAGATCAATGTGCCACCTCTTTCAGAGCCCAGTTGGAGTCTGAGGTCTCCCAGACATATGGTCTCAAGTATAATAACTAAGAAAGACCCAAGCTAAAAGGCACATAACCGAATTCCACAGAAACACATGCTGCCTCTGAGAGATAAGGAAGCATTTACAAACCAAACGCTTGTCAGGAACAGTTCACCTTGGTTGAGATTTTTGAGCCTCGAGCTTGGGTTCAGCCTCAGAAGACTCTGGGCCTTTTTCAGGGCCTCTTGAGACACCTTTTGGACTCTTATCATTGGGCAGCACATGTACACTAAACTCCTCTAGATATCCGAACAGGACAAGCCCGCAGCCTGCCTTGAGAGCTAGAAATGACGAAGACCAACGTGGGAATAGCTCTATGGAGGGCAGAGTGGGGCAGAATTTTGAGGAAAGAATGTTCACAGGATGATGGGAGAAACAAAAAGGATCCCAAGTCAGAATTGTGATTTCAAATGTAAAGAGTAACTAGTTTAAGAGAGAAGTCTGGGCAGGCGGGTATACCAAAGGTGATAAAATGGAAATAACATAAGTTTTGGCTACCATATTCTCTTCACAAGTGAACTGAAATCCTGTATGGGGGCTGTTTTTCTAAATTAGACACAGGGTTTAATGAAAAATTAGCCCAAAAGGACAGTGTTTCTGCTCTCTGCTTTTATAACTGTGAGTGATGACTTCACCAAACCTGTTTTGTCAACCACAAAATAGAGAATTATAATACATAACATGAGTGGCTGCAAAAAAGATATAAGTCCTTGGAATATAATTAAATGTTATCTGCCAGATAAGTCCACCTCCTTTAAAAAAGTTTACAAATTAATCATAAATCATAAATCACATTGCCATTTCTTGCCTGGAAATCAGAAGTTCTAATAATCAGTAGCTATTGAATAGGAGCCTTGCATGTAATTTTTATTCAAACTAGACCTTCTGTATGTTTAGTCAATTCATTCTATAATGAGATGGAAATATTCTTATAATAATACCCAACAGTAATGGAAGGGTTTGTAATAGGATGCTATGGTATACAGAATAATGAATCATCCTTCTATTTATTTATTTATTCACTTATTTACATATACACTGACTCATTCCTAAAAAAAAAAACAAAAAAAGAATGTGAGGTGATTGCAGCAGAAACACAATAACATGATAAAATATAAATGAAAGAGGGAAAAAAGAGTACCAGAGCAAAGATGAATTAGAAGACTAGGTCATAACATGGGAGGAAATAAAATAAAGACATGCATTCTCTAAGGGATTACATAGCTGTTATAATTTATTTCTGTATTTGTTTCTGAGCTTTCCTGAAACAAAGACAAAAGGCAGAGGTGGACAGTTATATAGCTCTCTTTATCTAAGGTAGAAAATAAAATCACACAAAATCCTCAGAAGGACGAGGAATCCAATAATTTGAATTATAGAACAGGCTGTATAATCTCGGGGAAGCCACCCAATGTTTTTGTGTGTCTTTGATTCTTCATAATATAAGGAGCTGCAGATCTTGACCAGATGACTGAGTGAAAGATGCGAGTGAAAGATCAAACCTTCCGTGGGTGACCTCCTCTGTCTTCTCCAGTGGGTTCTGTTGTAAGCAGACTCTGAGACGAGGTTTAGACTCTGAGCAGGTTGTTTATTAGGGAGTGCATTGGGATAAATACCCGAAGAAGGAAGGGGAAAGCAGAGTTAGGCAGAGGGACAAGTTGAGCTGTGATGCAAGTATGGGGACCGCCAGTATGGCAGCTCTGCAGAGTGGAAACAATCCCCAGAGGAGATGGCTTCTGAAGGTGTGCCCTACAGCAAGTCCCTCTGTGAAGGGCAATCACCATGGTACATCTCCATACACACACTGAAAGTCAAAGGCTAAGCATGACCCAGCCCAGTACAGAACCCCTACCCTCCACTCTGTTACATTGAACCACCGAAATTTTAAGGTTTATCTGTCACAGCAGCTGGTATTTAACACACACACACACACAAAATCTTATAAAAGACAAATTCTCTAGTGCCGTGGTCATGGTGGCTGTGAACAAGAATGCACACTCCTGTAGAGTGAGAGTTAGTTCTGCGCCTGAACAGAGCTGTGAAGTTGACCCACTCTGTCTTTATGGCCTCAACTTTTGTTCTGTGACTTCCCCACCTTCCCATTCCCACTATTAACTCCTCCCCAACTGACTTCATAAACCAAATTTATATCCTCATGCTTTTCATCCTTGCTGCCTTTTAAAAATATTCTTTTATTATCTTCATAAACTTAACACTACTTCTAATAAAAGTTGCATTTTTTTTCCTGGGGAAAATGGATTTTGAATCCCAGAAATGAAAGGATGATGTAAAACTGCAGTGTGGAATTTCACACATATGCTGGGGGAGGTGGAAGGCATTTGGGGATGCAGAGAACCCGATCAATTTACCAGGAAGGTGCATGCTGTCGTGTAAGAGCAGCCCCTCCTTCAACTATAAGGCTCCAAGCCTGTGTCCTCTGTGGTTTCAGGCTACACCAGACTAGGAATTAAAATGTGGTCAATTCACAATACTTAACCCATATTTTGCTTACTCTTAGCTACAACTGCTAATATCCCTCCCCATATTTTAGAAAATTATCTCTGGAAATCTCTGAGGAATTTTGTAGAAATTTTCAAGTGATCTTTTCATGCTCTTCTGCTTTAGTCCCCTCCTAACTGAGGTCCATTTTCTAAAGATCCACCTTCTGCATGGCTTACGGCTGCAAACTGAGTCATACCAAGGAGGCTGGCGTTTTTGGCAAAGATGCTATCTCTATGAGCTGCCCAAGTACTTGAAGGTACCAGTGTGGAAGAATCCTTCAGTCCTCTCTAGGTTGTAGCTGCTGCTCCACACAGAAGGATGGAGGAAGTCTCCCCAACTCTAGGGTTTTCAAGTGAAGACTATTGTTTTATCCTCATATCCTGAGGAATCCCTATAAAAACAGTGCCTCCTGAGGAGCTATACAGATTTAGAGTATAACCTCTCTCCCCATATATATAAAGTTCTAGTCAGCTGGACTCAGCTGGGTGAAGCCAGGATGGGGGACCAGGATGGGGAATCACTCAGGGAGAGACATCAAACTGCCTTCTGGGTAGGCTGCTATGTGATTAGAGGCACCAATTTCCACTCATTGTCTTTTCACAGAGTCTCAACATCTTTTAGTCTCAAAGTCTCTTGAATATCCAAGAGACTGTCATACAAAGGACATGTAACTAAGGAAAGAAGAGAATTCTATTTTTGAGGGATGCCAAGAGGTGGTATAAGATGGGAAGGACTGAGTAACCAAAAGAGGGGAGTGTCCAAAATAAACTTCATTGTCTAGCCTGAGGGAAGCCCTGTTCCTGGGCACATCTCAGGCATCTACGAGTGCTCACACAATGGAGCTCAAAGGATTCAGTAGCTTCTTTTCAATTCCCATGTTATGCGACATCTCTGCAGTATTTGAGGTCCCCTCTTCATTGTATCTTTCTCCAACAATTCCTGGGATATTAAACCCAGTGTTAATCGCCTTTTGTTGTAGTCATAACCCAACACCCCAAATCAATAGCTTACCAAAACCAATATTTATTTTTTGTTCACATTACATGAGAGTTACAAGTTGGCAGGGCTCCACGTGCCTTCTCATTTTGGAACCCATGATGAAGGATTAGCCACCATCTGGCCAATGCTGTTCTCAAAGTGGTGAGAGGAACAAAGGACACAGAACCATTTTGTGCACAATAATTAAAGCTTTTGCTCAGATGTGGTGTGTGTCCTGCCTGCTAACAACCCACTGGCTTAAGCAAGAGAGTGTGCTTCATCTACAGGGTGGAGGGAGGGGAAATGTACAGAATGAATAATGAGCAAATAGTGGGATCTACACTAACTGGGTCTCTTCCGATTCCTTTGTGCCTATTCAGTCACAGAACCTGTTCCTCTCTAGCTGACTCTCTCGAAACGCTATATGCTCTTGAGTTCTGTCCTTGCTCTCTGTTCCTCTCCCTCTACATGTTTTTCTCAAGCCAACCTATCCACATCCATAGTACCAATACTCCCACATGTATATCTATTTTATTTTATTTCAGAATATTACAGGAGTACAAACATTTAGCTTGCATATATTGCCTTTGCACCACCTGAGTCACAGCTGCAAGCATGCCCATCCCCCAGACAGTGCACATTGCACCCATTAGATGTGAATATGCCCCTCCCCTCCTCGCCACTCCCACCTGCCTGAAACCTGATGAATGATATTTTCATATGTGCACGTAAGTGTTAATCAATTAGTACTAATTTGATGGTGAGTACATGTGGTGCTTGTTTTCCATTCTTGTGATACTTAGGAGAATAGGCTCCAGCTCCATCCAGGATAATACAAGAGATGTTAGTTCACCACTGTTTTTTGTGGCTAAGCAGTACTCCATGGTATACATATACCACATTTTATTAATCTACTCATGTATTGATGGGCACTTGGGTTGTTTCCACATCTTTGCAATTGTGAATTGTGCTGCTATAAACATTCAAGTGCAGATGTCTTTATTATAGAATGTCTTTTTTTCTTCTGGGTAGATGCCCAGTAGTGGGATTGCTTGATCAAATGATAGTTCTACTTTTAGTTCTTTGAGGTATCTTCATATTGCTTTCCATAAAGGTTGTACTAGTTTGCAGTCCCAGCAGCAGTGAAAGGGTGTTCCTATCTCTCCACATCCATGCCAATATTTGTTGTTTTGGGACTTTTTGATAAAAACCACTCTCACTGGAGTTAAGTGATATCTCATTTGTGGTTTTGATATCTTTAGCACCACTCTCTCCTTGACTTCAGGCACACTTTTGCTTATGTAGAGAATGCTCTACCTAAGTACCCTCCTACTACCACACACTCGAGTTATACAAAACTTATTTATTATGTACTTGACTTTCTGTGGATTTGTGCTTTCCCTGCATGCTCTGAGTTGTTCACTACTACCCTAGTAGTGCTGTAGGGTAATCACAAATATAAAGCTTCTACTTTACTTTCTCCTCTTCTCCCTAAATCCGAGCATCACAACCACCTCATTTCAGTCTGTCCCAGTCCAGCCCTGCTGTCCCAGTCCCTGCATGCCCTTATTATCCTGTTAGTAAGAAACCACTGTCATGGGCTTCCAACTTGTCTCCCCTTCTCCAGCTTCTCCCAAGTTTAACTCTTCTTCCATTTTCCCATCAAAGTGATCTTCCCAAAGCATGAGATAATCATGTTATTCCCAGTTGACACTCCTTTGGTAACCCTCTGTCAATGCAGTTCAAACTGTTGGGACCACAAGAGTCCACAGTGATGTCTCATGAAGCAAGGGGAGAAAGGGTGGGAATTTGTACTCTCTTTTCTCATAATATAGCCACAGAACCTCTATTTTATAGGTAGGCAGCATCCCATGCACTATTTGAATAAAGGAATCCTGAAATACCAAGCCAACAAACAGACAGACAGAAGTATCTTGACAATCCCTCACCTGCAGGAATAAGAAAATGTCCTAAAGGTGCACACGTCACAGTCAGGCTTCAGTCTCCTTCTCTAACCTCACCTTCTGCCACGTTCTCCACCAATCACACCTCATATGCACACTATCCCCACGAGTACACCACACTGAAATATTCAGTGTAGTTTCTTGGCTGGAAGTGTCTTTCTCTCCTTTCCTTCAATTCCACCAAAACGACTCATGCTATGAACTTAAAGATCCAACCTCAAGTGAAGCCACGACCTGGCCATTCTCATCACAACCAAGGCTAGGCGGTTAGCTGTCTCCCTTTTGATTCCTGTAAACCCCCTTTAAAAATCACTTTTTGGTCTGCCTAATTTTTTGTTTGCTTTCTTTCTTCATCTTCTTCCCAACTAGCTGGGAGTTTCTTGAATATAAAACTGTCTTACTGGTCCTTATATTCTTGGTACTCAGCACTGTGTCTGGTGCAGAGCAAGTGCTCAGATATTTGCAATGGGCCTGAATTAAAGTATTGATAATTGTAAAGCCCTCCCCATCCTGAACCAATGCCCTAGAAAACAATAATTGCTTTTTAGATTCCGTAGTGGACATTTTCCACTGTCAAGATCAATGAGAAACTTTTTAATTCCTTTTATATATTTGGAGTTTCCTTCCAAGAACAGTATCAGAACTCACTCTCCCTGTCTCTCTTTCAGCTAGGATGTGGGCATGAAACTTTGACTATATGCATCCGATGACTTCTGGTGTGACTCAGACAGAAGTGAATTATGCAAGGAAACATAGTTTCATCTTTAGGGGAGAGGGTAGTCGAGGCATCTGTCTTTTTATGGATGCCAGACGTGGATCCACTGACATCTAGTCTCCAACACTATGGGTATGTATTGGGGCAACAAAGTAGAGGAGCATGTCCTATTGTAGCTCCCATGGGTTTGAGTCTGATGCTTTGCCCTTTCTAAATTTTCTATATAATATTCTTAATAATCATATCATTATTTCTGTTAATCAATAGAAAAGTCCTGGTTCTCAGAGAGGTCATTCCTCATCACTCAATTGTAATGCTCATAAGATTTGTACTTCTTTTCTGATCCCATCTTACCCTTCCCAGTTTCCAAATTCTTCATGGAGGTTTCTCAAGTTCATGGTCCATAATCAGCAAAATGCTCTATATTTTCTATTATCTATATATTCTCTGCATCTTCTTACTCTAACTGAAAACTTGCCTTTTCTGGAGGTATTAATTCCTCTATTGCCCTCTTCCACACTCCTGCTACCTTGGGACAGGGAGGTAGGTGTCCTTCTTGTTTCTCTGTGTGCTTCTAGACCTTTGTCCCTCCCTTCTCCCTAAATACACCACAGCTTTGCCATTAGATTATAACATCCACTATCCCAGTTACTAACAGATTGTCAGATTATTACATTTCCCATTATATATTGAAGATTTAAAACCCACCTCAACTTCACCATGTCCTAAATAACTCCTGTCATAACTTCTGATTGTTTTAATACATCTATGGACAGTTATCCTGTTGTCCTGGCCTCTGAGTTTCTTAACCTCTTCCATCCAGTCTCAGCCACCCAATCATTTTGTTATATTTTAGATGTTTTCTTTATCAAAAACAGCACATCCTCTGATATTTCATTTTAAGCATACTGCTTTCCAATATCCACATCCTATCTTTCTGGCTAACTTTTTCTAAGACCCTGACCCCCAAATATTTTGACCATACCTGAGCCCCTTGATCCTACCACCTTTCATTCTTCCTCACCCCTTGATATTCTCATTTCTTTACTTGCCCAGTTTATACTCTACAGTCTATCATTGCAATCAACCCCTTGCATACACCCTCAATATCCTCTTTCTTTCCCCTTTCATTGTATTGTCCTGTAAGAATATGCTTAAGTTGGAAAATTAGTTTGGACAGGTGAGAATGGCTGCAGAAGGACATAGGGCCATACTGACTTACTTTAAATCCATGATCACTCACCTCCGCAGGCCCTCAAGCTGCCCAGACATCCTCCTATTTTCCCCAAGTCCTTTTACTTGTCACTCTTCTAGACATCTAGTTCACACTTTCTCTTCCCTTTTTAAATGTCCAATCTCTCCTCTCCATTGTTGCTTTCAGTTGATAACCTTGCTTTCTATTTCATTGAGAAAATGTTAATTTAAAAAAGGGCTTCTACACATTACTATCTCAACATCTCCATACCCACCTGCATCTATATCATGTGCTTGCCTCCTATTCCGTTAGCGTTGGTGTCAGTCTCTGCTCCTGTCTGAGGCCAACTCCTCCAACTGTGCACTTGATCCCACCTCCTCTTGCACAACCAAAAGCATCTTCTTCAGCAATTATCCTTGCTGTCATAGATTATCATTGTTCCCTCTTTTCTGTGTCGTTCCCATTGGCACACAAATGTGGTACAATCTTTCCCATCTTTACAAGTCCATCCCCAGTCCCATGGCCTCACTGGATCATTATCTTTCCTTTTAAAGCAAAACTCATTAGAAGAGTCTTCTAACTCACCATCTCCTTTCATTATTGCTTGAGCTCACTGCAAGCATATTTTTATTCTCACAGATTCCCAAACTATTCTATTAATCACCCCTAACTACTCTATCAATCACCAAGATTTTCACCCTGTAAAATCCAACAGTAATTCTTAGTCCTCATGCTACTTGACCTATCAGCAGCACTTGCTATGTTGATAACTTCCTCCCTTTCCTTACTTGCCTTCAGGCACCTCACTGTCTCTTCTCCTCTTACCTGATCCACCCCTCTTTCTCAGTCTCCTTTGAGAACTCTTCCTCATCTTTCTGATATGTAAATGTGTGGAGTTCTCCAAACCACCCCAGGTGATTGAATTCACTCTCACAGCTTTGAATAAACACTTTTCAGCATGGAAGTGAAGGTTTTTACAGTCTTCAAGGCTCAACATGATCTGGCCCCCATTGCTTTTCTGATTACAAATCCTATCATCCTCCCCCAGATCTTCTGCCCCAGTTCTCCCCCAGAACATTCTGTAATATTGCTTGAACATGACATTCAGGCTCTCACCCAGGGTCTTTGAACTTGCTGTTTCCTCAGTCTTATGGGTCTTCCTCCAACATGCACATGGCTATACCTTCACTTCTTTCTACTCTGTGATCAAATATTGTTTTATCAGGATGCTTTCCCTGAACACTCAATGTAAAATAGCAATACTCTCCCTACAATCCAATGCTCAGCTCACAGTTATTTTTTTTTATCCTGTTTTGGTCTTTTCTATTTCATTAATCACCATCTGACACCTAATATGTATTTATTTATTTGCTTATTTGTGAACTGCCTTTTGTCTCCCTCCTTGAAGTCAGGGAATATCTCTGTGTTGTAACTCCTCTATCCCTAGTTCCCAGAATGGTCTAGCCATTTGAAACATTTGTTAAATAAGTGAAAAAATAATAAATTCCTTTTCTGCTTAGACAATCTTGAGTAGATTTTGCTTTATGTTAATGTACGGGATGATAAACACTGCTACTATCCTGGAAGAGTTTATAGCCTGGAAATATAAGCTGCCATAGTTTGTAGGCCTGTCTTTGATTGTTTGAGATACTATCTGATCCTGTCCCTGGACTCATTTTATTAAAGCTATTTCTAGGTACTTTATCTAAAATAAGTACCCTAAAATCTCTAAAGAAGGGTGAGGAACATTTTCCCATAATAAATCCATGTAGATTCTTTGGAAATGGAAACATTAAATATTTAACAGAAGCCCTATAAGCTAAAAAGAAATAATAATTTATTAAAATCAAAGCTATATCATTGATTTACAAAAGTTAAAGTTTTAGCACTGATCTTCATGGTACTTGTCCTTTGGACCACCTTTCAGAGAAAGCTCACTGATCTCGAAAGGAGGAAAAGTTGAAGCCCTAAAGAAACATCTAGATATCTTTGGTCCAGTGATCCATTACATTATAAAGCTCTGAGCACAACTCAATGTATCCATCAAAGCAAGTAGCAAAGGCTAGTTTTCTTAAAAAAAAAAAAAAACAACGTTTTTTTTTTTTTGTTTTGTGTTTTTTTTGGAGATAGAGTCTTGCTCTGTCACCCTGGGTAGAGTGCAGTGGCATCATCATAGCTCACTGAAACCCCCAACTCCTGGGCTCAAGTGATCTTCCTGCCTCAGTCTCCTGAGTAGCTGGGACTACAGACATGCAGCACCACGCCCAGCTAATTTCTCTATTTTTAGTAGAGATGGGGTCTCACTCTTGCTCAGGCTGGTCTCGAACTCCTGAGCTCAAACAATCTTCCCGCCTCAGTTTCCCAGAGTGCTAGCATTACAGGTGTGAGCCACCGTGCCCGGACTAGAAAAATTCTTGAAGTGACTTCCTCTCTGTTCTCTTTTATTGCCACCCAGCTCACCTTTGAGTATCTATTTTTGCTTCCCTACTCCAGGATCTGTATCTGGGCTCCAGCACTCCCTTTCACCCCTTGGAACTGTATATTTCTCTCTGAGCTATCCAAGATAATAGCCAGTACCCACTTGTGGCTATTAAAATTCATTTCTTCAGTTGCATTAGCCACATTTTGAGTGCTTGGTAGCCACCGGTGACTAGGAAAACCAATATATTGAACAATATAGAATATTATGGAACATTTCCAGCATCATGGAATGTTCTAGAACTTCTCTAGCCTCTCAGGATCTCACGTCTAGAATCCTAATGGATTTTTTAATATGTTCATTCTTCAGCTTTTGTCTCAGATCACTCCAACTCCACCCCTGATGCCGTAATACTGGACCTGGTCAGCCCTTAAGTCATGACATGGTAGTGATAATGCCACACCTGCTCTCAGATCTCCATTTACATTTGCATTTGTACATTTATACGTTGACATGTAAACAAACATAGACTCTCTTTACATTTGCATTCAGACTGGTCACAGGTTGCTGGAGGAAGGTGAGTGAGACGTTCTGACCAGAGGGCATCCACTGCATAGGAGAAGGGGCAAAGCACCAAGATTGGAGGAAACAGAAGGACATTAGTAAATCCCAGTGAAACTACACAGGTAATAAAACTTCAAGGAAGGAGAGAGATAAATCAAGAAGATGAAACAGGCGGAAATGTGGAATAGTTTGCGTAGGGGGCTGATTCTGGCGATGACCTGCCTTATACTAATCATCCACTATAGCCTGTAATGTACGTGTGCTGCATGATGCAGCGGTAACCAGTATTCTCTTCAGACACAGTTACTGCCTTGGGACATAACAAGAGGCCTGAGTTTCTGCACGTAAGCAAATGCTGCCCAGTTCCCATATGGTGGGCCCCCGTGATGGGAGTCTGGAGGCCATAAAGATAAGAAGAACATTCCCAAGGTCTGGCCCCATAAGATGGTTGGTAGTCAAAGACGGGTAAGATCTCCCATGGGGGGGACGACCTAAGACAGGCACAACCGTGGGGGCCTGCCACTGACTGGGAGAGAGCACAAGAAGTTCTTCTGATGGCTGCATTGTTTAACGTTGCTTACTTCGGCCTTGATTTTTGTGTTATGCCTGGCGCTGGCGCCTCAAGTAACTGTTTTGAGGTCTGAGACCATGGGAAATTATTCCCTTGTGATACAATTCCAAAGTTGACGGTTATCACTGCTATGCTCAGATGCTCACGTACAAGGAACTAACCCTGGGTCTGGGGGGTATAAAAATAAAACGGCTGGTGCATTGGGCACTCGAGTCATGTGAAGTCTTTATGTGTGTCTGTGTCGTTCTTTATGTTCTGTGTTCATCCCCCATCCTGTAATCAGGCCACGTACAGTTTGTGTCCTTGTAATCTGCCTGAGAATAATGGGAATCTGACTCACAAGAGGTAAAGGTTTTGCTTATGTCACTGTGCATATTCTGTTATCTGTACTATGGCACTACGAACCCCGAAGTGTGGTAGTAGCATTATCATGAAGAGAAAAACAAAACCAGTAATTGAAAACAGGAACATCCCTTGGGCAAAGGCCGGGGGAGTAGTTTTGGCCAGATTTATGCTTCTAACCAAGTCCTGAAAGGGAAGAATACTCCTGATATATAATAAGATTAACTCCTTCCTGGGCTAGTGAGAGAGCTAATGAGTAAAGTTTGAAGTTCCTTCTTAGAAAGAAAACCAAGATACTGAGGACCCCTGGCTTGGGGAAGGCAGATTGCTTGGTCTCCTCTGGAGGTGCTGGGGGCTCTCTTGTGGGGTCAGCAGCTTCACCTCAGATTGCTCTCCTGACATTTCATACCACTGAGAAGGGAGGGCTTAGCATCACCCAGGAATGGAACAGAGTTGCCAATGGAGGAGATTTGTTTTGTTTTGTTTTGTTTTAACCAAGAAACAAGGTCTTAAGTGAAGGAATGGGGTTTCTATTATAGAATGCCAGGCATCACAGAGGATATAGAGGAAAGGATTTGGCAATTCTGACATCCTGAAATTACACCACTAAGTCTAATTCTAAGTTCTAAACTATCAACTTCCCTCTCAACCCCCAGAAAGGGAGAGAGCTGAATAATTACGATGACCACTGAACTCGTTCTCCTGATGTTCTATAAAGGCAAGTGGACAGGGGCCGTTAATGCCCCAGTATGCTTTACATTCAAGCAACATGTTTCAATAAAGCTAAATTTTTATATCCTTTCCAGCATCAAATCAGTAAATTAAATGCCACAAATGGAATTCAAACTATTAAAAAACCTAAAAACATGTGGCTAAGTCTTTGTATGAAATAAATTAGAAATTCTTTTCTACATAATGTATAAGCTATTCTTGCTCTGGGCTGATATCTCTAATTTGTACAGAATTTCTTTTTGAGGCATATGGATACAAAGGCAGAAGACAATGGTGGCAGGGGGGGCGGGGGGAGGAAAAAATCTCAAGCCTTAAAATCTTCAATGCTCTGAAAGGCTCAGTTCCTTCATTTCAAAAACCTGGCAAAAAACTATTGATTTTCCCAGAAACAAGCAAGGATCAGCTAATTTCTTGAGGCAACTAATGGCTTTGTTATTTAACATTTCTCAAGGGTTTATCATGTACTTGATGTACAGAACACTTCCCAATGGCAGAACACTGAATTAAAACCAAAGCACAGAAGGGAGTAGAACATTAGCGTGGGCTGAAGACCTTTGAATGTGTCTGAACTGGTTTGTGTGGATGAGGTAAGGATATTATCATTCTGACCTCTAGCCTCACTATTTGGTCTCCAGGTGGACTTTCTGAGCTTTGAAAAGATATTTGAATAAAGATAAAGTGCATAAACCTTCCATGTATAAAGCACATACTATGGAAGCAGGGTTGTACAAGCTGCTTTCAGATGCATGATTTTATGAATTCTTTTTTTTTATTTTAAGAAAATATGATAGTACAAACATTTTGGTTGCATTTTATATCTTTGCCTCTCCCTAGCAAGGGTTATAGGTATGCCCTTCCCCTCCACAATGCTCGCCACATCCCTCAGATGTGAGTCTACTCCCCCAACCCCGGAATCCCCGGTGAACACCACCACCCGTTGAGCACCATAGTGTTAATCAATCAGTACCAATTTGATGGTGAGTACATGTGGAGCTCATTTTTCTGATCTTGTGTCACCTCACTTTGGATAATGGGCTTAAGCTCAATCCAGGATAATATAAGCGGTGCTAGCTCACTGTTGTTTCTTAGAATTGAGTAATATTCCATTGTAAATATATACCAAATTTTAATAATCCATTGATGAATTGATGGGCACTTGGGTTGTTTCCACGTCCTTGCAATAGTGAATTGTGCTGCCATAAACATTTGGGTATAAATGTCTTTATAATAGAATGTTTTATATTCTTTTGGGTAGATGCCTAATAATGCTATTTCTGGATCGAATAGTATTTCTATTTTTAGCTCTTTGAGGTATCTCCAAATTCTTTTCCACAGAGGCTGCACTAATTTGCAGTCCCGCCAGCAATGTAAGAGTGTTCCTGTCTCTCCATATCCTCGCCAGCATTTGTTGTTTTGGGATTTTTTGATAGCGGCCAATCTCACTGGGGTTAGGTGATATCTCATTGTGGTTTTTTTTTTTATTTCTTTATTTTTTTTTTCTGTTTTAAGGTGGCCAATTAATTTTTTTTTTCCTTTTAGTAGAGACGGGGTCTCGCTCATGCTGGTCTCGATCTTCTGACCTTCGAGCGATCCACCCGCCTCGGCCTCCCAGAGTGCTAGGATTACAGGCGTGAGCCACCGCGCCCGGCCTCATTGTGGTTTTGATTTGCATTTCTCAAATGATTAGAGATGTTGAGCATTTTTTTATATATTTTCTGGCCATTATTCTGTCTTCTTTGGAAAAGTTTCTGTTCATTTCCGTTGCCCATTTCTTGATGGGGTTGTTTGATTTTGTTCTTGTTAATTTTTTTGAGTTCTAGATAGATTCTTGTTATCAGACCTTTATTGGAAGTGTAGAGAGCAAATATTTTCTTCCATTCTGTAGGTTGTCTATTCACTCTATTGATAGTTTCTTTGGCTGAGCAGAAGCTTTTTAATTTGATCAGATCCCATTTGTTTATTTTTGTTGCTGCGGTGATTGCTTTGGGGATCTTCTTCAAGAATTCTTTGCCTAAACCGATGTCTGAAAGGGTCTTCCCAACATCTTCTTCTAAGATTCTTAAGGTTTCATGCCTTAGGTTTAAGTCTATTATCCATCTTGAGTGGATTTTTGTGAGAGGTGAGAGGTAGGGATTTTATTAATTCTTTATAACACTCTTACGGGGTAGATTGGTGTAACTTGAGAATAATATTAATAAATTCTCTATTTATTATTCTCAATTTTCAGATGTGGAGAAATTAGGTATTTTGTCCAGGGTTGCACAGCTTTATAGAGTGGAACTAGACTCAAACCTAGGTTTTAAATTTTAAGTCTACATTTTTTTATGGGAATTAGAATGGTCCTCATCATAAACAACATACAGGAACATATTCATTAAATACAAATCTCTTCTCCATAATTCTGATTCTTACAAAATGCCACTGAAAAGAGTTCTGTAGTTAAAGAATATGTTTTTATATATTTGTTTATAATGTGAACGTTTCCCAGAAAATATGTAAGCAGAGGTAAATGAAGAATCAAATAGAATATCGTACTCTACAAGATGACAGGCACATGCAGTATTCTTGGTCCTCTGCTTAGCTGCCTCTAGAAGTCAAAAGAATTCCTAGTCAGGAATTATGGACTTTCTGAATGCTCAGAGAGTTGACTCAAGAGAAACCTGAACATTTTATTTCATAAAGGCATAAAAGCAAGTGAATGAAGTAGGCTTGCACAGTTCTGGACCTGCAAACATGAAGATATGCTGCCCAGAATTTAGAACTGGCTTAACTCTTAGTGGTGTAAGAAAAAGGGTCCCTTCTGAGAGTTGTGACATGAGCCATACTAGACATTCTGCTGTCTTCCATATGCAAAAATGGGACCGCTGAGTTACTTTCAACAAGAGAATGGTTGAAGAAGTATTCACACCAATTGACTACTGTTCAGCAGCACCTCAGAGGAGGCAGAGAAAACAGCCTGAGAAAACAGCAGGCAACACATCATGAGGTAGTATACTGCACTCACGACTCAATAACTCTTTGTCCTTTCCTCAAGCCAAATAGTTGAAAAGATTGCTTGCTATTCTTCTTAGCTGCTGGGATTTAGTTTCCTGCTTTGTGCTTCATCGCAGGTGGTGATTGCCAAGAGGGAGAGTTAAAGAAAATAACTTGTCACAAGTGAATGCATGACTCAAGCATGGAAAGTTTTCGGGAATGAAATTCCAGAAACAGAAACATCTTCCCTTAAGAAATTCATTTCCTCTCAGATTTGCAAAAATGTGACCCAGCATTAGTTGAATGCCTACAATATGCTAGGCACTTTATAAAGTCGTTTGATTTACTCTCAGAACAGTGATGGGAGATAATTACCATTATCTTTACTTTACAGGTGAGAAAGCCAAGCTCAGGCTGTTTTAAAGAAATAGCTAAGGTCACATACCCAATAAGTAATAGAATTTTTTTCTTTTTTTATGTTTACATTTTTTATTGAGGTATAATGTGTATATGGTAAAGTCTATAATCTGCACTAATCTTAAATGTACAGCAAATAAATTTCTAGATGTATGCATATCCATGTAGACACCATCTAGTTCAAGAGTTAGAGTATTTCCACATTGCAGAAAGTTCCTTCTTGCACTTTTTTACTCTAAGTGCACCCCAGAGGTAACCTCTAGTCTGACTTCCATAAACAAGGATTAATTATGCTTGTTCTTCAACTCTACATAAATGTTGTGTGACTAGCCATTGTAGTTTGTGTGGAACTGAAGGATTTCCGGAATATAGACTTTTCAGTACTAAAACTGGGGCAGTTGGTCACCTTATAAATAGAATCATACAGTATGTACTCTTTTGTGTCTGGTTCTTTTTGCTCAACATAAAGTCTATGAGATTCATCTCGGCTGAAGCAAGGATGTGTTCTTTTTATTACTGTGTATTATTTTACTGTATGACTATTCCATAATTTATTTATCCATTATCCTGTTGACATACATTTGAGTTGTTTCCAGTTTCTGGCTTTCCTGAATAAAGCTAACACATTCTCATAAGAGTCTTTTGTGATATAATTACTCAAGTCTCTTGAGAGTAGAGATGCTGCATCATAGGGTAGGTATATATCTAGCTTTAGTAAATATAACCAAGATTTCCCTACATGGCTGTGCAAATTTACAAAATCATTGTACCCATTTGCACTCCTACTAGCAATTTATGAGAATTTTGGTAGCTCCACGTCCTCATCAACATTTGGTATGTCATTATTTTTAATTTTAGTCATTCTTGTAGTGTGGTAGACTGCTTTTATGGATACTCATGCCCTTGTGTACTCTTCTCCCACATTGATTTGTCCCTGGCTTTAGCCAATGGGACATTAGCAAGTGTGACATAAAAAAGTTTGACAAAAGCTTGCACGTCAGTGCTTATTCCCTTGGAACACTCACTATGATGGCAGGCTTGATTCACCACATAAAGATATCTGGTGATACTGCTCAAGAGACCACATGGAGAAGTGGAAGGGAGGCAAACTATTAGCATAGACTACTCAGCTGGCCCCTGCTATCTCAGCCATCCCAGCTGAAGTGCCAGGCATGTGAGTGAAGAAACTGTCTTGGACGTTCAAACCCCCCACAGCCCCACAAAAAACACACATGGAGCAGAATAGTCCAGGACCAGATAGCTTCACAGATAAATGTTACCAAAAATTTAAAGATGAATTGATGCCAATCTGTTCAAACTCTTTTTAAAAACTGAATAAGAGGGAATGCTTCTAAACTCATTTTACAAGATCAGCATTGTCCAGATACCAAAGCCAGACAAAGAAACTATGAAAAAAGAAAATTGCAGGCAAATATCCTTAATGATCATAAATGCAAAAGTCTTCAACAAAATACTAGCCAAATCCAACAGCACATTAAAAGAATCATACACCAAGATCAAGTGAGATTTATTCTTGGGATGCAAAAATATTTCAACATACGAAAATAAATGAACATGATACACTATATTAACAGAATGAAGGATAAAAATCATATGATCATCTTAATAGATGCAGAGAAAAGCATTTGACAACATTCAGCATCCTTTCATGATAACAACTCTCAACCAATTAGGCATAGAAAGAATGTACCTCTACATAATAAAGGCCATTTATGACAAGCACACAACTAATATCATACTCAATGGAGAAAAGCTAAAAGCTTTTTTTCTATGATCAAGAACAAGACAAGGATGCCCACTCTCACCATTTCTATTTAACATAGTACTAGAAGTCCTAGCCAAAGCAATTATGCAAAACAAACAAAAAAAGAAATAAAAGGCATTCAGTTTGGAAAGGAAGAAATGAAATTGTCTGCTTGCCAACAATAAGATCTTATATGCATAGAAAACCCTAAAAAATCTACCATAAAACTGTTACAACTAATAAATAAATTCGGTAAGTTTCAGGATATAAATCAACACAAAAATATAGCATATTTATACAATAATTATGAACTATCCATAAGAGGAATTTAAAAAATCCCTTTCACAATAGTATTAAAAAGAATAAAATACTTAGGAATAAATTTAACCAAGGAGATGAAAAATCTATATGCTGAAAAGTACAAAATATTGATGAAGGAATTGAAAAAGATACAGATAAATGGAAAGATACCTAATTTATGGATTGTGACAAATAATATTTTTATAATTTCCATAATATGTAATCTACAGATTTAATGCAAAGCCCCAGCAAAATTCCAATGACATTTTTCACAGGAAAAGAAAAAAATCCTAAAATTCATTTGGAGCCGCAAGAGACCCCCCAAAACCTAAGGCAATCTTGAGGAAAAAGAACAAAGTTAGAGACATCACACTCCTGATTTCAAAATATTAATATATTACAATGCTAAAGTAATCAAAATAGTATAGTACGAGCATATAGACCAATGAAACAGAATAGATAAATAAATAAATCCATGTATATATGGTCAATTGACCTTCAACAAAGATGCCAAAAAAATACATGTGGGAAAAAGACAGTCTCTTTAAGAAACTATGTTGGGGAAACTGGATATCCACATGCAGAAGAATGAAATCAGATCCATATCTCACATCATATACAATAATCACTCAAAATGGATTAAAGACTTAAACATAAGATATCAAACTACAAAACTCTTCAGAAGAAAATAGGGGGGAAGTTTCATGACATTGGTCTTGACAATGATGTAATAAATAGAACATCAAAAGTACAGGCAACAAAAACAAAAATAAACAAGTGGGACTACATCAAACTAAAAATCTTCTGCACAGCAAAGGAAACAATCAACAGAGTAAAAAGGCAACTGATGGAATAGGAGAAAATATTTGTAAACTATATACCTGATTAGGGAGTAATCTCCAAAATATATAAGGAACTCTTATAACTCAATAGTTAAAAAAGGACTACTAATCTGATTAACGAACAGGCCAAGAAGGACTTTAGACATTTTTCCAAAGAAGATATACAAATGGCCAATATGTACAGGAAAAGGCGTTCAAAGTTACCAGCCATTGGAAAAATGCAAATCAAAACCACATTGAGAGATCATCTCACACCCGTTAAGATGGCTATTACTAAAAAAAAAATAAATAAATACAAGTGTTGGTGAAGATGTGGGAGATTAGAACCCTTGCACATTGACGGTGGGGATATAAAATGGTGCAGCCACTATAGAAAACAGTATGGAAGTTCCTCAAAAAGTTAAAAATAGAACTACCATATATTTATCTAAAATAATTGAAATCATAATCTCAAAGAGATATTATTAGTACTATATTGCAGCATTATTTATAATAGTCAAGATGTGGAACCAGCCTAAATGTCCATAGATAGATGAATAGACAAAGAAAATGTGGTATACACATACAATGGAATTCTATTTAGTCTTAAAAGAAGAAGGAAATTCTGCAATATATGACAACATAAATTAACCTTGAGATTGTTACTCTAAGTGAAATAAGCCTGTCACAAAAAGACAAATATTGCACAATTCCACTTATGTGAGATATCTTAAAAAGTCAAGCTCATAGATGCAAAGAATGGAATGGTGGTTTCCAGGAGCTGGGGAGAGGGTGAAAAAGAGAGTTACTAATCAATGGGCATAAAGTTTCAGTCAAGCAAGATAAATAAGCTCTAGAGATCTGCTGTACAACATTGTACCTATAGTTAACAATAAGGTGCTGTATACTCAAAAATTTGTTAAGAGGGTAGATCTTAAGTGTTCTGGCTACAATAAAAAAGTTGGTTTTTGGAGGAGATAGACAAAATTAATAATATTCAAGCTAACTAAGAATAAAAAGAGGAGATAAAAATTACTAATATCAGAAATTAAATAGGGGTCATCACAAATGATCCTGTGGACATTTAAAAAATAATTAGTGATATTGTGAGCAACTCTAGGTCCAATTATTTGATAACTCAGTCAAAATTTTTTGAAAGGCATGATGTACTAAAACTCAAACACAGAGAACTATATAATTTCAATAAGCCTGTATCTACTTAAGGAAATAGAATCAATAATTAATAATCTTCCAAAGAAGAAAGCACTAGGCCCACATGATTTCACAGGAGAATTCTACCAAACATATAAGGAAGAAATGATATCAATACTCTATAATCTCTCTAAGAAATTAGGAGTAGAGGAAATACTTCTTAACTCATTTTATGAGGCCAGGATTCTCTTTTTACCAAAAGCTGATAAAGACATTACAAAAAAACTAAAGAACAGTATCTTTCACGAACATAAATGCAACTGAATATAGGTAAATGGACAAATAAAATGTTGTATATACATACAATGAAATTCCATGTCACCCTAAAAAAGAAGGAAATTCTGCAATGTGTGATAGCATAAATTAACTTTGAGAATATATCTTGAGAATAACAAAATATTAGCAAATCAAATTCAGCAAGGTATTTAAGTAATTATAGGTCACAACCAAATGGGATTTACTCCAAATATGCAAATCTAGTTTAACATTTGAAAGTCAATTGATCTAATCCATAACATCAGCAGACTAAAAAATAAAAAGCATATGATCATACCAATTGATGCAGGAAAAGTACCTGAATAAATCCAATACCCATTCATATAAAAAACTCTCAGAAAACTAGGAATAGTGGAGCACTTCCTCAACTTGACAAAGAATATCTACAAAAATAATTAGCTAAATTGATGCTTAATAATGAGAAATTGGATGTTTTCCTCCTAAGATCAGGAACAAGGCAAAGATGTTCCCCCTTTCCCCACTATTATTCAACATTGTACTGGAGGTACTAGCTAATTCAAAAAGACAAGAAAAGGAAATAAAAGATACACAGATTGAGAAGGAATAAATAAAACTGTCTTTGTTTATGGATAACATGATTGTCTATGCCAAAAATCTCAAAGCATTGACAAAAAGTACTCCAGGAACAAATAAGTAATTATAGCACAATCACAGATACAAGGTCAATATACAAAAATCAATAAGTTTCCTACATATAAGCAAGGAAAAATTGAAATTTGAAATTAAAACCACAACACAACTTACATTAGCACAAAAAATAAAACACTTAGGTATAAATCTAACAAAATATGTACAGAATCAACTGTACAAAATGACAAAACTCTGAACAAAGAAATTAAAGGCAATTGAAATAACTACAGACATATGTTATATGTTCATGGACTCAAAGACTTGATATTGTTACGATATCAATTCTTCCCAACATGATCTGTAGTTTCAAAACAATCCCAGTCAAAATCCCAAGTTACTTTATGGATACTGACAAACCAATTCTAAAGTTTATATTGAGAGAGAGAAAAAAGATCCAGAAAAGCCAATGCAATACTGATGGAGAAGAAACTGACAAGAAGCAACTTCAAAGTTTAGTATAAAACTACAATAATCAGAGCATTGACAAAAGAATAGGTGCATAGATCAATGGAACAGAATAAACAGCCTAGAAGTAGACTCACATAAATCTAGTCAACTGATCTTTGACAAGGAGCAATGGCAATTCAATAGAGAAAGAATTTGTTTCTTCAACTAATGAGGATGGACCAACTGAACATCTTTTATGCAAAAGAAAAAATCTAAACACAGACCTTACACGTTTTAGGAATAATAACTAAAAAAGGATCACACACCTAAATGTAAACTGTAAAACTTCTAGAAGGTAACACAGAAGAAAAATCTAGGCAGGCTTGGGATTATGTTTTTATATATAATACCAAAAGCATGACCTCTAAAAGAAAAAATAGATAAATATACTTTATTAAAATTAAAAGATACTGCCATGTGAAAGACACTGTTAAGAGAAGTTAAAGACTACCCACAAACTGGGAGAAAATATTTGCAAAACACATATCTGATAAAGGACTCGTATCCAAAATACACAGAAAATTCTTAAAACTCAACAAGAAGAAAACAAACATCCAATTAAAACTTGGAAAACATCTGAACAGCCACCTCACCAAAGAAGATATACAGATGGCAAATAAGCATATGAAAAGATGCTCAATATCATTTGTCATTAGATAATTACAGATTAAAGCAAAAATGAGATACCACTATTAGAGTTATCCTATTAGAATGGCTAAAATTAAAAAAAAAAACACCTGACAATAGTAATTGCTGGCAAGGATGTAGAGCAACAGGAGCCGCCATTCTTTGCTTGTCTGGATACAATATGGCACAACAACTTTGAAAGACAGTTTGACAGCTTTTTGCAAATCCAAACATAGTCTTTCCACATAATCCAGAAATTGTGCTCCTTATATTTATACAATTTTGTTGAAGACATATGTCCATATAAAAACCAGCACATAAATATTTATAGTATCTTTATTTATAATCACCAAAAACGGAATGTAACCAAGATGTCTTCATTAGGTGAATGGATAAACTATAGTGCATCCATACAGTGGAATATTATTCAGTGATAAAAAGAAATGCAATATCAAGCCATGAAAAGACATGAAGGAATCCTAAATGTGCATTTCTAAGTGAAAGAAATCAATTTGAAAAGGTACATACTGTATGATTCCAATTACATGATATTCAGGAAAAGACAAAACTATAGAGACAGTAAAAAGATCGGTGGTGTCCAGGAGTTTTGGAAGAGGGGAGGGATGAATAGGTGAAGAATGGGGGATTTTTACTGTGGTGAAACTATTCTGTATGATTCTGTTCTGGTGTGTACATGGCACCGCATTTGTCGAAACTCAGAAGTGTATAATGCAAAAGGCAAACTTAACGTGTGCAAATTTTTAAAAAACCACTTAATCAGTTAGGAGGTTGAAGCATCCCTAAAAGGAACATAGACTGTGATGAGAGAATGGGACTCTATTACACATTTATGAAACAACTTCACTGAAGAGGGTGTGGGGAAGAGATGCTGACTTAAGTCATGCTGGAAATGAATGGAAGCACTGTACTCTAGTTGATAAAGTCGCTTCCTTTGGGATTGAAAATCAACAATTCTGATACTGCTATACCTGTATACTGGATTCAAAGAAATAAGTAAATAGATGGCAGATGGTAGGAGTCAAATGTCTCACTGTTGGAGTAGGAGTTTACAGAGAAGCAGGAGTAGAAGGTGAGAACAATCTAAGTGGTAATGGATTAGAATTGTAGACACCATTAAGAATTTATGTTTAATTTAATATGGATACAGATGGCTGCATATAGAGATATTTATATCAAATATTAAATAGATATATGTGCACACCGGAGTTATAAAACACACATATACTTTGTTCTATCAGCTGAGAGGGTATAAAAGAAATGACAGCAATAAACATATCTAACACCCCAATCTTGGTTTACAATATATTTCTGAAATAAAAGGAATCTGGCCAGAAAATATGCAAAATGAGCTAGAGCAACTTGTAGTGCCAGAAAGTAAGGACTTGCTTATTAAAAACAACAATAACAACAAAATATTGATGCAGGTGTGTCAAAGTGGTATGTCCTGTAGAGCCAAATGAAAGAGCTTCCAATGGCCAAAGTTGGAACAGTTTTAGCAACAAAATTAATAAAATAGTATTAGACTATAACTCAGAGTGTAAATATTCATTCATTAGCCAATGCTGATATAAATAAATTATTGAATAAATTAATAAATGGGGAAGAAAAGATAACTCTCCTATGCAGAAGAATTAAAAATAAATTATGCATTCTATGGTAAAAATTTAAAAAATAAATAAATTATGCAGATCCTCCACCTGAAATTGGGGGAGAATAATTCCTCTCTCCTTGTTTGTAAACTGTGCATGAAAATGACATTTTAAAGGTAACTATTCCACACCTATTAAAATGGCCAAAATCCAGAACACTGACAACACCAAAAGCTAGCAAAGATGGGAGTAACAGGAACTCTCACATTGCTGAGAATGCAATACCAGAATGCAAAATCATGCAGTCGCTTTGGAAGACAGCAATCACACTCTGTGATATTTACTTAAAAGAGCTGGAAATGTATGTCCCTACAAAACATTACACATGGATGTTCATAGCAACTTTGTTCTTAATTACCAAAACTTGGAAGCCACCAAGATATCCTTCAGGATGTTAATGAAAAAACTGTGTTATATTCAGATGATGGAGTATTATTTAGCATTAAAAGGAAATGAGTTATCAAGCCATTAAAAGAAATTTACACTGGAGGAAATTTACATTCATATTACTAAGTGAAAGAAGACAATCTGAAAAGGATACCTACTGCATGATTCCAACCATGATTCCAACATTTTGGAAAAGACAAAACTATGAAGACAGTGAAAATATCAGTGGTTACCCAGGGTTGGAAGTAGGGAGGGTGACTAGGTTGAGCATAGAAGATTTTTAGGACAGTGAAAACACTCTGTATGATACTATAATGATGGATACATGTAATTATACATTTGTCCAAACCCACAGAAAGTACAACATCAACAGTGAACCTTTATGGACTTTGGGTGATGGTGTATCAGTGTATATTCATCAATTGTAGCAAATACCTCAGTCTATTGGGAGGATATTGATAATGGATATCGATATTGATAATTGATAATGGATATGCATATATGGGGATAGGGATTATATGGGAAATCTCTGTACTGTCTCAATTTTTCTGTGAACCTAAAACTTCTCTAAAAATTAAAGTCTATCCACACCAAAAATAAAAGAGGCATTTAATCTCCATAATCTTCCTCCTCCCAAATCATAATTTCAGTCTAATCATGAGCAAAAAATAAGACAAATTCCAATAGAGGGTCATCCTACAAGCTACCTCACCTTAGGGGTTTCCATAGTGCAGTGGTCATCATTCTTGCCTCTCAATATACCTGACCATTACTCCTCAAACTCATCAATGTTGTCAAAAATAAAAAAAAAAGTCTATGAAACTCTCACAGGCAAGAGGAGCTTAGGGAGACAGAACAACTTAATATAATATGGTATTCTGGAATAGAAAAAAAAACACATTAGGTAAAATCTACAGATCTGAGAATAAACTATGGAGTTTAATTAATAATAATGTATCAATATGATTCATTCATTATACCAAATATACTGTAATAATGTAAGATGTTAATAATATGGGAAACTGTAGGGAAGTACATGGGAATTCTTTGAACTAACTGCTCAATTTTTATGTAAATCTAAGACCCTTCTAAAAAACACACCTATTAATTTTAAAAAACCATGCATAGACAAGGCACAGTGTCAGTGTTTTTCCATTCTGTGATCAGGCTTCAAAGTATAAGAGTTTTGATCTTCACTAGGTAAGATCTACCAAGTTATTAATCTCAAAGATACCCACTTTGTGGATCACAGAAATAAGTTACAGATGGCTTTAAATAAGAGCTTGAATTAGACTGAGCAGCACCCCACTATGTTTGGGGATATATTAATACAATTCCTAGGACATTAAGTGTTACAGCTCATTTCACAGAATGAACTCAGCTGTGGGAAATTGAGTTACAGACCCAAGTGGACACGACCACAACAACTCTGTGTGCTGCAAGTGAATACTATTAAAAATACACCAGGATCCAAATTCAATCATAGTGACATTATTACTGAACATCTAAAACATGTCCACGAAAAACAAATATTGATTAGATTTGGCCAGGTTTACTCCAGTAATCAATGTGTGATAGAATCATTCATGTGACATCTTAAACCCCTGAGGTGGTTTTGAGAAAACAATTTTTCATGAATATCAGAGTTAAATGTCACCTGTCTAGTACAGAGGTTTTAGCTCCCAAACTCAGAACAATTTTAGCAACTATATCTAATAGTTAAGATAAATTTTGGGAGATCAAATTCTGTTTTTCCATAAGCTTACATTGTTGGTTTTTTCTTTATTATTTGGATTTGTTTTAACTCCTTTATTTTTCATTATTTAGCCTTGACTGCAAAACTTTCAACTTTGTTATAAAATCCTTAGCATTTCTGTCGAGGTATAAACTATGCAAACACCTAAACAGCTCACTTTCTAAGACATGCACAATTTAAAAATTTTCCCTCGCTTTATTAAAGTATAACTGACAAAAATTATATATTTACACGCACACACACACACATATGTATATACACATATAGACATAGTATACAACATGATATTTTGATTTGTGTATACATTGTGAAATGTTTAGATCAAGTTAATTAACACACCTATCACTTCACATACTTATTTTTTGTGTGGTGAGAACATTTTAGATCTAATCCCTTAGCAATTTGTAATTATACAATATATTGTTATTAACTGTATCCACCATACTGCACAAAAGATCTCTAGAACTTATTCATCCCAACTGAACCACCTGGCATAGCTACAAAGTGGCAGGGTCTCCACCAGCCTAGGTCTCTGAGAGCCTATGTGGAGTGCAGCCACCTGCCACCCATGTGCAGCAAGTGACGTGAGTAAGAATTAAACCTTTGCTGTGTTAAGCCACCAAGATCTCTGAGCTAATTTGTTACCATAGCACAGCCCATCTTATCCCGACTAACACAGAGGATTCTTTTATAAAGTTAATGCAATAGCAAGGGGCGTCAAAATGTAGACACCATAGGGATAGGCAAATAAAAAGTAAGATTTTCTATCAACAACTATTCTTCTTTTCCCCTGGAGCCCCATTTTAGTATCCAGAAAACAAGGTAAAACGCCTAAATTAAGAAGCCTTAAGCTTAGACTATCTTGTTCAGGTTAGCTCAGCCTCCTGTACACTCAGCTCAAACTCACAGTCATTTCTCCTCTCCCAGCAGGGTCTTCCTCCTTCTCCTTTCTGAGCCTGTGCCTGGTTTCAGGATGAACCTTATATGCGCACGGGTTGATGAGCAGAAGCTTCTGATACAGAGCGGTCCTTCCTGCTCGCTCTGGTGTCTGTGCTGGTGTCCACCAGGCTGCCCCTGCTCCCACTTGGACTTGGGGCACTATTTTGGCTCCTGATGCTGAGGCCTGTGGTGACTGTGAACTGTCTCAATCACGAGGTCCCTATGCTCAGGGACCTTTGCAGAGCTTGGCAAACTTTTTCTATAAAGGGACAGAAATTAAATATTTTAGGCTTTGCCAGCCAACAGTTTCTGTCACATATTTTTATTTCTTGTTGTTGTTGTTCTTCCCCTCCTCCTCCCCCTCCTCCTCCTCCCCCTCCTCCTCCTCCTCCTCCGTCTTCATCTTCTTTTTCATACCCCTTTAAAATTGTAAAAGAAAAAAAATTCATATCCAAGGGCCATAAAAAAATCAGATTGTGTCAGGATTTGGCCCACAGACCACAGTTTGCCAACCCCTGTGCTACAGCCCTCTCCTTCCGACCTTGGCCTCTTCTGGTTCCCCTACATGGATTTTAGGAAGTCCTAGGTTCCTATAATAGCATGTCCCACAGAGTCTGTGGAAGCGACAGTCGGACATTTCAGGTCCGACTGTCTAGAAAACTCCCTCGATTCACAGCTTTATTGTTTCTGGGCTGATCTGGAAACAGAGCAAGGGCTGGCATGGTGTTTCATGCCCTCTCAACCTAGCTGGGTTTCCACTGGTATTGGGATTGCCCGAGGCCCAGGAGATAGGAAGTACCGGGTCTGCTTTCAGGAACCCTGGTGGCAGAATACTTATCCTAGTGCTATCATCTCCAAATTCTTCTTCTTTTTTTTTCTCAGCAAAGGGCTTTCTACTTCTTTCTATTTGGTGCATCATGTTCCCTCATCTTCTAAGCTATGGTTTATAGGAAAACTCTTCCACTGTGTTGCACTAGACTTGTATTTTACTATACAAAAGTGAGATTTGGGAATTGAGAAAATGACTTTATTTTTCAACCAAACTTAGCATTCTGTGAACTTTAAGGTTTTTTTTTAAATGGATGATTAAAAGCAGATCATTTTCCAATATATTCCTGAAATAATTATCCTAAATCTCCATGTTACATATGTAAATACTTTCTAATTTATCTGTTACTCAGAGTTACACAAGTTTTCTTAAGCAGGTATACATACATATATATTTCAAGCTACCAGACATCTAAACAGCTTAGCCATTGAGCACGAATTTTCTATGCTTTGCAGGAAGCACTTAGCTTCAAGGGTAATATAAAGCCAAGTATTCTAAAGTTGTATATTATAATCATCTATTTAAATATTTTAAATGATCATTTATTCATAAGGCCCTATTTTTTCCTTCCCAAGACACTTGGCATGATGTAGCAGCAATTAAAAGGCACTCATAATCATAATCACAGCAATTATTATGTTTTCTGCCAGCTCTGTGCCACCTTACATAGCAAGCCTCCAGAGATCCATTCTGCCTCTGGAACAGCAAGCATCTGTCCTCAGCAGGGGCTCCACCCTGCGCTGCTGCCTGGGTCACCCATGTGAGCCTCTGCAGTGACTCAGCCACACCCTAGGAACCATCATGAGTGACTCAGTGTCACCCAGCAAAGGAGGAGGGTGTTATAATACTTCGCTGCTCTTCTTCTTTGATGAGAATTCTTCATTCATTGATATCTGCAGGGTGAAGTACAGATTTAAAATTCTAACAAGCATTCTGCTTTAGATGCCCTGCAATATAGCTCAGGCTTTGATTATAGAAAGAAGTGGAATGTATAAGATGGTTCATTATGAACTTAAAAAGAATTTATTTTTTAAAAAGCATAGCTTCATTCAGAAAAGCCAACGCTTCTTGCCTGTGCTTATGTTCCTCT
>VBSM01003176.1:67650067-67703568 GCA_008086735.1 Cheirogaleus medius
AAAAAAAAAAAACACTCAAAATGATTAGAACTCACAGAAGACAAGGAATATTTTCTGTTCCTAATCAGTTAGAATGGAAAGTCTCATCATTTAGGAAGCACTGGGTATAGTACTCTGAAGTTGATTGCCTCAGTGGGGAAAAATTAACTCTACGTGAAACATTTCTCTGATCTTTCCTAGCAAAGTCTAAAAGCAAAACCCAAACAGACTGAACTTTTACAAGTAACTTAATTATATCCTAGAATAAAGGTCAGAAACATTTATAGGAAGACAAAAATATCTAGCATCAGAGAAAGACAAAATGAGATAAAATTCATTTTTATCTGTCTGGTATTAAATTGAAAATTATTAGATATGGAGAAAAGTAGGAAAATACAACCTACAATGAGGGGAAAAATCAGTCAGCAGAAACTAAACCAGAAATGACACAGCTAATAAAATTGGTAGGGTGGAAAAACCCAATAAAAAGATAGTAATTTACTTCAAACATGTTCAAAAAGCTAGGGGAAAGCCTGATCTTGGGAAGTAGTAACATAGAAGGTATTAAAGAGACCCAAGTTGAAAATCTAAAGGTGAAAAATACACTTGATAATATTAATAGTGTATTAGATATTAGAGAAGAAAAGAAAAGAATATGTAGCAATAGTAATTATCTAAAAAAGAAGTAAAGAGAGGAACAAAAGAGTGTTAGTGAGTTGTGGAGCCATTTCAAGCAATAAATGTACGTGTAATTGTAATCCACAAAGGATGAGTGAAGGAGAAGGAAGTGTAAAAAATATTTGAAAAAATAATGGCCAAAATATTTTCCAAATTTGATGAAAACTATACACCAACATATGTTAGAAATTCAACATACTCCGAGCACAAAAACATGAAGAAAGCCACATCACAATCAAATTGATTAAAACCAGTGATAAAGGGAAACATTTTAAAAATGGCCAAAGAACAAGACACATATGTATGGAGGAATGAAGATAAGAATGACAGAAAATTTCTTTTCAGAACCAATGCAAGCCAGAAAACTTCAGGCATAAGGACTATGGCACAAGGCAGACACCTGGTTTTACAAGAAAAGTGATGAGTACCACAAATGATAACGATGTGGGTATATATACAATATTTTTTCCCTCATTGAAATCTATATTAAAGATAATTGACTATTTAATGCAAATAACATATCCTAAGGCTTATAGCATATAGAGAAGTAACTTGATAAGCATAGTGGACATTTAATAGGGGCTTTAAAACTTGCAAATATTAGGCATTAATTTCCTGACACTGCCAAAGCAAAATAATGACATCCTTGAAAAAAATAATAAAAGTTGGTATATTAGTTTCCTAGAGTTGCTATAACAAGTACCATAAACTGAGTGGCTTAGAACAATGGCAATTTATTGTCTCACAGTTCTGGAGGTTCAAAGTCTAGAATCGAGGTGTTAGCAGGATTTTCCCCTTGCAAAATCTTTAGGGAAATCCTTGCCTCTTCTTAGCTTTTGGTGGTTTGTCAGCAATTTTTTGCATTTCTTGACTTGCAGCTGTAAAAGTCCAATATCTGTCCTGTTATCACATAGAATTCTCCCTGTGTGTCTGTGTCTTCCTATGGCAATAAGAAGTAAAAAACAAGATCTTAAGCCCCACAACTTACTGAGCAGACCCTTTTGTAAGGTTTTTCGGCGGCGGCAAAAAGAAAAGACAGACAGAGAGAGAGAAAGAGTGGGGGGCCAAACCACGTGGCTTTATTATACACTCGTGGACGAGGTTCTGGGGCCCCGAGAGAGGGGGGGCCCCAGAAGTCGCCTCCGTTTGGAGAGGCTGGGGCCTTTTATACCCTAGGAACTCTTGGCGGAAGAGCTGGGGATTTTCCATTGTGACTGTTGGGTGGTCATTGAGAAATAGGAGGGGCTGGAGGTATTTGTGGAATCCAGGAGCGGATCCGGGTGGACATCTGGGTGTGGTTCCTCTCAGCGGGGCCTGACAGTTTTGTCCTTGGCGGGTCTGGTCTCATGAGTCTTTTCTTTTGATCTAGGGAGGGGAGGGGGGCCCACCACTAGCCTTACACCTTTCTTGGACATGGAGACCCCAGAGAAACCTTAAAACTTGAGTTCCCAGCCATGACAGGACAGGAGGTGCCAGGAGATCCAACACGCCTAATTATACACCATCCCTTGCTAACTGCCATTAGACTTCCTTTCCTAAGGGTTAAACAGAAATCAGCCATTTCAAAAGAATCACTCCACCAACCACCTGATGTTGCCCCTCCCTTTTGTAGTTTCAACATAACAATTGACCAGTATTCCTTCCTGATAAGAACTACCAACCATGGAGTGGTTCCAGCCAGCCTACAGATACAGCACATGGAGGGCCTTCACATAATCTGCTTCACCATTTGAAGACAGAGGACCAAAAACTTCATCCTTGGATCATGCTAATGCTGCCACTTTTTGAATATGCAACCCATGAAAAGGCATAAAGCTCAATTGCACATGCATATGTTTCTCCTTTCATAAATATTCATGGCTCCTCTTATAGTTTATTAAATATATATATTCAGCCCCTCCACTTAGCATAAATTCCTCTTTTCTTTAACCCTTCTGGAAGTGCTTGCTCTCTGCTTCTGCCCAAGATTATGTTTCCCTGTCTGCAAGATGGCCAGCCTGCAGGCTGCAACCCTTTATGAGAAATAAAGCTCTCCTTTCCAAATTTATAAACCTTGAGATTCTTTAGTTGATAGGAGTCTTCTGATGAGGACACAGTCATATTGGATTAGGGGTCCACTCTACTTCAATATGACTTCGGTTTAACTTCATTATATCTGCAACAACCCTATTTCCAAATAAGATCACATTCAGAAGTCCTGGGGGTTAACATTTCCACATATATTTTTTGAGGGTGTCCCCTTCAATCCATAACAATTGGAATTTCTTAAAGATTTTTCCATTACAATCTTTCTGGAACCTGATATTTTTGAGTATATAAATATACACAGGCATTTTGTTGTATAAATAGGTAAGTACACTAACTTGGGATAAGACTTATTTATAGACTTGTTGATTTTTTTTCAGCACACTAAAGTAGCAGGATTCAATAGCAACATTAACATGTAGTGCCCCTCTGGGTGTCAAGATTCTCTGTGAATAATTTTTGGCAAACCATCCCCCCCCAAATTATTAACTTTATAAAAGTGGTATCCCACATACAACTGCTCCACATTCAGAGACAATAGACAAAGTGTCAGCTTCAAAGCTAATGATAATCTAGTAATAAATTACCATATTTAAATATTAACATATTGTGTGAGGAGAATATGGGGATTATGAAGATCTAGGGGCACTTCACACATTGCTTTTCACACATTGCTTTTCAATGTGTGAAGTAAACAATGTATGAGATAAACAATGCCTTTTATTTATAATTCAAATTACAAAAGGACATTATCATCAAATGTATGGTAAGTCATTTCAAAAAGTGCTGATTGGTATCTCTCAAACTAAAAAACATAACACAAGTTTTCAAATAGAGTGTAGTAGCAATTTCTCTGATGAGGACTCCTTCAAACCTCACTGAGACAGGAGAAATGATGAATAAAGCCTATAAATTACCTGTGAGGAGGGAAAATAAGAAAGAACGATAAAAGAAGAAAAGTGAGACACACTCAGAAAAACTTTTCTTTCATAAAAATTAAACTACTAAGAGTGCATTTTGGAGGGAATGAAGTTCAGATGAAATCAGAGCAAAGTCAAGTGACAATGATTGGGCACAGCATGAACTTACAATCAAATGAAACCAAGTTTTAATCCAGACCAAGGCACTGCTAATCATCAGAAAATGGACAAATTATACATTGTAAGAAATTAATAAATTTTAGATGTTATATTATTGTCATCATCATAGTCATGATGATGCAAATTACACATACTAAATATTCAATAAAATATATTATCTTACCTTAAGACAATTTATACATATCAGTTACTTAATATATATTAAGTATTAGTTAATGTTATCATAGTGAAGACAGATAAGTCTCTGGCTTATAGATATTAAGAGATTTATCAACTATGTAATTACATACTGCCATTGGAAAAGTATTAATCCAAATAATATGCTCACGGACTTTGGAACATGTACTGAACACCTGTTGTTTCAAATAAAGCCCAGAATCTCTTCCCTTGCTTTTGATAACAACACCCAGGGTTTGTTTTTATTTTCCCCCAATACCTGCATTCATATGATTCAGGTGTGACTGATGTTACCCTTCAACTCCAGAAGACCTCTCACAAAGGCTTATTTGATCAGAGCACAGTATTCTCATGACCACAGTAATTATTTGAAGATATAGATGAGACCTAAGTCAGACCAATCAGATATATCTGGGAATTTGCTAGCACTATTGGCAAAAAGAAGCTCTCTCAGTGCTGAGATAGTTAAACAGGTGGAATATAATCATGGAATTTATAATAGTCCTCTTATGGGAGGGGTAAACCTGACAAAGAAGCCAGCATGGAAGAAAGAAAAGCTGAGAAAAACAGAAATACATGCTAGTGATGACTATATGTGGAGCATTATGGAAGAGACAATAATGATCGGCAAGCATTCTATGAATTCTCCTACATTCCCCAGCTTGGTATGTGGTTACATTGGAGCCATATGACATTTCTGATCAAAAGTATCCAAACATAAATGATATATGTCATTTATATGCCAAAGTATTTGAGAACAGGTATGGATTATCCATGGTCTCTCACTTCATTGACCTTAGCAATGCTTAAAACCATGTAATTAAATGGCAGCATCTTTGAGAATATGTGAAACATATATCTGCTGGCCTGCATTGAGCAGGACAGGAAATATTAAGGCCTCAAATTCCAGCTCAGAGATCAAAATAAACTGACTGCAGAAATAAGTCATCTGCATATAACCACAGAAAATAGAATATCTGAGCAGAATTGCTCAAGCATGACCAGGATGAATAGAAATAACATAGCAACTATGCAAACTTTCTAGAGCCCAAAAAAGGGCAAATAAACATACAATGCAAAAGTCAAACAAAATACTCAGCCAGGAAGAAATAATTACCCCAAACAGGAAATCAATTTATCACTTTTTCTTAATTACAGCAACAATGGAACTTCTTTGTAAGAATATTCAATACAGCAAAAGTTTAATGATGAGATTAAAGTGAACAAAATAAAAGCTCAATGGTGAGATGAAAATACAGGCAAATAAAATCAAAAGATAGCTTGTATGCTTTATGAAATAAATGAGACTAAAACATAATATAAATTAGAAACTGAAAGAATGAGAACAGACAGTGCTGAAAATGGAATTATTAGTATAGAGAAAAATGTTGCAATAATCATATATAATATGAATGCAAATTAAAAAAAAAGAAAAAGACCAATGCAACTAAAGAGAAGCCAATAGGAACAGGAAAAAGATATGAAGATTTAACATAAGGATAATTGATGTCCCTGAAGTAGAGATATAATAAAAGTAACACAAAATAAATTTAAATTATACAAGAAAATTTCCCTAAAATGAATGAATAAAAAACAAATCTTAATTCTTATAAATAAAAAATAACACATTGTTTCCTGGGGAAAATATGATAACAGAACACTCAACACCAGGCATGACATAACCTAGATAAGCCACTGAACTTAAGGAAAAAAAAATTTTTCTGGTATTCAGACAGTGGAGAGAAAAATCAAGGAGGAAAGTAGTAGACTGATCTTAGATTTCTATAAAGCTTCATTCAATGTCAGATATAAACTCTGATGGAATAAAAGTATGACAGAAGAATATTACATACAGCAAGATGTCCATCAAATATTAAGGTAGCTAGCTGATATTCCCAAACATGATTGAACCTGAATAAAATTTAACAATGTAAAATAGCCACTTTGGATCTGAATCAAAATTAAAAATTTAGAAATTACAGAGATATGCTAAAAAGATTGGTCATGAGCATTGATGAATTTAAAGATTAAATTGATTTACAGAATATAATATTATCTTGACAATATTTTTTGTAAATTTTTGTCTTTGTACTTTAGTGTATTATGTGAGTTTATTATGATGTTTATAAGTGGTTGTTCAAAACCAGTAGTGTGAGTTTTCTTTAAAATAGACTAAATAAGTTGGAAGACTATTAATGTAAAATTGTGGGAATATACACCATTTTTACTGTTGTTGCCATTGTTTAGTCTAATAGTACTAAAATTTGTTCTCCATTTTCATAAAATAATATTTGTAAAATAAGACCAGAAGAATCTATAAAAAGGACATAGCATTGACAAAAAGTATAGCATTAAATGCAAAATCTGGGAATGGAATAAACATAGGGGACTTTGAGAAGTTCAGACATCTTCACAGGAATCTAGAAGGCCACACACATGCACAGGGCTCTGCCGGTGCCCAGGAAAAACCATAACCTCTGAGTTAGGGCCTATGGCTCACCTCTGGCTCATTTTGTGGTCTTGCACAAGAAGTAAGTGACATCTATCAAAGGTTGCAAATTTCTGGAGTACTGAGATATTTCCAATCCACCCAGAGTTTGTTAGCAAAGACTGGGAGATTTGGTTCAAGGCTTTTAAGGACATCTCAGTCCAATCACTAGCTGAGTACTAAGCTAATTGAGCAGAGTTGTCATTGGCCATCCATAACAGGGAATACAGACTTTACAGAAATACTCCAAGAAAGTCACAAAATGAACAGAAATAGTAATGACAATAAAAACAGTGACAACAACAAACCCTAAAGACAAGTGGACTTGATTTCCAAAGGTGCCACATTATATTATTTAACTGCCCAGTTTTTAACAACAAAAAAAGATACGCAAAGAAACAGGAAAATATGACTCATACACAGGAAAAAGTAGTAAATAGAAAGTAATCTCATATTTGAATTTACTAAACTAAGAATTTAAATCAGCTATTATATATTCATGCAATAAACTAGAGGAAAAAAAGCTAAAGAATTAAAGGAGGATGTGAGAACAATGTCTCACCAAATAAAGAATATCAATAGATAAATAGAAATTATAAAAATATTTGCAGTGGAAAGAACAATAATTCGAATGGAAAAACATGCTAGATCAGTTCAACAGAAGATCTAAAAAGGCAGAAGAAAAAAAATCAGTGAACTTGAAGATAGAAGATAGATCTGTTGAGAATATTCAATCTGAGGAACTGAGAGAAAAAAACTTAGCAAAGCCTCAGAAACCCATGGGACAGCATCAAGCATACCAAAATACACACAGTGGAAGGTTCAAAAAGATTGGAGAGAGAAAGAAAGGGTAGAAAAAATATCTGAAGAAATAATGGATGAAAACTTCTCAAAATTGGTTTTTTAAAAACCTAGTAATATTTATATATATATACAAGAGAAGTTCAATGAACTCTAAGTAGGATACACTCAAAAATATCTACATTTAAACATATCAGATGGAAACTTTTGGAAGCCAAACACACCAAAAGAAAATTTTCAAAGCAACTATCATCTTAGAGAATACATACATTGTTTTAATTAGTCATTAAAGGTGAAATGTCCAATTTTGAATCAAAAGTTTAGTTTCTTTTATTTTAAACAAGAAGCAGTACAATTAATCAATGTATGTGCCTAAACTATCAACATAGTTTTGCCGTCTTAATGGTAGCTTGTTTATGCCAGCAGCAAAGAAGCCTGGAAAGCAAACGGCAATGAAATCGTGAAAGGCATTTTCCACAGCCTGTTGAGAATTGAATATTTTTCCTTGCAAGAAGTGGTCCAAAGCCTGGAAGAAGTGGTAGTCAGTTGGTGCAAGATCTGGTGAATACGGTGGATGACAAGAGTGTTTCCAAGTCCAGCCTCTGTAGTTTGAGCAGCGTTGTTTTTTGCCATACAGGGTCTTATAAGAGGATTGACCTGTCTCTATTGACCAACCTTGGCTGCTTAAAATTACAAGCATCCTCATAATTTTGTCCAGTTTGTTGCAGTAGATATCTGCTGTAATAGATTGACCAGGTTTAATAAAGTTGTGGTGGATAATACCAGTGCTGGACCACCAAACAGATACCATTAGCTTTTTTTTTATGAATATTCAGTTTTGGACTGTGTTTCAGCACTTCATCTTTATCCATACATTGTGCCAAATGCTTGCAATTGTCAAAAAGAATCCATTTTTCATTACACATAACAATATGGTATAGAAATGGTTTGCCTTTATGTCGTAACAGCAAAGAAAGGCAAGCTTAGAGACGATTTCTCTTCGGACACTCGTTTAATTCATACAGAACCCATCTATCGAGCTTCCTTATCTTGCCCATTTGTTTCATATGGTCCAATATTGTTGGAATAGTAACATCAAACCTTGCTGCTAATTCACACATAGGTTGAGATGGATTTGCTTCCACTACAGCTTTCAGTTCATCATTATCCACCTTGATCTCAGGTCATCCACATGGCTCACTTTCAAGATTAAAATCACAGAATGGAACTTCTCAAACCAACAATGTACTGTGTGTTCATTAGCCACATGCTTTCTAAACACTTCATTGATATTTCAAGCTGTCTGTGCAGCATTTATTCCATGACAGAACTCATATTTGAAAATAACACCAATTTTTTGACTTATCCGTGGTTTCACAAAAATTGCTCTTAAAAAATTTGAAAAATAATCACAAGCCAAACTATGCATTTAAAAGAATGAGGATGTGCCTTCACAATAAAAATAAATAAATAAAACAAGAAATGTCCAAGTGAAATGTCAGAGATATCAACTGTCAAACTTAGTACTAAAGGAAATTGAACATTCCATACTTAATAACCTAATAGAATGACACTAGAAAAATGAACATTAAAATTGCTTCTGGTGGTGTCTCAAACAGAAATTACCAACATATTTGCAGACACTGGAAGAATGATAATCTGTGTTTAAAAGTTTCATAGAATTTTGCAAAATTATGTTCTTTTGTTAGGTCGAAAATAAAACTTGTAAGTGATGAACTTGGATATTTAGTTGAGATTACCAAGCAAAGTGTTTCTCCTTGTTGCTAATAGTAAAATGTGAGAGTAAAGAGATAAACTGAGGAATGAATTATTAAGTAAAAAGGAAAGAGCACTTGATAATTTGGAAAATGTTAAGCCCATACATATAGTGTACTCTGGAAATAGAGCCAAGAGTGTGTGGAACAACCATTTGCTAGATGTTTGACTTATGATTTTAATCATCCAACTCAATAGAAGCCAGAAAGAAAGATATTGTTATTGAGAAGAGACCTGTTGAGGGCTCTCTTGTCTGATGGCTCAGATTCCTGTGAATTGCATGGGAGAACAACACAATTTTTTGAACGTTGTATACCAGCAGAAACACCACTGGACTGGACTAAAGAACAGAGACAGGATGAATGAAGGAAGAATGACCCTGAGGAAAGAGCCACAGATGCAGAGTCCTGTCCAACAGGACCTCCTTGGGCTGAGAGGGAGGGACTGCCTCTCCAGTGGACCAAGAGGGTAAGGCTACCATCTCTGCAGGCCAAGAGGACAGACTATTGAGCCATAGAGAATTATTCTTAGTCCTTGAAATCTAAAATAATTTACCCTGCTGGGTTTCAGACCTGTTTGGGATCTGTGATCCTTTTCTCCCTTCCAATTTCTCCCTTTTGAAATGGGAATATCTATCTACTCTGGTCCCACCATTGTATTTTGGAAGCAGATAACTTATTTGGTTTCAAAGGTTCATGGATGGAGAGTAATTTTGCTCCAGGATGAATCATATCATGAGTCTCATCCAAGACTAATTTAGGTAATTTATGAAGGTTGAGACTTTGAGTTGGTGATATTTAGATGGTGATTTTGGTCTTAGAGTTGATGCTAGAATGACTAAGACTTTTGGGGATGTTGGGTTGGAGTGAATCTATTTTTTTTTTCATAAGAAGGACATGAATTTTTGGAAAGCTGAGTGCAGACTGTTATGAGTTGAATTGTGTCCCCCAGTTGAAGTCCTAACCCCCAGTGCCACAGAATGTTACCTTATCTGGAAATAGGGTCATTGTAAATGTAATTTGTTAAGATTAGGTCATACTGGAGTAGGGTGCACTCTTAATCTGATGTGCTGATAGGAAAAAGAGAAACATACAAGAAAAGATAGATATGTGACAACAGAGACAGGGTTTGGAGTGATGCATCTACACCAAGCATTGCCAGCAAAGACCATAAGCTAGAAGAAGCAAGGAGGAATTTTCTCCCACAGGTTTCAGTGGAAGCATGGCCTTGCCAACATCTTGATTTTAGACTTTTAGCCTCCAGAATTATAAAACAATAAACTGCTGTGGTTTGAGACATCTGGATATTCACACGCAAAAGGATGAAACTGGACCCTACCCCATTCTATATACAAAAATAAATTCAAAATGGATCATAGACCTGAATATAAGAGCTATAATTATAAATTTCCTAGAAGAAAATATATGCATAAATCATCATGCACTTGGATTAGGCAATGATTTCTTAGATATGACACCAATAGCAGAAGCAACAAATGAACTTCATGAAAATTTCAGAATTAAAATCTTTCTTCAAAAATACCTTTAAGAAAAAACATCCTGCAGAATGGGAGAGAATAGTTGCAAATCCTGCATCTAATAAGGAATTTGTACATAGTATATACATATATAAAGCTATGTGTATATATATATATATATATACACATAAACACACACATATATATAGTGTTTATGTATATAAAATTCAAAGACAACCCAATTTTAAAACTTTGCAATTATTTGAATGGACATTTCTCCAAAATGGTTATATGAATGGCCAACAAGTACATGAAAGATGTTCAATATCATTAGCCATTAGAGACATGCACATTAAGACCCTAATGAGATATTATTCACAATAGTAATAATAATGAAAATAACAAGTGTTGGTACGGACATAGAGAAATAAGGACCCTCTTACATTGCTAGTGTAAATGTAAAATGGTGCTGCCACTTTGGAAAACAGTCTGGCAGTTTCTCAAAAAATTAAACATAGTGTTGCCCTATGACCCAGAAATTTCACTTCTAAACGTATACTCAAGAGAACAGAAACAATGCCTATAAAAAATTCATACAAGGATGTGTATCACAGTATTATTCATAATAGCCGACAAGCAGAAATAACCCACATGTCATCAACAGATGAATGGATAAACAAAATGTGATATATCCACATAATGGAATTTTATTTGGCAGTATAAAAGAATGAAATACTGATATATACTACAATATGGATAACCCTTAACAAATTATTCTAAGTAAAAAAGAACGTCACACAAGGCCATGTATTATATGATTCCACTTATATGAAATGTCCAGAATAGGCAAATCCATAGAGAATGGAAGTAGATTAGTGTTTTCTTTTTGGGGTGATTAAATGTTCTAAAACTAGATAATGATGATGATTTCACAGCTGTGAATATACTAGAAACCACAGAATTTTACACAGTAACAGGTAAATTTTATGGTTTATGATTATAGCACAATGTGGCCATTATTTTTTTAATTGCTATAGTGGCATATGTGGACCTGTCCTGTATTTTGAATATGACTACTTTTGTGAGAATTACACCACTTATCAGTTGAACATAAAACAAAAACGGTCTGAAGAAATTAAACATAAGTCATTTTTGTGTGTTTTCTAGATCTATGCTTCCCCTCGTGTCAATGTAATTGAACATTAATAAATATTGTTTGATAAATACAATCAATTTATCAAATGTCACATAGCAAAAGTTTTGAGAAAGCTAGGCTAAGGAAAATCAGAATTTTTCTGCATCCTTTTCAAACTTCTTATCACAATAATATGCCTTGTGACTTTCCAGCAGTGGTTATCTATAATGCATATCTCTAAACTGGATCACTGCGGGCAATGATGTTCCATGGTGGGGTGGGGGAAAGTGGAATTCAAACTACCCCTGATCTCTTCATTCCCTGTGATCACAAATGACCAAGGTAGAAGTAAAGTCATTAAAAACTTCTACTCTCTTTAACTTAGCAGTCAAGCTTATAATGTAGGTTTTCTAAAACCAAAGAAAGCCATTATTCACTCTATCAAATGGGTGAAATAACAGGGAGATTTTAGCAGTGTTGAAATGTTAAAGTAAGGTTCTGGTCTGCTAAGGCAGTAACATATTAGAACAAAGTTACTGGACAGATGTAACCTAGTCGATGTCACTTAGAGACTCTGAATATGAAATTATTTAATATTTCTGAGCTTTGGTTCATTTATCTATAAATTATAGATTAAAAAGGTGCCAAACTCATAAAGCTGTTGTTAGGATTTGATTAGATAATGCAAAGTTCAAAATGACGGCTATACACATAGTGCTTGAGAAATCCTTTTGTTGTTCTTGTTCTTGTTGATTTTGTTATTATTATTCTGAACTAGAAGATCCTAAAAAGAATAGCCTGATATCAACATAAGGATGTCAACTACTCTATCTTATTATCCCATGCAGCATGCAATACTTGTCCAATTTAAAAGAGATTCTGAGAAAACATTAGAAAAAAATAATGTGAAATTAAATATAGTTTGGCCATATTGCCCCTGAATAAATAGCATTATGTCATTTACACTGAAAATTCAATCCACAATGTCATTCTTGCACATCGTTTGTTTCTTAGTAAATGATGTTAAGCAATGGATCAATCAAACATGCTTAGGGGAGACAGCTGATTCTTCTTGACAACTAAAGAACAGGACAGTTTGTGTTAGAGACCAAAGTTTCCTTTTGTCAATAACCACAAATAGATCATTCAAACTCTGAACTTAGATGTATTAAGTCTCTTACAAAACCTCACTTCAGTGCCTATTAGTAATACTTACAAGTTAGCTTGGCAAAGATACATTGTCTTACTTCTATGCCCACTTATTTCTCTTTCAAGCAGAAGAATCATGTTCTTGTGGCATACAAAACAACTCTCATGTTATCTTAGAATGCCCATCTTTCACCTGAGCCTTCAAGTAATTGAACATTGTTTGACTTGAAGACACAGCTTTGTCCACCAGTGGGAACCAACAATGATAATTTTCCTCTAACGTTGAATTAATAATTATCTTCATTAGATTGTCTTAAATATACATTAGTCACACCATGTGTTCCCAACAGCTTTACGTTTATTTTAGGTGGTGCCGATTTTGTTTTCTAAGTTAGATAGATTAAAGACAAGATACTTCATCTTTGATGAGGACATGCTTCTGGCTGTCTTGGAGAAAACCTTTTCTCACAAGTGAAGACAAAACATACTTGGGGAAAAGTAAAAAACCAAGTTTTAGATGCCGAACTTTAGGAACCATAGTCCTGGGCACAAGGCAGGGATCATAGGATCCTTGCAGGGCTTATACTGCTCCAATGAGACCAGCCTTCAAACATCCACTGCTACTTTCAGTCAGTTGCTAAATATTTGAAAATTCAAAGTCCCTGGAGGGAATGTCTAATTGGCCAATCAAACTCCATCAAATTTCACGAGAGAGACAGCAATGGGAGGTGAGGATAATAGGCTGCAACAGAACTACCTCCCATCTAAGGCTGTACACAATGGAGTGGTCTCTTCCAAGGGAGATTGGCAGGCTGTAAAGGTAGATACTTCACACCCCCCAAAATGATAACTATTCCCTGTGAGTAGTGGTAGTGATACTAATAGTGATCCCCTTTATATTGGATCTCATAACTTTATAAGATACTTTAACACAATCTTATTGGTCACCTCTACAAACATATGGGCTGTATGTCATTATTCCGTTTTCACAGATGAAAAGATGCTCAGGTATATTAAGTACCTTTCCATGGCCACGTGGCTTTGATATGATGGAGCCAAGACTTGTATACTATACTATACTCACTCACTAAATACTTGTTGAATAAACAAATGGATGAGTGATAACTTTCTCTGTATTAATAGAATCATGTAAGCATCATCTCTTGGAAATAGCTTCCAAAAATGAAAAGATTCTTTGAAAACATTTAGTCCAACACCTTTATTTTAAAACATTGGAAACAAACCATGAATTAAAATAATTCACATAAGGCAAAACAATGAAGACTAGAATTCTGGTGTACCGAAACTCAGTAACTTGCTCTTATCCCTACATTGTATTGCCTCCCCTGAGTCCCTTCCTTGTACTTGATTGGGTATCGTTGTTTTCATGCCATGAAATGAAATGAGGAGCATAATGTAGTCCATGCTGTCTGTGAGTTCACGGGCAACTTGGAAGTCAGTGTTTCTCGTGCATCAAGCCATCCTTGAAGGACTTTTAAGGGTACTTCTGATACTGTTTAATGAATCCGGAGATCTTAAAACTCTTGCCTGCTGCTCCTCTTCTAGAAACCCTGCCCTCTGGATGCTACCAACCCTAGAGAGCCCTCTCCTCCACACAGTTCCCTGCTCTTATTACCTTATTACCTTATTACACATCCATCAGAGCCACAATGAGACAGTTATCAAAGGATTCATTCCCAAAGCCTCTAGCTATCAAGCCAATCTAAAGTGGGAAGTCCCAACTAAATGAGACAGCTGTGAATACACTTTCTCTGTTGGTAGTGTGAGACACGTGTCCCTGACTGGAACGTACTCCATGCCAGCAAGCATCTAGGGTGATTAACTGTATATGATCCGTAGTTAAGTACAGTACAGATAAGATTTTCAAGACCACACTAGTACATCAATTATTGTGCTCTCAATTGCACGTACCAGAGGATACTACTAAAAGTGGCTTAAATCTTAAGAATTTACTATATCCAGTGGTCAGCTGGCAAGTGTTTAACAAATGACTCTCTGGAGATTTAAAAGGCCCTGATTTGTAGCATTTGCAAGTTCCATGGTGTAAATATACCCACCATGGATGATTTCATGCTACCAATTCAGTTGCTGAATGCAGAATTGGAAAGAGGTCTGCACAATCAGTTCTCACCTTAAGAGTTGACTCCAGAACATCACATGACAAGAAATCTACAGATGGGAGTTAGCTCAGTGTGAACAATGTCATGAAGACCGCAAGTCTCTCTGTTTTTTTCTTCTGCCATCCTCAGCATATTGGCTATTCGTCTCAAGCTATGCTTTTCATACTTGCAAGATGACTGCCTCTGCCCAGGCAGCATGTTCTTGCACAACTGCATCCAAAGGCAGAAGAGATACTTTCTCTGCCATTCTTTGATTTATTTCTCTTATTCGGCCATTCTATATTCCCCTTCCCCTAGGGTAAGAGCAAACAGTTTCTCCTTTCTGTCAAAATTTTCTAGTAATATAAACTATTAGGATTCTTGATAATTTTCTATAGCTTTATGAAGAGAGTTCTTATAACTCTCTGTTCATGTGCACAATAACTGGATATCAGTGTTAGCAGTAAGAACCCTTCCTAATACCCATTAAGGTTGATCTTTGTCTACTCATTAAGTAAAACAGCCATTTGGAGACTCTGAAGTATATGATTGAAGGCGTGTGTTACTGTGAGCAGAATTGTGTACTAAATGACTGGAGACACCACCTCTAGTTGTAACCCTGGCACTGATTACTGTGTGACCTGGGGAAGGTCAATCAACCTTTGCAAACTTGGCTTCTTTATGTCTGAACAGAAGGAATTTTAGGCAATAGTCTCCATGCCCCTTTCAGGTAAAAAAGCTGTGGTTCAAATTAATAGGAATGCCAAAATGCAGGTGCTGGATCCCTCGGTAACCTTGGTCAAGTTAATTAACCTCTCTGGGTCTTAGTTCTTCATTTGCAATGGCTCAATACAATGAGCTACATTCACATCTGCCTCTAGAGATAAATTACATAAGACTGGATTGAAAAGGAAGCATTCACTGAGCAAAAACAACCAATTACTAAAATATACACACACAATACTCCGTACTGATGATGGGTAGATGCTGTCATATGTCTCCAAAATAGGTCTGAGTCAGGTGAGCAGTAATCCGGTAGAGCAGAATGAAATCAGGCAGACCTAATCTTTTATAAGCCTATTTCCAAGAGACAACATGATTCAACATTAAAGGGAAAGATCCAAAAAGGCTTAGCAGAAAATAAAAAAAAAAATACAACTTGTGCACGTAAAATAATTCATTGCAACCTCAATATACAAATGGTCTGTTCCCAAAGCAAGATGTTTGAAACTCAGAATTTAATGTTATATATGGAATTAATTTTCCTGGATGATGATAATTTTTTTTAAGCCATAATGTATTTATAGGAGAATTTGGCTCTTGTGAGCATAAATAAGGGTGGTGGAGAGAAGACTAACGATAGAAATCAAACTTTGTTGCTAGAGCAGTAAGGGACACTGCAAGCAAATATAACCTCTGGATTTTAGGTTAGTGCTCCTATTTCCAAATTACTGTATGGCATCATAACTTGTGAGCTGAGCTGGTTCCTGGGACAACCTCAAGGTCTCCTCTATCCCTTTCACCTCTCAACACTGAGTTGCCAGCTGGTCCTGGCTCTACCTCCTGTCCTGGCCCCAATCAGTCCTTCATGGCAGAGATGACTTCCAAAGCTGAAGCATCTCCTGCTCCACCTTCCTATACCAGCTAAAGGAAGGAAAGATAATTCCACACACAGCCCTCCCTGCTCCACCAAGAGCACTATAGCTTGTCATACCTCCCCCAAGAGGAGGTGCCTTTTTTTCCTTCTTTCTGTTTCTATCCTGTGCATGCTACGTAGGCTTACTCTACTACAAAGAGTTCCCCTGAGGGTTAGAGTAAGGAAGGCATCTTGCAGTTGTCAGAAGTACTGGGAATTCTCCAGTCAGTGAAAACATCCACTGGAAATAACGATGACAAAAATGAAAACCGGGTAATTGTAAATCGAGGTTATCCTGGGAGGTCTCTCTGGGTGCAGCCATGTGTAATGCTTCTGTTCTTCCTTAGTCTCTTGAAAGAAGAGTGAAACATTCACACAGAATACTCAGGGGTGAGTATATTAATCATCTGAATGTTGGGGTAGACATAAATTAAACCAAATATATTTTGTTTTGTTTTTAATTTCTGCAATTAAGTTGCTGAAAAAAATCCTTCAGTGTATTGCTCTACATTCCTGTCTTAGCCTACAAAGTATGAAAAGATAAATTGAATGTTATTTGGTTACAGGAGTTCTTGTTGGTTCCAGGGGATTGTTCTAACCTTCAGTTGTCTTTTATGCTAAGTCCCAGAGATGTGGAGCAGGCTGTCCTACTCTGTATTATTCCTTGATTTTTCTGGAAATACCTATTTGTACTAAATCTCTCCTGTGAGATTGCTCTGTAAGGGACAAGGAATCCCAACTAATCAAGATTTTACTGTGTAACCAGCCTTCTCAAAACTGCAAGTAGAGATCTTTGATTTAAGTAGTACTGCTCTACAGATCTTATACCTCTTTTTTCAGTGCTCTTCAGTGGTGACTAAACAGAAATATTTCAGTAAAACTCTTACCATTCTGTTTTAGCATCAAATCAATATAGTGCAATTCTATGGCAGGCCTGCTTGCTCAACTTGTCTCTGTGCTTCCGGAAACTCTCTTCCTTGATTTAGGATTGCTAAATAAAATTCAAGATGATGTGTGTGCCCTTGCTGCCCAATTAAAGTCACAGGCAGAAAACAGAATCTACTCATGGATGTCTTCTTTTAGCGTCTGCCAAGTACAAATAGCTTAGAAACGTTACCTACTCAGTGGAAAAATTTAATTTACAACGTAACTTCCTGTTTTTGATGGCAGTGTTTGTGCTGCTTTTGCAATCCAAACACCTAAAATGACAAACCAATGAGTCAGAAGTTAGAGTTGAAGCTGGATGCAGCACAGGCACCATTTGTCTTTTCCCTCTTTCTGCCCACTGTCTGCCCCAATCACTTCCTATCCGAGCCCATATCTCTTTAATCCCTCCAGTGGTTTTCCCATCTATTCATACCATGATGGCACCATGCACCTCTCGGTCCTCCTCTCTTCCTATCTCTCCCCATCTTGGTCTGCACCAGCACAGGGGCCTCCTAGAGTTTATTCTTTAGGCCTCCTGAAGAGTTGAAGTTGAAGAAAGTAGACCTGAATTTCTTTCTGCTGTTTGTGTGTGTGCACATGCTCATGCGCCCATGAGTACACACACACACTAAGATTTACTGAGCATTTTCTAGTTTTCAGTGTACAAAGCTAAGTAAATTATCTCATTTAATCTTCATGTTAACCTATTTACATTTTACAGACAAGGAAATAAACACTAGAAAGTTTGTATAACTTGCCTAAAGAGCTAGAAATTATGAGTTCATATTCAAATCTAAGATGCTCTTATTTATGAAGCCTATGCTATTAATTTGTCAATAAAACTGCTCACAACGAGGACCTCCCAGCTAAGGTGCAGACTGTGCAGTCTCTAGGGCTGGGTTATCTGAAGACAGACACTGTTGGACTCCGACCTAGCTATAGGTTTGATTTCAGAGACATCTGAAAGTTACCTCTCAAATTCACCAAACTTTCCTCCTAACTCTGCTTCTGGCATACTTCCTCCAGTCCACGGATCCAGGAAATTCCACAATTAAAATTTTATTCTTTGGTGAAATGTTTCGTGTTGCCTGCTGAGATGAGAATTCTGCTAAGACTTAGTATCATGTTAAACTTTTTTAAAAAAGTTTTTAAAAGTTTTTTTTTTAAAAAAGTTGAATGTGATACTAACCTCAATATTACACAGTGTATTAGATAATTTACTGATTAAGCATTACAATGGAAAGAGGCAGAGAATTGAGAGAATACTAGGCCACTGGTCAGTGAGTAGAAGGAAAAGCTGTTGGGAAGAAGGATTCAGAAGTGGGGAAACAAGGACTTAGAATAAAAAGAGGCATAGACCAGTAGCTATATACTATTGCACATTTTGGCTTTGCCTCAATTCTAAATTTGAATATCACACTAAAAAATAAACCAAAGCACATTAATTTAAGATTCTCCCACTCAATTATTTCAATATGCAACTGAGATATAGCTTAGGTGTCTTTGGTTTATAAAAATAACCATTTGTATATAGAATACAAACAGTTATTTCAAACTTCTTATGTATAATATGCATAATGCATGTAAAGAAATTATTTAAAATGTTGCCTCTTCCAGATGTCCAAATAACTATTGAGTAAATCTTCTTGAAATGCTTAAAAATACTCAGAGTTAAATGTAAATACCTGTCCTGTTAATTTTTCAGGCTATAGAATCCAACTCCTCAAATTCCTACCAGCTTATCTTCTAGTCAGAAGTGGGTCAGAGCTGATAGCTGTGAATTTGCGGAAAAAAATGGAAATAAGAGAACTTATCTGTCAGCTAGAAGGCTGCTGTCAAAGTCCCACTTTATCATCAACATGGCAACAGAGTAGTTAGAAACTTTACTAGCCAGCTATGCATGCATTAATTCTGTCAACAGCTAGTTATTGAGCAATTACTCTACAAGACAGTGAAGATGCAGTAATGAGAAGAACAGATGTGGTCCCTCCTTGAGGAGCCAGTGCCCATTTTGTCATCATCAGCCTAGCAAGCAGATTTTCTTCATGATGGTATGGCTAAGAGTATATCAAGAGGTTATTTTAGCTAAAGAACTCAGAAACATTAGAAACCATCTCTGAATCAAACATCCTTTTTGCAAAGTGCTGGAGGAGAGACTGTGGACTGGCATTGGCCAGTCAAGTAAAGTAATTCTCAGTTTTTATAAGACAGAGTCATACTCCAGCCTCCAACACAGAACCGTGGTGATATTGGCTGGGCCACACAGGGGATTCTTGTCTCTCATTGATGGGTTGGAGCAGAGGGATCAAAGAACAAGAACATCTGAAAGGAAGGAGGCCTACTTTATCTATTTTTGACCCAAAGCTCAAATTTGAATCTCAGATCATTCCATGTCACCTTAATGAAAGGCACTTGTACCAGTGCTGGAAGGAAGAGAGTAAGATAGCTGAGCTGAATGCCTGGAACAGCCTCCTTAATGCCCATGAGCGTCCAGCTGTAGAAGAGATGGCCCAGTCGGTGGCTGGCAGCATTCCTCCTCCTTGAGAGAGAAGAAGGCAAAAAGAGTAGGAAGAAAAAAACAGAAGGTCTGAGACTTACCCTAAAAGACAGCATCATGCATTGGTATACTCTTTTCCATAATGTTTGCTCTTCACACAGGCTGGGCCAGACACTGACAGCAGAGAAGAGGGCAACTCCAAAAGAAGTAAATGGCGTGGTCCTCACTCCATTGAAAACATCAATGAGCAACTAAAACACAAGGAAATATAGGATTTACAGTCAGATAATTATTAGTAATCATCTAATCCAACCTCATAAAGGTGAAGAGATTTCCTCAAGGTCCATTGCTCCTCAATGCCAAAGATCCAGAGAAGACCCAAGGCAGCCTCTAAAACAGAAGCTTTTCCAAGGCAATATCCACTGCACCTTTAGAAAGCAAGTTGGCTGGTCCTCCAAGAGGCAGCAGGTGAATCTCCTTTGCAGGGAGACAATATGCAGGGCTTTGCCCAGGTTATAGGATTTTGATGGTTTTATGTACACTACATGAGCCAATCCTGAGGTACAAATTTGGATGAGAATTTGTTACAGAGCTGACTTCAGAGACTTTGTTTCTAATGTGGATTAGTCCTTGGATATGTCTTCTACAAATGGGTGGGACGATTCCAAGCATCCCCCAATATCTGGTCAGAGTGAGCTGAGCCAGTTCTATACCACCCATGCCCTCACATCCAAGTCAAAACAGGTAATGCCTGAATACACAGTAAAACCCAATGAGACCTTCAAGGTTTCTTTAAAATGAAAGAGCCCCAGGTTCACTGGAGTGAAGCAGAGTGGCTGCTCTACAATCCTTGGTTTGGGTTTAGTAGCAACCTCAGAGCCTTGAGAATTTCTTCTACATGGTTGGTCCCGAACATTGCCACGCATTAAAATCACCTGGGGGTGGGGCTTTTAAAAATGCTCAGGCTGCACCCCACGTCAATGAGACCGATCTCTCTGGGAATGGTGTCCACACTTCCAACATGTTTTAAAGCCCCTCAGGTGATTCAATGTATACAATTAAGGTTCAGAACCACAGTTAGATGGGCTGGTTTCAGTTGACAAAGGCTGGACAAGCCCTACCACTCTGAATGGGGAAAGTGGTCTCGGGCTAATGTCACCCACCGTAGTTCTTTACAACATTGTTTTCAGTCTTTGAGACTCTGTGATGATTTTAAGGATGCCCTCAAGCACAACACATGACAGAAATTGTAAGGGGTTTAACAAAGGGAAATTGTAGCAAGGTTCATATCAGAAGAAACAAGTCATAGTTCCCTTATTTAAACTATCATGTACACCTTCAGAACCAACCTCTACTTAATTCCCACCCAGGACTAACCTGGTGTCTTTCTAGAACATTCTGACTGATGCCCTGAGAATGCAGCGTGCTATTCATGAACAAAAACCAATAAATATGTGTACCAAAGTAAATAGTTGTTTTTTCTGTGAAAGTTAAGTAAAATGCTTGGAAAACCTTGATAAGGACAAATCACTAACAAACATATGCTTTTTACCATGTATAATATATGATAAATATTATATATTTAGTGATATATATCACCATACATTTTATAAGTATTTATATATGACACATATTTATGTATATACATTTATATCATATACTATTATATATTATATATTTGTGTTACTTATATAGTATATGAAATGTATATATGCCAGTCAACTATAAATGTTTTGGAAATATGTGTTAGAATTGAGTAGGAATTTGCACTTAGATTGCTTCATTAAATGTCTTTAAATTCGGGTTTCACTTTAATCTCAAAATCCTGGCAGATGCATTAAGGGCGCAAGAAACACGACAACAAAAAGAGTTCCGACTAGCATATACATATTTAGAGAGAAGGCCTTGGCCCTATATCAAAAGACTGGCAAATAAATGTAATTCTGTATACCTTAAGTTAAAGGAAAACATTTAAGAGACTCAGTCTCATTATTTATGATTCTCTTTTCAAAAGGCCCCTTGAATTAACCAAATGTTTGTTGACATCATGGATGAGAAAAAGGCTTCTATTTTAGCTGTAAAGCATGAGTTGCTGGCCAAGGATTTCACGGCTTTCCTTTCTAGTGAGATTGAGGTCATTTTCACTGAGGCTCTATTCTGAACAGATGTGACCAGATGTTAAGAGCACAGGTATGGGAATCAGGCAAACTGGATTTCTAAGGCCTGTTCTGCCACTGACTGGTTCTGTGACCTTGAAAATGTCTTTCTCTTTAATCTGATGCTAAAGAGAAGACAATAAGAAATAAATGAGATATATGGGGAAGGAGGGTATGATAGGGGTTAACAGCTTGAACTCTGGAGTCAGAGATCCTAGTTTAATTCTTTGCAATGTCATGTATTAGCTTTCTAACCTGGGGCAAGTTTCTTAAATTTTCTGAGCTTTCATTTCCTCTTCTGTAAACATGGGAAAAAACATAATACCTACTATGTAAGGTTTTGCAGGATTAAATAAGGTAATGCATATAAAACACCTAGAATATTGTCAGGGACTTAATGAGTACTGGACAAGTATTATTATTATCATTTGCAAAAAATCAGGGACCTAGCAAGTGCTTAAGGTCTCTAATAATTGGTAGCTGTTGCTATTATTAACATTATTATTATTATTATACTTGCCTTGGTTTTAAGATAAGATACTTAATGGCAATTTTGAAGATACTGTAGAAATCCCATCTACTTTGACTCCCCAGGTCCTTAGAGGAGCTAAGATCATGTGCCAAACAGAAGTTTAAGTAATTAATAATACTGTGGCCTTTTGAGTTCTATGAAGACAATCCTATTATAGCATTACAGTCTTTAATATAAGTATGTTGAGTGATGGCTGAGGAGTTGCTAATCTTGCTAAATACCCTGTGATTAAACCCATCATATCTCTAAACTAAATTGACAGTAAGGAGATTCTGATTTAAAGCCATGGTTTTGTGATAATTGGATGCCAGAGCTTAGAAGAGACCCTAGGAAGCAATTGCAAGGGAGGTAGCATGAAAGAGAGAACTTGGTCTATACCCACTTTTCAAACTGGTTAGCCTCTCTAGTCTGTGATCAGTTAGACAAGATCTTTTTTCTAATTTTCTATGTATGCTTGTGAAAAATAGGCTCTGTGATGGTGAATTCAATGCTGAAGGCTCAACTTACTATATTTCCTTTTGTTCAAGCCCGTTGCTCATATTTAATTGAGAAAGGTACCTTGAGGTGTCCCACTAAAATAGGATTTGTCAGTTTTTCCTTATTTTACTATCAATTTTTGCTTTGTATATTTTGAGGATATTTATTAGGTGCACACCAATTGTTTTATTGCCTTGGTGAGTTGAATCTTTTGTCATGATAAATGACCCTCTCTGCCACAATATATATTTTGTTTTAAAATATATTTTAAATAATTACATGAAAAAACTGTTTTCTTTGGGTTGATATTTTCTTGCTTCATCTTTTTCCATCATCTTATTTTCAGCTAATAACTTAATGTACCCTTATGCTTTAAATATGTCTCCTTGGATTACTTTTTTAATCCAGTCGAAATGGACAAGTTTAGTAAATTTATGTGTTTTACAAGTTATAAAATATTAGAACATTTTTCTACCCTTATAGTTTATAATTTAATTTGTTCCACTTTTTATATGTTTTTCCTAATTTCTTCTTTTCTTTAGTGAGGTAAAATCCACTAACATAAAATTCATAATTTCGACCATTTTAAATTATACAATACAGTGGTTTTTAGTACATTCAAAGTGTTGTGCCGCTATCAACATTATCTAGTTCCATTACATTTTCATCACATCAAAAGGAAACCTTATGCCCATTAAGCAGTTATTCCCTATTACATCTCATTCCCCAGCTCCCGGGAACCTCTACTCTGCTTTCTATCTCTATGGATAAATATTTTGTATAAATAGAATCATATAATATGTGAACTTTTGTGTTTGGCTTCTTTCACTCAGCATAATGCAAATGGGATTGCTTTCTTAGTTTCCTTTATGAATTGTTCACTGCTAGTATACAGAAATGCATCTGTTTTTTGTATGTTAATCTTATATTCTGCAATTTTGCTGAATTAATTTATCAGTTCTAATGGTTTTATCGTGGATTCTTTAGGATTTTCTATATATAAGTTTATGTTATCTGTGAATAGAAATAGTTTTACTTTTTCCTTTTTTAAAGAATGCCTTTGATTTCTTTTTCTTGCTTAATTGCTCTGGCTAGAACTTCCAGTGCAATGTGGAATAGGAGTAGTGAAAGCAGGTATCCTTGTCCTGTTCCTGATCATAGGGAGAAAGCTATTAGTCTTTTGCCATTGGGTATGATGTTACCTATGGATTTTCATAAACGCACTTCATCTGTTAAAGAAGTTCCCTTCTTCTAGGTTTGTTGTTTGTTTGTTTTTATCATGATAAGGTGTTGGATGTTGTCAAACACTTTTCTTGCAGCAATTGAGATGATTATATGGGGTTTTTTCCTTCATTCTATTAAAATGCTATAACATTTGTTGGTTTTCATACATTGTATTCCTAGGGTAATCCCACTTAGTCGTGGCGTATAATCCTTTCAATATGCTGCTGGATTCAGTTTTCTAGTATTTTTTTTTTTTTTGATATTTTCTATGTCTGTAGTCACATGGTATTTTCTTATTATGTCTTTACCTGGCTTGGGTGTGATGTTAATTCTGGCTTCATGCTCCATGCAGAAACTGGCCTTGGGTTGCTTATTTGTTTTGCCTACTTTCAAAACTGGGTTTGAGAGTGTTATACTCCACGTTGTCACTACAGGTAGGAGTAAGCCTGCCTCAAGCCCGTCCTTTGTGTGAAGCAATTTTGTCCCCTCTACTCCACAGAGCCAGGAGCCTGAGCAGCATTAGCCACTTCGTGATTCAGAAAACAACAGCTCAGCAGCATTAGCCTTACACATCCTTTTGCTTTTCTGTTCCAATACTGGTTAACCAAAATACATATATCATATTTTTTATATAACCATATGTTTTTGTTTTCTGTTTTTATATTTATCTGTCACTGCTATGTGTTTGTAGCTGAGTTTGAAATGCAAATTCTGATACGATATATTTAAAAATATAAAGCTAAAATAATGTTTTGAAAACACTTGTGTCATAAATTTGTTTAATATAGTTGCTGCCTTGACATCCATTTTTAGCTCTGATATAAGTTGTTTGAAATTCAGTCATATCCCATTGCCTCTGGGCAAGTTAAAACTCCGTTCCTGAGCGATTGTTTGTCATACGGCCCACTTGTTCCTCATTGCCTTGACCCCAAACCCAACAACACCCCACAACTTCTGATCATGATAAACCCAAATGGTGAAAACCAGAGTCATGTAAATAAGTTCCCCCCTTTTACATGTTTTCTTTATACGACCAGTCCAGTCCACAACCCCTACAAGAAAGCCTAAGGCATACACCCGTGAACCTTAATAAAGGCATAAGCCCACAGTCCTCCTCCCTCCCTCTCTCTCCCCATCCCTCTCTCTCTGCCTCCTTCTCTCACCTCCCACCCACCTCTTGAGCTCCCTGCCACCTCCAGATTTCCTGCCAGCCCCTTGTTTTTACCCCTAACCTCTTTGAGCCCTGTGAGTAATAAATTTCTTCTATTTCATGCATTTTGGTTTTACTTCCTGGTCATGTCTCAACCTGACTCACACACCCCCAAACCAAACGCCCTCACTGGGGCTCTCCTAGAGATTTCCTATTTTGGCTTATGGCCACTCCCAAGAGAGAGACCTCAAAACCAAATTAGAAAAAAAACAAAAAAACTATAACATCAGAAGTCGTAACAGTATGATACATTGCCATGAAACTGTAAGAAAATAAAGATTAGAAGTTCATTCAGTTTACATGGAATTTCAACATATGATGAAAATGGCATTTCAAGAAACAACATGGATTATTTAATAAATGATGTTGGGACTGCTGGTTATTCATTTGGAAAAAAAATAAATTAGACTGTTTTTCTCTCTTCCACCAGACAGCGTCTCTTTGTCCTTAATAACTGAAGAGAAGGAAAAATCAGTTTGTATATAACTATAGCCTACCATAACTGGCATATCCAATGCAAACTTTTTGATGGTTACTTTGGCAATATCAATTAATTAAAATGCACCTACTTTTAATCCATAAAGAACATTGCTTAGAATTCATTTCACTTATATAATTGCACATGCACAAAGCTGTACATATAAGGGTACACATCACTACATTTATAATTACCAAAGATACAAATTGGAAACAACCCAACTTCTTACTCATGAGGAAATGATTAAATGAGTAATGGTATACAGGCAATGGAATATAGTACATCAGTTATAAAGTGTGAGGTTGATCTGTATGTGCTGATAGTAAAAGGTGTCTAGGCCAATTTCTAAATTAAAATTAACTATATGTGTTTATAAGAAACACAACAAAAAAACAAAAGAATATAGAAAGTTTAAATTAAACTCAAAAAATAAATAAAGTTCATACTCAAATGTAAGAAAGATATAGTTGAGGTGACAGTTTTGATAGGAAAAAATATTAAATGCATAATTTTATATTTAGTAAAGCTATAATACAAAATCAAGTCATAATAAACTAGTACAAGATAGTTATAAGAATTTATGTTCCTGATGACTTAGCACCAAAACATATTAAGAAAAACCTCTAAGACTTTTAAGGAGAAATAGACTGAAACATAACATAACATGGAGCATAAACCTATTTAAGTCATTGAAAAGTCAAATAGGAAAATATAAATAAGGATTTTGTTAATTTTTAATAGTGCAACTAAATGTATTATATGTTGAACCTAATATACTCTTTTAAACTGTCCATTAAGCATTTTTAAATAATGATCATAAGTGGCTTCAAGTTCTTTTCACTAAATCCAAAGCAAAGCTTCTACACTATAATCTTTTTTTAATAAAATGAAATAAGATTGTGAACTACTGGCAAAGTTAAAACAATTGAACAAAAAACTTACCCACTTGGATATTTAATAACTAAATATTTTCTTAATAACCCCTGGATTAAAGAAGACATCAAAGTTATAATTATGACTGCATAGGAAACTAGTGTTTTACATGAAGCAAAAATAAAATACCATAAAAATTACCCTTAAAAATATTTTAACATATCCACAAAGAAATCCATATGTTGTTTAATAACTAAAATATACCCTGAATTTGAGAATCACTGGAATAGACTAAAATAAAAGAATAAAAGGAAGATGTCTATCTCCATATGTGAGTTCTGTGCATTTAAAGAATCCTGCCTTTATGATAACTATTAAATCCATAGCAGGCATGCGGGATCTTATTGGGGTGATAGAATATTCTACAACTAGATTACTGTGATGGTTTCTCAACTTAATAAATTTACTAAAAATCTTTGGCTGGACAGATAAAATCATGAAATTTATGGTGGGTAAATTACACTTGAGTAAATTTTTTTTTAAGAATCCTTTTTGCACCAAGATTTAGCAGGTTTTTCTTAAATAAATTCACCTTGAATTTTTGCAAGACTTTGCTTAAGTTTTAGAGTTCTGAACAATTGGATTTTGACATTTTTTGCCAACATTCTCATTGCTTTTATGAAGGAATGGATTTATGTATGTCTTTACCATTTTAGAGATCCTGGCTGTTCTAGATTCTCTTTATATTTTTTAAAAAAATATACTAGTCTTTAGGATTTTTGCCTTTATCATCACATTCAGTCTGTTTGTAACATCCTTATGTGATAATCCAGAGAAAACTGTTAGAAAATCCTTTAAACTTCTGTTCAGTTAATAAAAATTATACAAAACCATGTAATAAACAGACCTCATATTGATTCTTTTATCTTTTATGAGCATGCTAAGCAATTTTCCTTGCAGCTTTTCATTATATTTACTCCCTTGACAATGCAGTTCACATGTAGACTTCAAAAGTAATTGTAGACTGATAGGATCACAGTATAATTTTGGATTTACATTTACATAAATCATTACACCCACTGTGAAACTTATTGTGTCGATTAAAACCATATCAGACTGCATTAAATTGAAGGGTGCTAGTAACAAGGTCTCTAATTTGGATTACAAATATACCAATAGAATCCCATTTACCTGCCTTATTCTTAACAGCACTGGCTGAAATTTAAGTACAGCTCATAAAATCCTTCATAAATAAGAAAATAATGAAAAGTCCTCTCAAAATTACAAACATATGACTATATTTGTATTTTGACTGTGTTTTCATATATATTCTTTAGTTTTTCCTGTATATTTTTCTTCTTCAATCATCATTAATAGTTTTCTTTTGGTCAGCCATTCAGCAGTTTTTATGCTTTTGGTTTTCAGTTCATGCTCTTTAATCTTTGAATCTGCCCTCTTTTAATTCTTTCTAAGCGTAGATTTTTATTTCGGGTAGAAGATTCTGTTGACATTATCTTTCAGTTCCTGAATAATAACATCACCCAATCCTCTCCTGTTCCCTGCTGCATGCAGCCTCTGAGTCATGCAGCTTCAGCTACAGTCAACAAAAGAGGATTCAAATTGCATGTCCCTACTTACTTTCCCTGAATCACAGTGATGTGGTAGGTCATTTCAGAAGTGTTGATCCCATGACGTATGGGATATGTTTACCACTGCCTCCACACACACCCTCAGCTTCCTCATGAATGAAATAAACAAACAACCACCAACATTTATTTATTACCTTCTCCATTCCAGGCCTGGTGATAGCAACTTGGGAAACAAAGGTAAATAAAACAATGTCCCTATCTTTAAGAAATGTAAACAAATATATTATAATGCTGTGCTTAATGCAAAAATAGAAGCATAAATAACAGCAAAAGGAAAATATATACATGGAGTGAGGGTGTGGGAGTTGGCTCTCTATGATAGACTTTGAAGATATGATAAACCTACTGGGATTCTTATTTGAAAATAGTAGAAATGGATTAACTTGAGCAGAAAGGAATATACAGATGCTCCTCGATTTATAATGGAGTTACATCCTGATCAATCCATCATAAGTAGAAAATACCAGAAGTTGAAAATGCATTTAATACACCTAACATACTGAACATCATTGCTTAGCCTAGCCTGCCTTAAACATGTGCAGAACACTTATACTAGCCTATAATTGAGCAAAAACATCTAATACAATGTCTACTTTATAAGAAAGTCTTAGATGTCTTATGTAATTTGTTAAATACTATACATTACTTTAAAATTGTGACAATTTCACACCATCATAAAGTCAAAATATTTTAAATTGAACCATAAGTTGGGAACCATCTTAAGGTTGGGAACCGTTAGAGGAATAGGGGCTAGTTCACAGACTTTTGAAAAACTACAGAGTCAGGCGTAAGAAATAGGTAGCAACAAAAGGAGTCAGATCTTCACAACCACAAACAGCTGGATCAGGATACCACTACGGTCACCTTGACTGTGGATGTTGAGTCTGGCGTCACCACCATTAGGCAGGGGATGTGGTATGCCGGTAAATGCTTAAAAACTGGCTTTCCATGAAAAAAAGAAACCCTGATTTGTAACATTTGCCAATTTTCATGCTGTAAATAGTCTCACTGTGGATGATTTCAAACTACCAATGTGATATCACTGAACGCAGAGTCGGGAAAAATGTGCAATAATGCACCATTCTATAATTTTTCTCATATATTTATCTCATATATATAGTAGATGCAAATAACCTCAAAAGCATAAGAATTAAGAACTGATGAGTTCTGAGTATTTATTACTTTTGTTTATAATATACTTTATATAGTTATAAGTTTATGGAATTTGATAATTAGTAATGAATATGTTTAACAACTGATGCAAATTCTGGAAATTTTAACAATGGGCCCCTAGAAGCCAGGACCAGCTGACTCTAGCAACAGTACCGGCGGTGTCATTGTATACCCACTGTGGGACCCTGGATACAAGCAATTGCCAGAAGAATGTGTTCTCCTTTTTTCAGCAGTTTTTTCCAGGCTTGAAGTTCCAGGAAAAAACATTTAAGATAACATGTCAGGACTCACACTGCCAGGGTTTTGCCTCTGTAGAGAGAAAAGTCCTTGTGCCTACCAAAGTCACACAATGGTATGTTTCCCAGTGTAGGAAGAGAGACCAGCTGTTGGATCACAGAAAGAAGAAAAGCAGTAGAGACAAATGTCCACCATATAGGACTAGGAGTTTAACAGGTGGAAGAGCAGGACTAAAGTAGAACTGTCAAGAAACAAGAGACTTTAAAGCAGAAGAAATAGCCTGTGCCAAGGCCTAGAGGCATGACCATGGCAACACAATAAGATGTGAGTTTGGGAACCTAAGAACAATTTAATATTGCTAACTGCTGGGCTTCTCACCTTTGGAGAGCTCTGTGCCATTCTGGCTGTTGAAAATACCAATAATACGCCCCTCCTACTCCAAAACCAAAGAAATTAAAAGAAATGGCTTTAGAGTCATGTACCAGTGAATTCTGACACAGTCAGCTTTAGAGAATTATCAAATAATTGCTATGTCCTAAAGGAGAGAAAATTTAGTGGACTTGTGGTTCCCATTCTAAAAGTGAACCTGGGCAAGAAAGTGTCACATGAGAAGGAGACTTGATCTCCTTCTCTTTATCTCATTGGTATATGAGTAATAATAATAGATAACAGGTATGGAAGGCTTATGATAGTAAGCCATAAGTAAGGCTTATGTAGTAGGTTCTATCATTACCCCCATTTTACACATGAGAAAATATAAGCACAAAGAGATTTGCCAGTTAGCGGCAAGGCAAGTTCATGAGCACAAACAGTCAGTTCTAAAATGTTGACTCTGGGCTTATGATTCGCTCACCAATAAGTTCAGTCAATCAGGAGATGTTGGCATCTCTGTAATAAATAATAAGGTGTTCAGAACCAGGGCATTTAGTAAGTTATTCCCACCTATATCTTCAGCCTCCAGGAGAGTTTACTTCTATAAGTAGGAAGGCAACCATCAGCCAATCCATAACACATAAGAGGGATCAGCCAGTAATTGAGAAGATAGGTGTGGGAAAATGAACTTCTTCATGCTACTCAAACTATGCCAGGTGACTTCTTGAAGATGAATGTCAGGCCCTACCTCTTGGTACAGTACAGTGGTTAAGATAAAATTCTAGAGCTAGACTGCTTGGGTTCAAAGCTGAGCTCTGTCTCTTTCTGACTGTGAGGAATTAGACTTTATCTCTTTGAGCCTCAAGTTTCTCATCTGTAAAATGGGGACATAATAACACTTATCTCAAAGATTTTCAAGAAATGAAATGAAATAATTTAAATGTTTAGCATAGTGCCTGGCATGTAGTAGGATTCAATTTACAAATTAGTTATTATTCTTATGTTTTAAATAAGTCAACCAGCTCTTTCTGCCTCATGTCTACTACTTCATATAATGGGCTTTTGGAAATAAAAAGAAATCCAGGTATACACCAAGGTGATTGAATTCTATATTTTCACTTGACCCTGCCCTAGTCTTCTGAATGACTTGGTCACAGTCTTTCTCTGAATTACTGGGTAGTCAGTTGGTTGAAGTTCTTTCCCTCTTGTTGGATGGAATCATAGTTCTTGTAAGACATTGCAAATGCTGAGAATATCACAAGATATCAACTGGACATATTCTGATTCCTCTGGAACTTTAAATCACATGGAGTACCCAAGTAAATCTGAAGTAATTTCCAGAAGTGTTTGCAGTTGCTGGAATTTCTCTGTCTAGTTAGGATCTTTCCAAATTTAGAAGGGCAGGTTTTGCTAGGTCAACCCCAAACCAATGAGACTTTGGATACCAAGGGTGGAATAACATCATTGCTTGGAATAACCACACTGTTAACTGAGTTTCAAGGTGGGAAGTGTGCACTTGGAAATACTAGAACCTCAAGAAGGAGCTTGTTCTATGGACATTGGAGAGAACTCAAGTGTTCAGGTTTCTACTCTGTAAATAGAGAAATACCCTTGACAGCCATCAAAAATGACAGGAGCTGGAAAACTAAACCACCAAAGTGTAAGCCTTCAAATATCCCACGACACCCAAAAGAGGTCCTAGTGTCAGTTATAAAAGCAAACTTACTTCTTATCCCAACATTATTTTTTTCCTTAAACTATTGAGTTTATTTGCTTCCTTTCTCTGTTGACTTGGTCTGGGAAAGGAATTTCTATAATATCACAGTGCTAGCAGGTCTAAAAGCTGCCTCAGAGAAGCTGTGGGAATTCCATATCTCAGAGAGATTTATTCCCACCATCAAACCCAAAGAAGGAGCTGTGAAGCCACACTGCAGATGGGACATAAGCATGAAATTGTCATTGGAGACATCTGCCTTTGGAAGTTTTCAAAAGGGTTCTCATACCACAGAGCCTCAACACACCAGTCCAAACTCCATAAATCACAGGTGTTTCCAGTATTGTTCATAGGCTGTCCAGGGATGTATGGTGTTTTGAATAATCTAAACTGTGATGTGAATATGAACAAGTCATGCTGTGATATCACGCACCAAACACTCCTTGCCTCCTGCGGTGAATGTTATCTGCTTGGCCTTCTGGTGGAGATAAGGCCTTAGGAACTATAAGGCATGCAAGGGACAGAAAATGACTTCCAGTTTCTGATTTGATATAGAAAGAGCTTGGAAGTGATGCTCCACACTCACAACATGGAAAAAGTCAAACAAACTGAAAATCAACAATTGGTCTTAGAGAATTGAGGTTCTGGGGCATATTGCTTCCCAGCAATCCAGAGAGGTAGGTGGATACAGAGGATCACAGCTTCCTGGAAGCAGAAGACCAGGAGAAGAAGCCTTTGCCTGGAGCCAGAACCCAGAGGAAGACTTAAACTGTAATTGATGGATTGTAAAGGCTCAATGTGGACTAACTTGAGAGTTAAAAATTCCAGACATTCCCCCAACTTTCATAAGTTTTACATCCAGAAGTTTCAACAGGTTCTTATTGTGAAGATCAGAAGAAAAATCACCTCCCGCCATCTGGCAGGGAGCGAGTACAAGTTAGTATTTTTAAATACTCCTAGAACATACCGTTTCCCTTACCAAAGGCCCACCCTCAAAATAAGCTATTGTACCAAGGATAACCAGCTTGGGAAAAGGGAACTATCCTCCCCAAGGCCCTGGGGCTTCAAATATGGGGTAAGCAAGACCCTGTAACTTCACAGCCCAGAAAACTGGAAAACTGGACGGCATTCCTCTCTTCCCTTTTGGGTGCTTCACTGTGAGGTGGGAAGAATATTCTCCACCTTACACATCCCACTGTTTCCTATTGTCATCATTCTTCAAAACTGTGTTCATTATGCAATATATGCGTGTGTGTGTGTATACAATTTGTAAGTTGAAGAAGAATAATAATATTAAAATAAATACCACCACCCAGCTTTGAAATTATGTCTAAGTTCTAGAGACTCATCCAACAACTCTGCTTCACTACACCTAAAAAAAGAGGGAGAATTTCTCTTGCTTGGAGAGCAGGGGTGGGGAAGCGTAGGTGACTCTGAATGATTTGTTGAGGGACACTCCAGAGGGGCCCTAATTCTGAGTCATGCCTGGCCTGCTGTGCCCCAGGAAGAGGGAATCTTACAGCCGGGGAGATTTTTCAGTTCATTCCAAATCTGTGTTTTTGTTTTTGTTTCTTATTTTTTATTCCATGCACAACACTAAGCCAAGTAAAGCACGTACTGTCAGAGTCATTTAAAAATAATGTAAATGAAGGAAAGAAAAAATTAACTCCTGGGGTATAATAAGTTGCCTGAGGTATGTTTGGTAAATGAATTCACAATGACTTGTCTTAATTCACGGTACATTTTTGTGGTGAAGGATTTTGGCAAAGGTTTTTCCATACTTATAGTTACCCTAGGAATGACTGTCATATATACTTTCCTATATATACTTTCATGAACAGCAACCACAATTGGTCTTCAATTAATTTTATGCAAAAACCAGTCTGAGAAAGGTGAACAGAGTAAGAATAACTTTATACAAAAGGTTAAAGATTTCTTTAAATTTTTATAACTATGATAAAACTAAAATATTTGGTAGTCAAATACTACTATTTCATCATTACAGTTTTATGAAATTCAGCCTTCTAGTTTGACTTTTAAACTTTTGTAGTCTTGCAACCTCATGTGCTATCTTTTGTAAAGTTGCTTGTGTCATTATTCTATTTTTCCATGAAGTGACATTTACAAAAGATCAGGAACAGAGAGATTCAGGGCTTATGATGATAAAAAAAAATAGTTGAGCATTTCTACAGCCTGGCTCTAGAAAGATATCCACATAATAAATTCTATAAAGGAACAATCACCCTAGGAAGACTATTTGCAATCAACCTGGTGGTGAATTTCAGAGGTCTCATCAATGACAAAAGAGAAACTTTACTGAAAATCTCAAGTTATCCATTTTGACACAACATAAAGAAAGTTAATTTTAATTATTAAAAACAAAGAAAAAAGAAAAGCCTAGTGTATAGTCAGCCCTGTTCTGTTCACGTTTTTCAGGACTTGTCAATTTTGTGGAGAGAAGATAAGACATGCACATGCAGAAAAGTTAGATAACAATACAAGTATGTAATGAGATGCTGAAGCAAGAGATGCAGTTAGTGAATGTTTCGGTAATCAAGGAAAGAGAGATCACTGAGTGTAGTAAAAGGCTATAGAAGTTATGCTTTAGCTGATACTTAAAGAATGGACATGATTTGAACAGACGGGAGGATGAAAGAAGGCGTTACAGATTGGAAGAACAGCTTAAGTTGAAATGAGCATGTCACAGCTGGGATATTAGAGGAAAACAAAATACAGTGATAATCTAACTGTATTAAGTAATAAATTTAAACTAACATAATCTGGAAGGTAGAAGAGATGTCAGTTATTTTCTGGTTTAACCCTTATTATGCTTGCCAATCTCCTCTACAGCAAATAGCCACCTAACCTTCATTTTGACACCTTTAACATCGCTCCTCCCCTGGCGCTGCTGAACAGCTCTAGATGTTAGAAGGTCCTTACATCAAGTTGATATCCTACCTCTGTAATTATTCCTCACTGGTTCTTATTCGGTTCTCCAGAAATGAGTCTTTGCAGAAGTGCCAATAAGCCCTTCAGATACTGCTGTTCAAATACCTAGTTCTACCTCTGACACCAACTCTGTAACTGTGGGGAATTACATATCAGGGAGAAGAAGGTAGATCTTACTTTTAAGCGTTTATGAAGAAAAATGTTATATTTAAAAGTGTCTCCTCAGGGAACAATAAACTCAAGGAGTCAAAGATTGGTGTGTAATGGTACAGCCACATGACAAGCAAATGATGGGAAATTATTCCAAAACAAGCTAAAAGGACCTACTATCAATTCCATGAAAGGGACGAACGGACATAATTAAAATCAACACTTTTCTAAGAATTCAGAGAAGTTAGAAAAATTTTTTTCTTTCTTCTCTCCCTTTCCCTTCTCTTCATTTAGAGCAGGTTAGAAATCACAAAAGTGTCCGCTCAGAATAAAAAGGTTAGTTGCAAATGAACAAAAGATTCTGACCTTCTGTTCTCAATTAATACTGTTTCTCTGGACGAATGAACTCTACAGCTATTCCAAATCCTTTTTCTGTCAATAATTTTCACTTTCATCTCTCATAAACCTTGTGTAATAGCTGCTGACAAGTAGCAACATTGATTTATGGGACTTTTATGTTTTCCCTCTTCTGTGCAACTCTCCCTCCAGTGGAGGTGCTAATGAACTGGGAAAATGGGCAGAAGGAAGACATTCAGAAGGCAAAGGACAGAAGGAAAGAAAAGAAAAGAGGTCAAACAGATAACAGTCAAGGCTGTGATTTGCTGGAACTGTGAATGTGTCACTTCTGGTATCAGCATGGTCCCCAGCCCTTTTCATCCCTAGCCAAGGTCTGTGAGGCTCTCCATGTGCTCTCTGTTCTCACTGCTGCAGTGAAGCCACGTGGAGGTAAAGTCAAGCCGGCAGCCTTTAGCTTACGCGAACCCAGACACTGGACTAAAAGCTGCTTTCTGTATACATAAACCTCAAGGGCCTAAGATTAGTTACACAGCCAGGAAACGGTGTTGTCCCCAAAATGATTGTCAGAACTAATGTTCTGAGGACCACATCCAAAAAGGAAAGATAGGAAAGAAGATGAAAAATCTAGTTTTCAGATCCTTAATTTTATTTAAAAATCTATAAGAATATATGATATAACAAGTACCTTAGGCCACATCAGTAAGGGGGTATCATAAAGCCACTTTAATAGGTAAAATTTTAAATGTTGCTGGGCCACTACCTCATATGGATGCAGGATTCCAAGGTATGTTTCCCGTGTACCTGCAAACTAGATTACTTCTATTTCTGCAGCTCCACAGAAGCTGAAGCTCTGTACCTTCTCAGCTTCTCTAGAAAAACAGTCCCTTTGTGTCCCTCCATCACTCATGGAAAAGGTGCATCGACAATCAGACATGGGTCCAGAGAGAATAGAGCAAGAAACAAAGTCATTTGTCGAAACCAAGCTGTCCTCAGATGTGTACTCCCAACTGATAACCAAGGCTCTTCTGTTAATTTCCTATTGTCACTCTAACAATTACCAGTAACTTAGTAGCTTAAGACAGCATGAATTTCTTATGATAGTTCTGAAGCTCAGAAGTCTGAAGTGGGTTTCACTGGGTTAAATCCAATGTGTCAGCAGGGCTGGTTCCTTCTGGAGGCTTCAGGAAAATTTGTTACTTACTCCTTCCAGCTTCTGAGGCTGTCAGCATTCCTTGGCTTGTGACTGCAACACTCCAATATCTGCGTCTGTCATCACATGCATTTTCCTCATCTGAAGTCATATCTCCCTCTGCCCACTTCTTAAGTTCCCATGGTATTATATTTAGAGTCACCCAGATAATCAGGATAATCTCTCATTTCAAGATGCTTCATCACATCTACAAAGCCCCTTTTGCCATATAAAATAACATTCCAAGTTTCCAGGGAGTAGGACATGGATCTTTGGGGACCATTATGCAGCCGACCACAGATTTCTCACTTGATTTGAACAGAAAGCATGCCAGTACTGATTTTTCTCAGGCATTTTTTTTCAATATCTCCTCATTTAACCCAAACCCACAGGCAAGTATTATTATCCCATTTTCAGGATGAAGAAACAAACTCCTCAGAGAGACGGAAGTGCTATGCCCAAGTCCACCCAACCAGTAAGGACAAAACCTGCAATGGAACTGAGGGTCCTGCCTTCCTCATCAACTTAAAACTCCCGTGCGAATCTGACAAAGATTGCAAACTCAACTTGTCTCATCTCTCCAACTCATGTCCACTCTGGCTGGGGCAACCACTAGCCATCCTTCTTCTCACATTGCCATGGCCCTCACTGCGGAGTCTGGCTCCAGGCTGAAATCCTATGTGTGCTCGTTCAGGCCTGGACGTAGGCAATTACTAGGTTCTGCCTGGCAGGCCCAGCGCTTGGAGGCCCTCCCCACACCAGTCCTGGTGCCCAACCAATGCGCTGAAGTTTTCTGGAGTGAGTGGCAACTGCAGACTCTGCCTACAACTCGCCTTTCCCCGCCCCTCTAAACCAGCCGTGCTTATATGCCCCATCTGCACTCCTAGCCTAGATGCCTCCATTCAGAGACCTCCTTATTGGGGGTTGTGACTGAGTCACTTTTCCTCACTTTGACTCAGTACCTTCCCACTCCTAGTCCTCTCCCCTCTTCCTTCCCCTTGCCCAGTGCCCTTCCATGGGGAAAGATTGAGCTCTGGGGAGCTGGCACTGCATTGTGTCTCTTGCTTGCACTATTGTAGTAAGTGAATAAAGGCTTGATTGATTACTCAACACAGCCGCCAGCCCTGTGCTCTCTCTATATATATTCAGTGCCTCCCCTCGCTCAAATCTCACTCTGATCCCACCATGTTTTCCATCTCCACACTCCCCTTTCACTTATGGTTTGTTCCCATGGTCTAGCGCTCATGTGTCTGCTATTGCCTGTTGTTTCTATTTGCTTCGTGGAACGAAGTATTGCTTTTCTAAAGAATTTTTCTCTAATGTAAGTATATATTACCATATGTCTTTAATAGTAATTCAATAAATACTTGATTGTGTAGTCAAGCTATGAGCATCTATTAGAGAATAACTAATTGACTGATTATAACATCATTAGCTCCCTTTAGAATACAGACGCACTAGAGTCACAGTGTGGGGGGCACTTACGCAGCTACTGGAGACCAGACAGAAACTATCATTCAAAATTGAATTCTCTTATTCTCAAGTTCTCACTGGGACGTCAACATTTTATTTTAGGGAGAAACTTCTTTTTCCTAAGACACTTGCTGCATGTATGCCAGAACAGGATATTAAATGCCTGGGAATAAGAGACTCACAGGGGAGTTACAGGGATTTGCCCAGGGGTTTATGGCCAGTAAATGCAGGAACTGACATTGGATCCTGCATTTCTGACTCCCTGTTCCTAATTCAAAAAACTAATTCTGAGACAGGAAATTGGATATAATTACAAAAACAAGTAATTTGGGTGTTACATTTTAAAGCGTGGTTAATTTCTCACCAAAATGGTTTGTTTGTGTGTGTAATGTGACTTAAACAACAACCCTTAATCCAAAGATGAGCTATATTCGATGGATATATCCTCCTTTATATTGCTTTTGAAGACATCCATAGATGACAACAATTAATCTCTCTAATAATCTCCATAGCAATATTTTCAAAAATGAAAATGTCAGTCTCACTTGCTGTTTTTGGAATACAGCAAAAGTCTTATTTTCTTTCCTACTGTCTCCATCTTTTGGCTTATCAATAGCTCCCTTTAGACTCTTCTACTTCCTGCCTTCAAGCAAAATAATTTGAGATGTAAGGTAAATTTGTCTAACTAAAAAAATCTCTCCATGTCGTGATTTATCCTCCCACAGAATGAATAATAACACTTTGCAATCATGGAAATTTTGCTAAAAGTATTTTGCTATCTAGGCATTTCTTTTCTGGCTGCAAAATTTTAAAATGAGATAAAGCATCATTTGTTTTCATTTGTACATGCATACACACACACAAACTCCACAACCTTGAGGTGCTTGTTTCTAATTACACAAAGTTATAAGACAGGAGAACAGAAAATAAACTACTGTGTATATAGGTTACTCCAGAGACTCAAACTCACAGGTTATAGTCCCAGAGGAGAACTGGCTGTCAGATAATAATGCAATCTCCACCATCTGCCTAGAACTATATATTTTTAAAACACCCTTTTCATCTAGCACTTCATCTAAATGTATGTAATGACAAAATGTATGTGGATTTATTCTTTCTTCATATTTTTCTAAAAAACATAGCCCGTGACACCCTGTAGCATTGTTTCCCTCTCTAGGACCATAGATTGAGTACCACAATACTAATTATCTGTCCAAGGACTGGGCTTTGTTTTCTTGACCTGTAAACTGAGCCACAGATCCCCACAAGTTCTGTTTTATCTTTGACACTATGGTTATTATTCGCCTCTGCTTGGTTTGAATTTGAGGAGAAGTTTGGCATAGTTTTGTGAACTACAATCCCTTTCAATTGGGGAAATAACAGTTTACCACCCAACAACATACCTACTTTACTGCCCATGAACCAAAACTAGCATTATTTTAAAGGATTTTGACTTCCGTAGGGCACTTGGTACACTGAAGATGTTAGCGCAGCCCTGGAGACAGACGACGAGTTTACTCTGAAAGCAGAGTCCATTAAATCCCTGCTGACTCTTGTTTTAATGGTAGCGGCTCTGATTGAAATGGTAGTTAAAACCCCTGGAACTTGGCAGCGTTGTGCCTTCATGGTGTCTACTTTGAACTATTCAATACATTAAATTGCCTAAAAAGGAAATGTCTTTGGTACCTCAGAGACTAAAAGCCCTTAAAATAAGATCCTGCATACACTGCCTTAACCCATAATTCTCTTCGTAGAGAAGAGCCTTATAAAGCGATTTCAATTACCTATTATAAATATTAAGAATAAAAACATTAAAGTGAAACCCTAATAATTTAGAGGAAGAGGGCCTGTTCTATTTTATTAGAAAGAACTACAAATCAATGAGCTCATGAAATAAATGCAATAAATAAGAATCATGTTTCTTTTATTATGTGGTGACTAACATTGACAATATCCTTTTGAGACAATAAATAGTGATCAGTTGCCACTCTGTTAAGTATACTACAGCCATAATTTTCTTCAATCCTTTAAGGAATATTATTCATATTACCCCCACCTTGCAGTTAAGGAGCTGAAACCTCAAGAGGTTAACCAGCATACACTAGCCTGATTTCAAAGGCAAATTTCTTAGACACTGTATCGTTCTGGATTTCTGAGAAAAGAAGGATTTATCTTTAACGCTTTCTGTTCAATCATCCCCAACCTAATCATCAATTGCAAACCATGATGATTCTAACTCCAGAGCATTGATCCGATCCATCTTTTGTTTGTTCCACTACTGGCCACAACCTTGGTCTTCATCACTTCTGCTTTGGACAACTCGAAAGCTTCCTAAATGATCTTCCCACTGCCTATATCATTCTCCTCTAATCCATTTTATATACAACTGCCAGATTTGTTCTCTTGCCATTCTTGTAGTACCTCTCTATTCAAAAATATGGCATGAAAAGTGCAAACCACAAAATTCCAACATTAAAAATGTCAGGCAATTAATTTTTCTGTAACTCTAAGTAGAGATTATCCTTTTTTTTCCGTAGGCTTTTTAAAACCAGTTAGGAAAGTAAATGTTAATTGGCAACACTTAAGTTTGCTAGTAACCTAGTAACAATATTGGATTAAAAAGCAATAACCCATTGACTATATAGGCTATAATTTTCTTTAGTGCCATATTTAAATATATATCAGTCTTTAGTGTTAAATATGTATTGATATTTTAAGTCCCCTAACAAAGTGAGAACTAGATTGGTAAAACTGTTGGATAATTTTAAACATTTTGAATGTCAAATATGACTAACTGGTTCTTACTTTTACTGTTAAAATATTTTTCCAGGGAGAAGAAAAAAATGTACTTCTTAATATTTACAACACTTTGTTATGACTGCTATTTTTTTGCTTATACAATAAATTCTCTATTTTAAAAAAATCTAAATACTTGCCACATGCCAAAAAATTAATAAAAAGAAATTTTAAACTATGTGATGTGAAGAAGTAACAACAAATAAAATCTCAGCCTTCCATACAAATAATTCAAATGGACCACTTTTTTCTATTGCTGGGGATTGTTTAAAATGCAGCTTTCTTTCAGAGAGAAGGGAATTTCTATCTTTTCCTAGAAGCTTAGTAATTCATAAACTGCTTTGTCAGTATTTGTACCTTTGACAAGAAGCAATTTTAACAATATTACCCATTGTTTTTTAAGCTCAGTTTAACTGGCAAAGAGTTAATCGCCCTTCTCCCTAAGTCAGAGTATTGATCAAAGCCATCTAGATTTAAACTCACAGATCTCATAAAATATAAAGCTAAAATGGGTTAAAGAGGTATACTAGAAATCCCAGATTACTTGCTTATTCTCACTTTTGCTGAAAGAGATTGGAGAACTCCCCTTAATACTAAGATATTGAAATAAAATAAAAGGGAAGAAAAAGAAGAGAGAAAGAAGATAAATCAGAGCTACCAAATGTACTATAATATCCACGGACCGAGAAACTCTCTGACTCTGGTAAGAAGAATACCATGAAGTGAGAACACATTGGACCTTTTCTTCTCTGAGAGAGTCCATGATAGCAAGATGCATCATTTGAAATAGCTATATTTAGAGCATCACCCAAGAAGCAGCTGGAGTTAAAAGCTCAGAGCTAGCTTTGTGACCTAAAAGTATTACCGTCTTCAATCTCGGTTTAGATCTTGCTTGTAATTCTAGTAAAATGTCACTCTTGTGATAATGTCAATTCCCAAGGAAACTTTCTTATAGAATTGCTTTTCTGAGTTATTCTTAATTGACCTACTTTTAGCTGCCAGGAGGAAGGGTGAAGATATGTGTCACAACCCACTCCTCCTCAAAATACACTCCTCCTCCTCAGTGTGGTGGAACAGAAAGAACACTGGCTTCTCTGTGAGCTGTATGACTGTGAGCTTTATTATCTTTATTTGCGAAATGGAGAGAATGATTCTGTATAGGGTTGTTTTGAGGTTTAAATGAGATAATATAAATCAAGCACATAGGATGCAGAAGATGCGTTGTAAATGTTGGCATTCTATTAATGTTTCCAATGAGCCCTGAGTTTAGTGAACACTTAGTTCCCTTCGAGGGGTTAGCAGGTAGCATCTACAAACTCATCTCTGAAAAGATTATTTATATTCTAACAGGAGGCTCTGAGGATTTATAAGATTTCAGGGCACCAAGGAATGCATTTATAAAAGTGGAATTTTGGACACTGTTCAACACCTATTTAATGAGTGTCTCTTCCTTGTCAGTACTGAAAACACAGAGATGAATAACATGGTACCTGTGGCCAATAAAAGCAGAATAGAGGGACAGGCATCCTGACACCGTTTTCCTATTTTTCAGATATAGCAATAGGATAGCACAAGACTAGGAGGCAAACTTTTGGCAGAAGGAATGAAAGAATTATACTCCTATGAGAAGAGAAAAAGAGAAGAGAAGAGAAGAGAAGAGAAGAGAAGAGAAGAGAAGAGAAGAGAAGAGAAGAGAAGAGATGAGATGAGATGAGATGAGATGAGATGAGATGAGATGAGATGAGATGAGATGAGATGAGATGAGATGAGATGAGATTTCCTTCCAGGAGACCTCTTGGTTGTAGTTTTTTGGCAGGAAGATTAAATGACTTTCTCAACCCTTTCCTGACCCTATGACTGTTGGCTTTTGGGTTCTTGAGGACGTTTGACACTGGAGAATTTTATTCCTCTCTATTTCTACAGGGATGATATTCTGCATTGATGGTATCTTTGACTCTAGGAAACTGAGAAGAGGGGATTAAGTCAGGCTCAAATAAGAGGAAGCTGAGTGCTAAGTTCCCAGAAACAGTTTCAGCACAAGCAAAAATGGCAAAGGGAATCTTCCGATTCCTCATTGTTCAGCCCGAATCATCAGGATGGGAAAAGAGAGAGCGTTTCTAGTAAGAAATGATATTTAGGAATAAATATTTCATTGAAGTATGCCTGACTCTATATCTTACAGCAGCCTGAGGAGGAAAATGGGAATGTACAGCAGCAATAAACAGGTGCTGACCATTGTCACAATTTTCTATTGCTACTGTAGCAAGTTACCATGAATGTGTTGGCTTAAAACATGACAAATTTATTATACAATAGGAGGTCAAACATCCTAAGTCAGTCTCACTGAGGTAAAGCTAAAGTGTCAGCAGAGCTACATTCCTTCTGGTTTTAGGGGAGAATGTATTTCTTTAACTTTTCTAGCATGTGGAGGCCACCTACATCCATTCCTTGGCTCGTGGCTCCTTCCTCTGTCTTACAAGTCAGCAACTTAACATCTTCCAGTTGCTCTCTCATTTTGATGCTTGCCTCCATCATCACCGCTCCTTTTCTGACTCTCACCTTCTGTCTCTCTATTATAAGAACTCTTGGGATTACACTGGGCCCACCTAGATAATTGAGGAAAATTCTCCCCTTTTCAAGACCTCTAACTCAATTACATCCGCAAAGTCCCTTTTGCCATGTCAGATCGCATACTGGTTTCGGGCATTAGGATGCACACACCTTTGGGGGACCCTTATTCCACTTACCACAGCCAGAATCTCAGAATGGGATAGTAGCATTAACAGAAGTATGAAAATTAACATTATGATGAACAAAACCATTTCAGCTTTACCTTCTTATCATCATGTAAACACATTTGCTTTTCCATCTGGTGAGTCATCAGGTTCTCTGCAATAAACCATTGTCAAAGGAAGAAGGAGGCTTATTTTGTGAGGTACCACAGGAACCTATTACCCATCTGAGAACCCTCTGACCCTTATTTTATCGATAACTTTGATTCTCAGCTCATTTACCACTGAGCAAACCCTTGCCTTATTTATAACATAGTCCAGCCATTATGGTATCATGATTGTTCTCTCTGCCAACCAAGAAATCCTTTGGTTTTCATGACCCTGTTCCTGAGGGATTCAAGCTTGTGAGTTTCCCCTACCTTTGGCTCTACCCAGACATGAGCTAATAGCAAACAAAACACTCTCTTCATCTTGCCACTGGTAGGAAGAGTAATGGAAGCAGCTATCACTGCTGTGCCATTTTACATCTCTGTCCATAAACAATGGCATTTTTCTCATCTATGAACATCTAATATGTATTTTCTCTTATATAAACACATATAAACCACCTTGTGCTGGAGACAGATATTCCCAGGCTGTCCAGCTACCAGGAATCTGTCCCTGGTTGGTTACATTGTGGAAAACTGTGAATCTGACCTCTGGCTGGCGAGGAAACAAAAATATCCATAAGACCATTAAGGAAATTTTCTATTAACCTGAAACTTCACGAAGACTAGGAACTGAAGACAACAGATATTAAACAGTCCTACTTTCAGTTCTGAGAGTGGTCAGTGGATAGATCAGCATATGTAAGAGTAGGTCTTGAAGGTTTTAAAGGCTGAACTGGGGTGGAATTAATTGACATGAAAGGATTCTCCCAGGAATAAGGGTTTAATATTCTAGCAAGGATACTAAAAACATGGATGGCTGTAATAAGTCAAGTCAAAATTCTCAAGCTACCACGGTAGAGTATTAAAGTAAGGGCCATAAGGCTCACTGGAGATGAGAATGCTAGAGGAGATTTATTATGTGAAACTGAAGACTCCATCCTGGGAGCACCTAGGATACTCACTTCACTACAGCAATAAGGAATTCAATGTTAAGAATGGCACTGGCATCTCTGAGAAGCTCAGAATTAGCAGTCCTTGTGGGCTGGGATTGACAGTAGGAGATTCTACATTGGAACTTGGTTCTCCATTTTCAATAGGGATGATAGGAATCTGGGAGTATTACTAGAGGCCATGTAGTAGCATTTAGTCATCATGGCAAAGTAGATTTGATGACTTCAAAAGACAAAAATCCAGAGTGGCAACCAGGGAGCCTAGACCCACAGAAATGTCTGGTGATTGCTTTGGGGTAATATATATGAACAATGAAATAGAGTTGTATCTTTTCTTTTTAAATTGAGAAAAAAATCAATATCTGATAATCAGAAGGCTAGAATCAGTCACTATGATGGAAAATATCTTGTGTTCCCTTAGTCTAGATGTGAACCAGTTCACAGATTCAAAGCCCATTAATCAAATGTAGGCTGGGCCTGATTGAGGGAACCCAGTGGGCTCCCCCATTCCTTTCCAAAAGGGGCCTTGATATGATTTACCAGAATAACTGCACTGGAGAAAGGAAGATACCATGACCTTTCAAGGATGAGGTGATTCAGGATTTGAGTTGACACTACACACTATTATAACTCTCCAGTTAGAATGTTATGGCTTGAGCATAACACATGACAAATGAAGTTCTAGCCCAAGTCCACCTCTCAGCAGTTCAATGGGATAACGGACTCACCTAAGTGTATATTCTAGATGTATGTACTAAACAGCTGGCATAGCTCTCACGTCAGTTTCCTGAGCCATGGAATAAAAGCCAACATCTTAGGAAAATCAAGAAGTCCCTAAAACTATGCTCCCAACTCTAGAAAAAATAGTTAACCAGAAGTAATATCATGAGTGAGGAGGAATTATAGAAATTCGTCTCATCATTAAAGACTTAAGAGAGATGAATCCTATCCTGTAATACTCCACTTTTTTTTTTAGCTGACCCACAATAATTGCACATATTTATAGGATACAGAGTGATGTTTGATATATACTGATGTTTGATACATACAATGTGTAGTGATCAGATCAAGGTAATTATATTAATCATCTCAAACATTTATGATTTATTTGTATTGGGAACATTCAATATCCTCTCTTCTAGCTATTTGAAAATATATAACATATTATCATTAGCTATAGTCACCCTGCAGTGCTACAAAACCCAGAACTTATTCCTTCCATCTAGCTGTAATTCTGTGCTCTTTAACAAATCTCTCCCTGTCATATTCCATTTTAATTTAAAAAGAGCTCCTATAAACACCAAATGTTGGCAGAAGACAATGGGCTGCTAAAACTTAATCAAATGGAAGCCTCAAATGCAGCTGTTTTAGAAAAAGATCAACATAGCCTTTTGGACTTAGAGTGAGGCTAAGAAGCTCGAAAGCATTCTTCTCAATTCTCATCAGTAAGGAAGATCAAAAAGAGCTGACTTTTATATAAGGGGAAGGGGAGGACAAATAGCAGTACATATTCACTGCCCTGCCCCAGACCTGTGTTAATTCTCCTGGGCTCTGTAAAAAATGACTCTGTAGGAAACTTACGCTTTTTAAAATTCCACAGAACATCACACTGGTTCACTATATAGATAACACCCTGATAGTTGCATCGACTAAGAAGTATTAAGAACTGTAGATGTCCTAGTAAAACACCTACCTGGGCCAGAGAGGAAAAATTAAACCCTACAAAGATTCAGAGTTTGTGGCATCAGTGAAGTTTGTAAAAGTTCAGTTGTGTGGAGTATGCTGATATATTCCTTTTAAGGTTAAAGATAGGTGTTGCCTCTCCTATCAGTAAGAAACACAAGCTATGTTGTGGGCTTTTTTCACCTTTAGAGACAACATATATCGCACTTGGTCATAATTCTCTGACTCATTTAGCAGGTTATTCAGAAGGCTGGCAGTTTTGATTGGCATCCTGACCTTCAGCACCGTGCTGCCAATGACTCTTGCATGTAGTCCACTTGACCCGGTAGTTAAATGGCACAAGGGTTATCTGTGGTGATGCTGTGTGTGGTCTCTGGCAAGACCGAGTACAGGTCACAGTACAGACCTCTGGGCCCCTTGGAACAGAAATGTGTCTGTTTATAGAAGCCATCCTGATATGCCACTGAGCTGTGGTAGAGACTAAGCATCTAAACATGAAATATAATGTGACTCTACAACTGGATGTCCATCATGAGCTAGGTATTACCGAATCCAGCAAGTCATAGGGTTGGAGAACACGGCAGAAGTACAGCTCACACCATTTCCTCCTGAGGCATTTCCTATGATCATCTGAAGGAGGAAAATCTCGACCCAGATTCACAGATGGGTTGGCTCAACAGAATGGTACATAACTTCAAAGACAGACTGCCCCCACACCACAACTCAACTCAGGTGCTGCCTAAAAGGAAAGTGGCGAAGGAAATCCTCCAGCTGGGCAGATGTGAGAGCACATTGATTTTTTTTGCTTTATGTGGAGGAAGCAGTGGCCTGAGACACAGATAATTGTGCACTTCTAGGCAGTGATGAATGACTTAGTTGGTAATGGCTAGGAGGTTGTAAGACTTCCGTGGACATATTGGTCTGAGAAAATGTTTTCCATAGGATAAACTCATGGAAGTGAGTATAAAATGTGGATCTTTTTAATTCAAGTTTATGCTTACCAGAGCGCATCCATTGCAGGCAAGTCTCAATAGCCATTAGGACAGGATGACTCAGCCTGTGGATGTCTACCAATCTGTCCTCAGCCACCCTGTGGTTATGCAATGACTCCATGAATGCAATGCCATGGTGGCAAGAAAGGAAGCTAGGCAGTGAACCACGGCATGGGCTGCCTTCCAACAAGGCTGACCTTGTTAATTCTGTTGCTACCTAACTGGCTGGCATCTATGCTGGCACCATTCCTATGGCACCATTGTTTGAGGAATCTAGTCAGTACATTCACCCCTTGGTTTCCATGGGGAATTGGTTCCAGGACCACCCACAGATATCAAAATCTGCCTACGCTTAAGTCTTTGGTATATGCACAAGTTATATGAATAATGTTTCCATGTAACCTATACACATTTTCCCATGTACTTTAAATCACCTCCAGATTACTTATAATACCTAATACCATGTAAATGCTATGTAAATAGTTATTAGACTGCTTTGCTTAGGGAATTATGATAAGAAAAAGTCTGTACATGTTCAGTACAGACATTTTTCTTAATATTTTAGATCCACAGTTGGTTAAATCCACCGATGTGGAACTCATGGATAAGAAGGGCAAATTGTATTTAGCCTCAAATTGATTATGTGATATTACTTCTACACTAGAAAGATAGTGATTCACCCACTAAATTTGATACTTAAACTGGTCTGACTTCCCTGCCTGCAATGTCTCTGTCAGAACCACCACTTTAGAGCCTATTTGCATGGAAACATTGCATGGGATGAAGGGGCTTATTTTACAGCAAAAGAGATATAACAATGAATATCTGTCCATGGTATCTACCCAAGAGCTGCTGGCCTAATAGAATGAAAAAAATGGCCTATTAGGCGCTTGCCTAAAATGCTAGCCCAGGGACAAGACCCTGTGAGTTTGAGATGCTATCTTCAAGAATGCAGTGTATGCATTGAATCAACTGGGGAATGTGTCCCCAGTATTTCAAATATATAAATCTAGGAATAAAGACATAAGTAGGATTTACCCTCTCTTAACATTACACAAGTGACATGCTTGAAGAATATGTGTTCCCTGCCTCAACAAAGAGGCTCTGCTAGGTTACAGGGCTGGATTCCCAGTGGTGAACTGCTTTGACCAGGGGCACAGAGTAATGATTCCACCAAATTTAAAGTTATGACCACTCACCCTGTCACTCTGGGTGCCTCATGCCAGTGGATCAGCAGGCAAAGAAAGGCATAAGAAGAAGTTACTATAATGGCAGAGTTAATAAACCTTAATTATTATGAGAAGATAGCACTGTCCTACACAATTAGGGCTGTGAAGAGCATGTCTTGAACTTATAATATTCAATGCGATGTCTCTTGCTGCTTTTCATGATCAGAAATAAAGGCCAAAAGACAATTGTAGCATTCAAAGTTCAAATAGAGAAAGGCAATTAAAGATCCAGTTTTCCTGAGGTGAAAATCTGGATAAGCAATGTAGACCAGCTGAAGAGCTGTATGAGAGAGAGGAAAATGCAGAATAGATGGTTAGGTAGGGAGATGATGAATATCACTTGAAACCTCAGAAGCAGTGGGAACTAAAGAGACTGTAGCTGGTTCCATTATCTATCTTACATTACTTCTTTCATAGATATTGGCTGGCACGCATCTTGAAAGCTCTGTGTGATGAATTACTCTTAACGGAGGCCATGATCTGAATGGTGGAAGGGGTGGACTGTGTGGGGCATCCCTGGTGCAATGCTTCATATCCTCATGGCATCAACTCTGGTTTAATTAGGGCTATGAGAATTTCCTTCCTTTCCTAGTTTACTCTCCCTGGTCCATATTTCTGCACACTTTTTTTTTGTTACTTATTTTTTTTAAATTTATTTTTAGTTGACAAATAAAAATTACATATATTTGTATAAAATTATGTTTTGAAATATGCATACTTAGTGTAATGTCTAAATCAAGTTATTTAATATATGTCTTATCTCATATACTTATTTATTTGTGGTGAGAACACTTAAAGTCTATTCTCTTAGTGATTTTCAAGCATACAATATATTGTCACCATATTGTACACTAGATCTCTTGAACTTATTCCTCCTGTCTAACTGAAATTTTGCATACTTTGACCAATATCAATCCAATCAGACCTTCTCCAAACCCCTCGTAACTACCATTGTACTCTCTGCTTCTATGAGTTTGGCTTGTTTGGAATCTACTATAATTGAAATAGTACAGTATTTATCTTTCTGTGCCTGGCTTACTTCACTTAACATACTGTCCTCCAAATTCACCCATATTGTCACAATAACAGGATTTCCTTCTTTTTTAAGAATAAATAGTATTCCATTGTGTATATATACCACATTTTCTTTATCTGTTCATCTGTCAATGTACACTTAGGTTGATGTCATATCTTGGCCATTATGATTAATACTACAATAAACATGGGAGTGCAGATATCTCTTTGACATGCTGATTTTGTTTCCTTTGGATAAATTCAATAGTCCTATTTTTTATCTTTTTTATTTTTGAGGAACTTCCATACTGTTTTCCATAATGGCTGTACTAATTTACATTCCCACCAAAAATGTATAAGCCCTTTTCTATACACCCTCTCCAACACTTGTTATTTTTCAACTTTTTGAAAATAACCATTTTAACATGTGTGAAGTAATATTTCATTGTGGCTTTATTTTGCACTTCCCTGATGAATAGCGATGTTGAGCATTTTTTTTCATGTATTTTTTTAGCCATTTGTGTGTCTTCTTTTGAGAAATGTCTATTCAGGTACTTTGCCCATTCTTTGTAGCCCCCACTACATATCTGACCTCATGAGACAGAGTCTGCTAGCTGCCTATACAATAGCTATCCTCCCTCTTATTCCTACTGGAGGAATTCCATAGTTAGGGGATTGGGCAATTTGCTCAGCTAAAACACTCCATTGGTCACATGACCACACACGGCCTTCTTTTCAGCCAGGAGCATTCATGTGATACAGGTGGCCCAGTAAGCAGAAATTGCTGAATAGCTTCCCAGAAGGAAAAAAAAAAAAAGGACTTTTAAAGAAATTGACTTAGCTGGCATGTAGCCTTTGAATCTTTATCCTTTGCTTTCTTCTTGCCTGAAAGGTAGAAGGGAAAATGAAAGTGGACTAGCCATCCTGAACAGAAGACAAATGTGTGCACTGAAGCTTTATGCTACAATTGGTAGAGAGAAAAGGTAGAAAGGATCTGTGTTCCTGAAGGTACTATGAAGCTCTCATACCAGCCTCTTCTACATGATGGTACCTTAAACCCCCATCCAATTAAGCCACTGTAAATGTGATATTTGGCATGTGCAGCTGGACATAATTCTAGGGGATGACTGCTTACTTACTCCAGTCCATCCCCACTGGCCTCCTTTTTAATACTCAAGCACAGCAAGCATGCTTCTGCCTCAAATTTTGCACTTACTATATCCTCTGTCTGGAGAACTCTTTCCCCCGATGCCCACCTGACTCATACCCTGACTTCACACAGGTCTCTACTCACATGCCACTTCATTAAGAAGATGTCCCTAATGACCCTATCTAAGAGCTCCCTCCAGCTCCTTCACTTCTTTTCCCTTACTATGTGTTTTTTTTAAATCGGTTATTAGCCTTGATATAACTCAGATTTATGAGCTTATTTCTTTATATATTTTACTTATTTTATAGTTATTTGTTTATTAAGATCCTTGAAAACAAAAACCTTTCATTATTTACTGCTATATTACCAAAATCCAGAGCAGAGGTCCAGTTCATGGATTCACAATAAATTACTACTGAATGTGTGAGTAAACTGGGCACCAGAGCCAGGATTTAACATCTCAGCAGATGTGCATGAGCTTTCCTTGTCCTCCTCAACTCTGAACACTGCTTAAAAAGCAAGTATTGACAAAACTGGACACAAAAAATAAATAAATAAAACCTCACGCAAATAAAGAAAACTATAGACCAAGTTCTTTTATGGATAAAGACTCAAAATATTCAACAAAATACTATCATAATGAATCCAACAACATACAAAAAGGATTATAAATCATGATCAAGTAGGAGTTATCCCAAGAATGCAAAGTTGGTTTAACATCCAAAAATCAATTCACATAAAATGTCATATAAATAGAATAAAAGGTCAAAATCACACAGTCTTCTTGATAAGTTCAGAAAAAGTATTTGACAAAATTCAATACACATTAATAATAAAGAAACACTCAATAAACTAGGAATAGAAGGAAACTTTCTTAACTTAATAAAAGGCATCTATGACAAAGTCATACCTAACACCAATAGGTGAAATATTTAATGCTTTTCCCCTAAGACTAGGAAAAGACAAGGATGTCCACTCTTGCCACTTCTGTTCAACATTATACTGGAGGGTCTAGCTATAGCAATTAGGAAGTAAAATTAAATAGAAGGCATCCAGATGGAAAAGGAAAGAGTAAAACTATTCTCAGAAAACATAATCTATAGAAAATCCTTAGGAAAGGAATCCATTAAAAATTATTAGAACTAATAAATGAATTCATCAAGATTATAGATTACAAGATCAATATATAAAATAAATGGTATTTTATATGAGTACAATTAATCTGAAAATGAAATTAAGAACACAATTCTATTTAAACTAGCATCAAAATAATAGAGTACTTACAAATAAGTTTTTAACAAGAAAGTTCAAAACCTATATTCTGAAAAAATACAAAACATTGTTCAAAGAAATTAAAAATGACCTAAATAGTTGGAAAGACATCTATGTTCCTGATTGGAAAACTTAATGTTAATATGGCAACACTTTCCAAATTGATCTACACATTTGATGCAATCCTTATCAAAATTCTAGTTGGTTTCTTTGCCAAAATTGACAAGCTGATCCTAAAATACATATGAAATTAAGGGACCCAAAATAGCCAAAAAAATCTTGACGGAGAACAAAGTGGGAAAATTCACACTTCCCAGTTTTAAAACCTACTTCAAATCTACAGTAATAAAGACAATGTAAGAGAAGCCTTTGTTTACCTAGCACATAAGTGAGTCTTCAGATATGCTAAAGTATCTTGGAGTCAAGAAGAGGATGGAGGCAATACTGCGCTACCTATTAAAAATGAGGGAAATTGAAATTCCTGGGGGAAGTCCTGACCCACCACCCTTACGAGGAAAGAGAGCACAGACAGTATGGGAACATATAGATCTGAACAAAGCCTTGAGGGAGGAGAACCAAGCAACATGTCATAAGTTGGAGTCCCCAGAAAAGGGTAGCCAGTGACAGATCCCTATTGGCAAGAGATCCAAAACAATTTTTAAAAAACAGGATGTCTTATATTCAACTTAGGATTGTTATGTATTGTTCCAATATAAACCACAAGACTTCAATAAAGTCCACTACATACACAAATGCTCTGCGTGACTAAGATTTCCTAGGAAGAAATAATCCCAGTGGAAAATGAACTGCGCAGTACTTCCACGTTGGTGCAACAGAACAGAGATCAGAGGACCAAACAGCGTTTTGGAGACAGAAGTAATAGGAAAACATAAGCCACCATAATCTGAAAAGCTCATGGGACTGGCACCAAATATCCCACAGAATTTGAGAAAGGGACTAAAGCCAATTTTACAGAGATTTCAAGTAGCAAACAGAGTAACCTCAGCTAACATTTAGGCTGCAGCACCAATGTTCACATCAAAGTAAAGGCACACAGAACGCAATTCAATCTTTCTCTGAGGATTTAAAGGGTGCTTCGAGACCTTGTGTGGGCATTGTGCTATAGAGATTAGTCAGAGAAGTACAAAGGAGCTTGTTAATAAAAAGATGCTCAGTTCATAGAATACTGTTATTCTTTAAATAATCTTTACTTTTATTTCAAGTCAGGCATAGATGGAATTGTGCTTTATGATTTTTATGTCAGAATACTTTCTCATAGGTTCTTCTATTGATTAAGAATTATGTCAAGAGAGCAAACAGACAACCCACGGAATGGGAGAAAATTTTCACAAGCTA
>VBSM01003176.1:67703668-67725882 GCA_008086735.1 Cheirogaleus medius
CCATGGAGTACTATTCAGCTATAAGAAACAATGGTGATATAGTATCTCTTGTATATTCCTGGTTAGAGCTGGAACCCATTCTATTAAGTGAAGTATCTCAAGAATGGAAAAATAAGCACCACATGTAGTCACCGGCAAATTGGTATTAACTGATCAGCACCTAAGTGGACATATAGGAATAACATTTATCAGGTGTAGGGCAGGTGGGGTGTGGAGTGGATGGGTATATACATACATAATGAATGCGATGCACACCAACTAGGGGATGGACATGCTTGAAGCTCTGACTCGAGGGGGTAGGGGGGACAAGGGCAATATACGTAACCTTAACATTTGTACCCCCACAATATGCTGGAAAAAAATAAAATAAAATAATATAGAATTATGTTCTCAAAAATGTCTTTCCAGCTTTTATATTTAACAAATAATACATCAATTATGTCACCTTATCCTGATATGACATGATATTTTACTTGAGAAAATTGCAAATTATATAATAATTTTTTAGACTCTTAGATAAAATGAATTTGATCTAAAAGAAAATATTAGGATACAAGTGCATGCACCTATGAAATGTCATAAACTACAAGGTAATTATGTTGGAGATCAGAATATTTTCAATGTACTATTTATTTCTGTTGAAAGTAATTTATCAGAATTTATAGAATGATGAATGTAACAAATATTTATTTTTAATTTTGTAAAAGCAACATTGTTTTTATTTCACTAACATGAGGCAGACAAAATAATCTTTACAGTTGTCCAAATAAAATCTCAGTTCTTTATGGCACGAATTGGTAAGATTAATATTGTACTACTTATATTTCAGCCTCTTTGAAATTCTTGGAACATTTGAGAAGATAAAGAAACTCTGTGCAAAATTTAGCATCTAATTATTCTCTGCTTAAAACCCCCCACCCCTTTTTCTCCCTCTTGCATCCTCAATCTAGGGAAATGATGTTCCCTTGGACTCAGGAAATGAAAATCCTGGAGCCAGCCTTGATTCTTCTTTATCCCTTACCATCTCCACTTGGTCACCAAATCTCTTGAATGCTCTCTCCTAGATTGATTCTCCTAATTTATCTTCCTGCTGGTCTCTTCCTGTCCCAGTCTACTGCAGCATCGTTGTCACAGGCAGCTTTCTTGAAAACACTTCCATCATAACACTTGCTGCTTAAAAACTTCTGATGCATGTGCAGGGACAACAGGTGTGGGGGAATCTCTGTACTTCTTGCTCAATTTTGCTGTGAACCTAAAACTGCTCCAATAAAGTAAAGTCTGTTTTAAAAAGCATTTTAAAAACAAACAAAACAAAATAAAACAAAAATTTCTGATGCCAATGCATTGCCCACAAGGTAAACTCTTGGATCCATAATGTAGAAACCTTCTTCTTTAGCCTTTCCTTCCTCCACTAACTCTAGGTGTCCTGCCCGTCAGAAACACTAACAAGCAGACAAGCACCAAGCCTCCTCATGCCACAGTGCCCTTTGCTGATGCTCCCACTTATCTGTCACTCACAAAGCCTGCCTTGTCCATTCACTCGGAGCCAGTTACTCCTACTCTTGCTGTGCTGAGAGCCTCAAGCATAATAAGAATCTCATTGCATAATTATGTATTTCCACATTTGATTTCCTCCCTAGGCTTCTTTGGAACCAGGACTGAGTCTTATTGACATGTGCATTTTCCTATGTTTAATTTTAATGTGCTTTCAGTTTTAAAAAAAATCAATGGGTTATGAATAAAGAAAGTCTGATGAGACACAGTTTGACAAGGTCTTTGGTTTTCCAGAGTCTCTATCAGCTACCCAAAACCTTCACAAGCCTCTTTGAGGCTTTCTCACACTTTCCTTCTCCGCAGACAGAATGACATCTCATTATATTGAGAAAATCAGGACCTTAATGTGCATCTTCTCTGTCTTCTCTCACAAATCACCACTCTTTTATGAATTCTTTTATCTTCATAGCATTTTCTCTCCTCACGTCAACTCTGCTTACAGCCTCTCAAATCATCCACCTCTGTTTCCCCTCTAACTTGGCTCTTCCACTTAACACACACACATGCTCAAGTAACTCCCATCTGAAAATAATTCCTCCATAGCCCCACTAATTCTCTCTCTCCCTCCCTTTCCATTCTAAGTTGTTCAAAAAAAATGTTCTGGTTCCCTTCACTTTCTCATCGTCCTTCTATTTCTCAAACAACTGCTATCATCTGTCTCCACCACTTCTCCAAAACTGCTCTCGCCAAAGTCGTCAACAACTTTATAAGAATAAGATGGATCCCCCAGAACGTCAAAGAAGGCCAGGGTCAATTGTGTCAGTTGCCAAATGTAAATCAATTTCACAATGAAATACAATATCATACCCACCAGATTGGTGCTACGTAAAAAACCTTGGCAAGAGGTGGAGACGAAGGAACTCCAATGAAAGCTGTTGGGAGGGTGACTTCATATAATCACTTTGAGAAAACAACAGGACAACGAGCTGATGATGTGCATAGCCTCTAATCCAGTAATTTTTCTTCTGGAAGTAAAGCTTAGGGACACTCAGGCATATATACACCAGGAAACACATGCAATATCCTTTAAAGTGGTGTAAAAATTGGAAACAATCCAAATGCCCATTGTCAGAAGAAATGATTAACAAATTGTAGTATCATTCTACAATGACGTGCCATACAATATTGTAAGTGAAGGAGATGAATATAACTAAACATATCCATGTGGTTAAGCCTCATTGTTAAACAACCATGTTAATAAAAATATCAGAAATTATATGCACCATAACATTGATGCAAATTTCAAAAATGTGCAAAAGTAAATAATACATGACTTAGGAATTCAAGCCCTTGTGGTAAAATCCTAAAGAAAAGGAAGGGAATGAAACCAAAAATTCAAAGCAATGGTTCCACTGCAAGAGTAAGTTTCGGGCAGGGGGGGGCCATCAACATGAGGCATGGGGGCCTCAAAGTTATCACTTTATATGTTAAGTTCAGTGTTGGATACATGTTATTCATTTTAAATGTCAGTAACATAGCTAATACTTATATATATATGTAATATCAAAATAACCATACAATTACTCTTCTTTTGCATGTTTCAATAGTTCATAATTTTAAAAAGCAGGAAAAATTTTTGTCTATAAGATGGCAGCACTATTTTTCTGGCAAATTTAAGGTTTAAACTATTTCTAGATTAAAAGATATTCCTGTGGGGTTTTTTTGTTTATTTGTTTGTTTTGTAGAGACAGGGTCTCACTATGTTGCTCAACCTGGTCTCAAACTCCTGGTCTCAAGCAATCCTCCTGCCTTGGGCTCCCAAAGTGCTAGGATTACAGGCATGAGCCACTGTGCCTGCCAATATTCCTGTTTTTTAATATTGCAGTGTCAGGAAGAGTGGTAGACATTCCTTCAGTTCAGATACCCCATCACAAATTAAAGCAGGTGCTCTGAAACATGTCCTTTCACAGGTGAAACAGAAAATTACCTCTTGGAAAAGGTCTTTTGTTACTTTTTGTATTGTCTAACCAATTCATCACTGATATTCAATACGGCAGTAGAAGCATGGCTTTAGTTTTTCTAAATGCAATAGATTAAATTCATCTTTTCTCTTCATAGGAAAATTATTTTTAAAAATCCATTTTAAGTTTGCACCACTAGAATTCTTCTTTATTTCCACATCTATCTGATGAAGGTAAGCATCACATAATACCATAGTTAGTATTAAACTAATGCAAATGATAAAATATAACATATATTTTTGTGTTAGCAATTGTTACTTCCTGAGGAGAGAGACTACAGTATAAGAAGGAATTTCACTATTTTTCTTTTTCCCCTCCTATATCATTCAAATCTTTATAGCAAGCATATATATATTTTTGTAACTAACATGAACAAAAAAATATATAGATGGTATGTGTGTGTTAATTTATTTATGTTTAAAGACAGTTTTAAAGTGTATTTTCCAAATCAGAAAACTGATTTCCTAGTAACTAGCATTTTGCATAAGACAAAATTGTAAAGCAGAGAAATCAGCCTTTAGTAATTTTCCATTTGCTTTTCTTTCTGTAACATTATGCCATAGCTTTGATCCACCCAAGGCATCCACTCTCTAATCTCCCTCTGCCTGCTGTGCCTTTCCTCTCATGCAACCTTTCCCTTTCCTTTACCTAAATTCCCATCTACTCAGTGCCCTGATTTTATTAGTTATCAGCAAAGTATCATAGACTCGAACACAGGCAGACCTTGCTATGCACTCTTCCGATAAGCATAAATTTCAGATTCCATGGTATAGTTAAATAACACCAGTCTTCTACAAACATGATGCAAATTTGAATTATCACAGTATATTAATCATGCATAATTGCATAAAGCACACATTTTACTGCTAGTTTTCAGTCTACAAATCACTAAGGAAATAACAAATGTGCTTCATAATTACATCACTTCTTTCAAATTCTTTAGCTGATCAGTCAGTGTGCATCTGTTAATCAACTCAGGTACAGACAGCAAATGTGTGTGTTGTCTCCTTGTGATAAACCCACGTAGCATTTTACAAAGATGAGAGACTTGGCCAACAAAATAAAAGCATAGCAAAGAAATGAAAAGTGAAAACTCTGAAAGTGAAATTTGAATCCAATGTAAAAAAAAAAACTGGAATATGAAAGGAAATTTCACTATTTTGCATTAAAAAATTTAAAGAAGAAAGAGCTGACAGTGGGAACGTTCACGCTGCCTTGGTTGAGAGTCTCTAGCTACATCGTGGGAGAAACTTACTGAAAGCAAACTTATTGACATAAACGAGTCAAGTGGTCAAGGCTAAAAAGATGAAGATGTCCCAGAGGAGGTGACGCTGGTGAAAATCTATGTATTAAAAGAACAAAGAATGCTGAAAGTGCAAAGGATAAAATGTTAAATGCTGAGCCAACCCTATAAAGGAGTGTGACAATTCACAAAGGCATAGAGAATATGTCATTCTATATCATAAGTTATATGACAAGAAGTCAAGCACTATTCAAAGTACCCTTGTTAAGTTTTTTTTTACAAATAACAAAATATTTTAATTCTTAATGTGTCTAATGATTTAAATTATAGTGTACTAAATAAACATTCATTTTACTTTTATTATACTATATATTTTTATATTGTTATAGTATTTTATTTTATGATATATTATACATGTATAGCAGACACAGAGAGTTTTTAGTGTTTTATCAAACATTTTTAAAGTAATGGAACATTTAAAATTTTCCCCATTGATTCAACCACTTTGCATGGTCATTTTCACAGCTCCGAATGACCATGTAAGGTGCTGACTCCCTGTATCTGACACTCAGGTGTCTGCAACATTAATTGAAATGGAAGCAGTGGAAAATAATGAAAAATAATGGAGCTAGCATAAATCTCTGACTCTGACACGTCCCCGTGGTGACCTTCACTTCCACTTCACTTTCAGCTGTAGTCTTCCCATTTATACAATGGATATGTTAGTAATATCTACCTTGTAGCATGGTTGTAAGGATTAAATAAGATAAGGAAATGGAAGCAGTAAATTATAAAGCATAATATAAATATTAGTTGCTATTAAGGGGCACAAGATTTGGAGCAGGTTAAGGTATTGTCTCCTCACCCATATTCACATTCTAAAACATGACAGTTAGTAACATAATGCACTCATCCAAAGAAATGAACCTAAAAAATAGGTTTTCACACAGTATTTATAACAGCAACTAGCACAAGATATTTAAAAATAGAAATCATTCCTGGAACTTCTTAAATCCTAAGCCAACCTCTGCAACCTGTATCTAAGTTCTATTAAATGATATTTATGTTATCCCCATAACTAAACTTATTTCTCACAGCATCATTTGGATTCCAAACTTTCTGAAGTCTATATCTGTTCCCAAACAATAGCTCTCCATAGCACCCCTGAATCATTTAATTGACACAGTAAATTGAGATTTCAATTAAGCAATATTAATTATGCTCAAATATTGTAAAGAAATGTTGAAGGGAGGGAAGGAGAAAAATGTTCAATGACCTTCAAAAATGATTTAAATTTAGTTTGAAATTCTCAAATTTTCTGGAGGCCAAATAATTTCAGGACAGGTCTTGAGTGATAAGGTTGGATAAATACAACAAAGTGTCTATGTGATAGTTTTGGAAGTTGTGAAGAATTTAAGTCCACAGTAATATTTACAAATGGGTCCCAAGTCATGCTAACTTAATTTGCAATCCTAGGACACAGAATTGGTCTCAAAAATGCTACACAAGCAAGCCCATATAATGGCTCAAGTCCTTGGTTAAGTAATAAAGTCAAGTCTAGCTATAGTGCCCACCACCTTTCATGGCCTAATTTCAATAAGTAGATGCCTTACACACACGGTTGACTCGATACAAACTCAATTAAATATGGGTTGGGTTTCAGAAAGAAAGAGATAGTGGTGGGTGAGATTTCAAATATCTGAATGCTCAAACCACTGGCTACTCCAACTCCAGCTTCAGAAGGAAGGTATGTAATGGGTACATTCTTGATAAATGTATAGTCTTTAACATGGCCGGGGATTTGAAGCAAGGCCCTACTCCACCCCTAAATTGTCTTCTAATCTGGGCTCCACACCAACGCAAAAGCCTAACCAGAAGCAGACCAAATGGCTTTTTGGTCCTTGAACCCAGACTTTCAACCTGATCTTGGTCTAGGAACTATTAACTTGCAACTTTGAAATTGCCTCAGGAAGGGGCAAGGGAAAGACAAATTAAGGAAAATAGCCTTTTTCATCTAAGACCCAGAAAAGAACTCTTGTCATGCCTTCATTTAATGAGGTCCACATTCAGACGTGCTAGGTTGAGAAAGCCCGGTCCGCAACCTCTACTCCCACACCAATGGGATGCGCTAGTCTTTTCATTATACACAGCTGCAAGAGTCAATCTGAAGGGAAAAGTGCTATGAATGAGGACAAGGCCAGAATACCCCAGAAAAAAAGGAAAAAAAAACACAGACAAAAGAGTCCCCCCCGCCCATCAAAAACTCCACTCCTCACACCAGGGCCTGAGTATTACTCACTGTACCATTTCACAGCCCTCTCCTTGAGGGTGGAACAGGCAGTAGGTAGCACAAGAGACAATTCAGCTCTCTGGAGGTCATAGCAATGACACTCTGCCAAGTAAGGGATCCGGCCAAAGCCATCGGCACTTCACACACCGTTTTATTTAAACCCTTGCCTGCCTTTGCACAACACTCGAGAATCTTTCTAGCTGGCACCTTTATTCTCCCAGCATAGAATCCCTTATTTTTTCCTTAAACTTTTCTGAGAAGAAGAAATAGCCTAACTAGCAAAAATCCTGGAGTTCTCAGTCAAGAGGATATTCCCCAGATTTTTAAAATTGATTATGGAAATTTTCAACCATATAAAAGTAGAATAGTACAGTGTACCCCCATGTATTGCCCAGCCTGTACAGTCATCAACATTTTGTTAATCTTGGTCAATTTATATACTAGGGATCAGCAAACTTTTTCTGTAAAGGGTCAGATAGTAAATACTTTCAACTTTGTGGAACATATGTTCCCTGTCACTAATATTTAGATCTCCTGTTGTCGTGTGACAGCAGCCATAGAAAATATACAACAAATGAGTGTGGCTGCGTTCCAATAAAATTTTATTTACAAAAACAGTCCATCCCCACCACCCACTGGCAATCACTCTTCTGATTTCTATCTTTGTAGATTAATTTTCCCTGTTCTCAGACTGAGAATGCAGAGATGAAACCATCTGCATATGATAACCTAATCTTTGACAAAGCAGACAAAAATATACACTAGGGAAAAGAATCTCTTTTCAATAAATAGCGCTGGGAAAACTGGATAGCTACATGCAGAAGATTGAAACTGGATCCTCACCTCTCACCTCTCACAAAAATCCATTCAAGATGGATAACAGACTTAACCTAAGGCATGAAACCTTACGAATCCTACAAGAAGATGTTGGGAAGACCGTTTCAGACATTGGCCTAGGAAAAGAATTTTTGAAGAAGACCCCCAAAGCAATCACAGCAGCAACATAAATTTAAAAATGGGATCCGATCAAATTGAAAAACTTTTGCACAGCCAAGGAAAACTATCCTTAGAGCGAATAGCCTACAGAATGGGAGAAAATATTTGCTCTCTACACATCCTATAAAAGGCTGATAACAAGAATCTATCTAGAACTTAAAAAAATCAACAAGAAAAAAATCAAACAACCCCATCAAGAAATGGGCAAAGGAAATGAATAGAAACTTTTCAAAAGAAGACAGAAAATTGCCAGAAAACATATAAAAATGCTCAACATCTAACCATTAGAGAAATGCTAATCAAAACCACCATGAGATATCACCTAACCCCAATGAGATTGGCCTCTATCAAAAAATCCCAAAACAACAAATGTTGGTGAGGATGTGGAGAGACAGGAACACTCTTACACTGCTGGTAGAACTGAAAATTAGTACAACCTCTGTGGAAAAGAATTTGGAGATATCTCAAAGAGCTAAAAATAGAAATACCATTCAATCCAGCAATAGCACTGTTAGGCATCTACCCAAAAGAGCAAAAGATATTCTATAATAAAGACATCTGCACCCGAATGTTTATGGCAGTTCACTATTGCAAGGGCATGGAAACAACCCAAGTGCCCGTCAATTCATGAGTGGATTATTAAAATTTGGTATATTTATACAATGGAATATTATTCAATTATAAGAAACAACAGTGATCTAGCACCTCTTATATTTTCCTGCATAGAGCTTGAGCCCATCCTCTTAAGTATCACAAGAACAAAAGAATAGGCTCCACATGTACTCGCCATCAAATTGGCACTGACTGATCAACACTACGGTGCTCACATGGTAGTAATACTTTCCAGGGATTAGAGGGTTGCGGAGAGGAGTAAACTCACAACTAATGGACACAGTGAGCATTGTAGATGTGAACAGTATGCCTCTAAATCCTCACTTGGGTGAGGCAAAGTCATAAGATGTAACCATAATGTTTGTACCCTCATAATATCCTGAAATAAACTAAAAAATGAGTTAGGAACAGTCCTTTCTGTTCTATTTTAGTGAAGAGAGTATGTAGGTTTGTATTATATCCTCATTAAATGTTTAGTAGAATTCAACTTTGATCTATCTGGGCCTGGAAATTTCTTTGTTGGAAAAATTTTTAACTACAAATTTCATGTCTTTAATAAAGATAGAATTATTCACATTAAAAAAATTTTCCCTGTTCTTGGATGTCATAAAAATGTACTCTTTTGCTTCTTTCACTGAGTGTAAATTTGAGATTATTCCATGTTTTTGTGTATAACAGAAGTTCATTTCTTTTATTGTTGAGTAGTATTCTACTGCATGAAAATAACATGTTATTTTGTTTATGCATTCTTCTTTTGATGGACATTTAAGTTGTTTCAAAAGTTTTTGCTATTGTGAATAAAACTGCATTCAACATTCTTGTACATATATTTTTATGGAAATAGGGTTTAATTTCCTGGGAGTGGAATTGATAAATCATAAGGCAGGTATATGATTAGCTAAAAATAACTACTACAATGGCTGTACCATTTTTATACTCCCTCTAGGAATATATAAGAGATCTAGTTGCTCTCTCCACATTCTTGCAAACTCTTGGTTTTATCAGTGTTTTTAAATGTTAGCCTTTCTGGTGGTTGATTAGTGACATTTCATTGTGATTTTAATTAGCATTTCTTTGCTGACAAATATGTATAAGCATCTTTCCAAATATTAGCCACCTCATACAACTTTTGCCCATTTTTTATTTGGGCTGTTTATCTTTTAATTATTGACTTGATTATAGATTTGAAATTTAAGTATTTGAGTGTCTTGTCAGATACATGTATTGGGAATATGTCCTCCAAGTCTGTGGTTCTCTTTTTATAAAAATAGACTTTACTCTTTAGCGCAGTTTTAGGTTTACAGACAAATTACACAGAATGTAGAGAGTTCCCATATGCCCTCTTTCAAACATACACACCCACATGCACAGTTTTTCCTATAATTAACATCTTGTATTAGTATGATACATTTTTTGAAATGTATGAACCAATATTGACACATTATCATTAACGAAAATCCATAGGTTAATTAGGGTTCATTCTTCATGTGGTACAATTGTATGGGTTTTGACAATAGCATAATGTCATGTATTTATCATCACAGTATCATAAAAAATCGTATCATTAACTTAAAAACTCCCTGATTGTTCATCCGTACTAACTACCTCCCTTCCACCAGTGCCTGGAAACCACTGATCTTGTTACTGTCTGTATAGTTTCACCTTCTCCAGAATGTTAGAGAGTCAGAATCGTACGGTATGTAGCTTTGCAGACTGCCTCCTTTCACTATGCCATATGCATTAAACATTTCTCTATGTCATTTCATAGATTGATAGCACATTTCTCTTTATTGTTGAATAATATTCATTGAATGGCTGATGAGAAACATCTTAGGTACTTTCAGATTCCCAAACTGGGCCTGTGCCTCTGTGCTGTGACCTTCACAAGTCCTTCTCTGTTTCCCACACCCCTTAGGTGGGACTGCAGGGCGAACAAGGCTTGGGTTGTGTGTTTCCTTTCCCCTGCCAGAGAAAGTAAGGGGTGGGTAGAGTTTGGTATTATTTCCTTTCCCCCGCATAGCTTAGGCTCTGGTAAAGCACAGGTTGGTTGGTCTAGGGTAAAATAGTTTCCCTAAGGACAGTCTTTTTTAAGGAGAATAGATGCTCAGCTCCATTTTGGAATGGTTACTTTCCCTCCCTTCCTTCCAGAAGCACAAGAGGATTTTTCTCCAATCACAGTGACAACCTGATGGGTTTCCTGGATGCAAAACTCACAAAAGTTTGGGGGGCCCCTTAAGGTTATACCCTCAAGGGTTGTTATCTCTGAGTTTTACTCTTAAACTAGTCTATGCTCAGTCTCTAGCAATCCATCAATTGCCCTTTAAGTATTGCCAGCAGTTGTTGGCTCCAGTGACGTTTTCTGCTTCTGGTAAACTGTGGTTCTCTGTATCTGCCTGTCTCTCCATGTGTCAGGGCAGCAGTTTGTTCTGTGACCTCAATTATCTGATGGATCAAAGAAGAGTTGTTGATTTTAGTATGTTTAGCTTATTACTGTGAGGATGACAACCTCTAGGCTCTTTACATGTTGGACTAGAAACTGAAACTTTGTAGCTTTTTAATTAACAGTGTCTTTTGAAGAACAGATTTCGATTAACTCCAGTTTAACTTTCTTTTTTTTTTTTTTTTTTTTTTTTTTTTTTGTCTTTTTTAGTTAGAGTTTTTGGAATCCTATATGGAATCTAATCTCCAGTTTGGTAAGATTTTTTTTTCCTGTATTTTCTTCTGAAAGCCTTTTGTTTTCGGTTTTACATCTAGGACTATAACCCATTTTACAAACTTTTGTATATCATGTAGGGTATCAAGAGTCAGATTTTTTCCCATACAAATATCTAGTTGGTTATACAGAATTCATTGAAAAGACTGTTCTTTCTCTACTGAATTACACAGAGGCCTTTATCAAATGTGTGTTTTGGGGGCTCTATTCTGCCGTATTCATCTTTTTTGCTATCTTTACTCCAGAACCACAGTGTCTTTTTAACTGTATAGTAAATCTCAAAGTCAGGTCACTTAAGTACTCCAACTTTATCTTTTCTTTTTTGCTATTCTAGGGGATGTATTTTGGCATACAGATTGTAGTATCAGCTTGACAATTTCTATGAAAAGCCCTTCCACATTTGCGATTGGAATTTCATTAAATTTGTAGATTAGTTGGGGGAAAATATTAAACCCACCAATCCATGAGATTGATGTATCTCTTCTTCTTTATATAAAGATCTTCTTTAATTTCTCTCAACAACTGTTTTAGTTTTCAGTGAGAAGGTCTTAGATTTGTTCCTATTTATAGTTTTTGTGCTTTTGTAAGTAGTACTCATTTTTTTCAGTTGTTTCTGCTAATAAATAGAAATATATATATATATCTTATGTTGATATCCTGAGACCTTTCTGAACTCACTTATTACAGTTAATAGATTTTATGTAGATTTCTTTATTTTTTCTATGTAATTTGACTATGATGTGTTGGGGGAGGGGAATTGTAGCAAATTTATCTTGTTATTTAGGAGTTATGAATTTATGTTTTTCATCAACTTTGGAATATTTTAGTTGATATTCCTTCAAGGTCTTTTTGTTGTTTCATTCTCTTTCTTTATTGTTCTGGAATATGTATTTTTTATATGCAGATAGATAGGTATACTTTAGATAACTTGATATATTGTCCCCTTGCTAGCTGATATTTTCTATTTTAGTTGTTTTTCCTTTATGTGCTGAATTTTGTATAATTTGCATTAGGCTGTTTTCACTTCACTTATACTTTCTCCTGCAGTATTTGTTCTGCCTTTAAAACCATATGCTGTATTGCCTATATCAGATATTTGTTTAATATATATCCAGGACTTCTGTAATTTTTTAAAGCAGTTTTCATTTTTCTGCAGATATTTCTTTTCCATTGACCCATTCTTTCCATTTTTTCCTTGAACATATTTATAATACTTGTTTTAAAATATTCATTTGCTAGATCCTAGTCTGGTTGGTCTACAAACTGGTCCTTCCTTCCTCTCTTCCACATTTCCTTGAATTAAATTTGGATTATATATGCTTTTCATGAATGGTAATTTTTTATTGATTATCATATATTATTATATGTATAAGGGAAAAGTGGAGATTGGGAAATATTGTTGCATTGTTTTGTTTTTCCTAGAGAGTGGGAGTTCCTTCCTATGTCTGGTGGCTAAAATGAGAAGATAAGCTGGATTTCCCTGAGTTTGGGATTTGATCAGTGACAGAACTCTGGCTTCAAGAGGTTGAATGTAAGCCTTGTTAGGTCAACCTACAACCTCCAGTCCTGCCAGCGCCCCAGCTACCTTTGACGCCACCCTCTGCACTGCCAGCCACGCCACTCAACTGCCAGCCATGCCCATTGTCACTAAGATGTCCACCCCAACAAATAAGGCTAAAAATTCATGCTGCCAATCAATTATGGTTCTCCTTGAAAGAGGCAGTTGTTTGTACTTTGAAACATTATTGGGGTATAAGCATCCTACAACTTCGACAATGCATTCTTTCACAATTTCTACATCACTGAATGGCTTCCCTTTTTAACCCGAGTATATAAGCTACTTTATAAGTGGCTTCAGTGGCATTATTTCCAGGACTTATTGCTGCTTGAAAGAATTGTCTTTGCTTTTTCTTTTCAACTTTTAATTTCTGCAATAAAACCTTTCCCACCTCTCCCTCTAATTTAAAACATTTGTGGTCCTTATGAATGTTATAATACTTATGAGCATTGAATTTCTTTAATGTTGATATTGCAGTATCACAAAGCAAGCAAATCATCTTATCTTTAGCAGAAACAAGATAATATTGCAATTCCCAATCTTTATTAAAAATCTGTTTTCTTCCTTCAGCATTCTCTTGGTCTTCTTTGACATGATGAATTAAAAAATACTGTCGAGCTTTGCAACTATTCACAAATTCCACTTCAAACAGAAACACAGTGCATTGTTGTCAAAAGCTTATAACAGACTGGCGTGCTCAACCCCCATAAACACTTGCCAACCAGCCTCTTGTGGTAGTGGCACCAGTCAAGCAGGGAAAGTTAGAACTAAATGATGAGCATAGCATCCGTCAATTTAGCCCTTACGGCTTACTAATGTTCTAATTGTGCCAATCAATCAGGGAGGATTATTTCATTGAAACTTATTTAATTCTCTGGTATTGTAAATACGTTCATTTTAAAATAAGGCCACAGCTTTCCCACCTCTGGTCTATAGTCTCTCACAACAACACCTATTTTCATGTTTATTTCAAAATACTTTATTATTTCAATCTTCTCCTCAATATATAAGTTTTTCCTTTTCATTCATTGCTTGGATTATTATAGCCAGGACGTTAACTCATATTTTAGATTCAATATTAAATAATTTGTAAACTCAGGAGAAGAACAAGGTACACACTTGGAAGGCAATGCATATGAATAATGAAAGTAAGAGATAGAAAACAACATGAGAGCGTATGCTCTGTGTATTCCTCCACAAGCACTATGACCTTCCAGGATGTACTTATTATGGTAGATGTAACTCAGTAGTGCAAAACATTCATCCTGTGAAAAATTGCATGTTCTTCATTTTGGATTTTAATGATTGCCTTAGTGCATTTAGACTATATGCTGCTATAATATAAATATAAACTGGGCAGCTTATCAACAATACAAATTTAATGCTTACAGTTCTGGAGGCTGGGAAGTCCAAGATCAAAGTACCAGCAGATTCAGGGTCTGATGAAGGCACACTTCCTCATTCATAGAATGGCACCTTCTTCCTGTGTCCTCACATGATGAAAGGAACAAGGTAGCTCTCTGGGGCCTCTTTTACAAAAGCACTAAGCCTATTCATGGGAGCTTCTTAATTTCCTCCACCTGGTTACCTTTTCCCCCTGCAGGTTACCATATTAGTTAATTTTGTAGTTATCATTCCACTGTTTTTTAAATAAAATATAAGTAAGCACATACACACATTTCTTACACAAAAATAGCATACTATGAACATTCTTCTTCAGTTTGTTTTTTTAACTTAAAAATATTATTTTATAGATCATGCCATATTAGTATTGATATCTTGTCCATTCCCCTTTTTTAGTGGCAGAGTCTTGTATTGGGTAAATTAACCATAGATTTTTCAACAAATTCCCTACTAAGGGACATTTTAATTGTTATTATAAATAATGCTGCTATGAATAATCTTATGCAAAGGGCATTTAGCATTTTGCTGATGAGATAAATTTCAAGTGGGCCAAAGGGTAAATGAATATGTATATATAGTATGTATATAGATAACTCCAGAAAATGAAATTGGAAATTTTAACTGTTACTGAATTCTATAATTGTACCTGAATCTTCTTGTGATCCTCATTCCCAAAGATCAGACTAAGTTAAGTCACCATATATACTTAAAAGTGAAACTAAACTTTAAGGGAGAAGAAAATGACTAGAACAATATAAGTTTAGCTCTCAAGATGTTCAAAGGAAAATCCCAGATATAATTATTGGACCAATTCAATCTAGTGTTAGGTTGTATGGTGTGCACTATAGGTGCTACACAAATTTTTAAATTGCAGCCAAAATGTGCCAAGAGCAAACTGGCCCTGGGCTGAGACTTAAAGGAAATGCTAGATTTGGATTTGTGGAGAAGCAATTCTGGGAAGAGGCACAGGTCCAGAGACAGGTGTGAGTATGATCTAGGAGGAAGTCAACATTGTCATTGACTCCATCAAAATGGATGTTTGGGTTAAGGTGAAATAGGAGGTCTGCAAAAATCAGTGAGGTGAAGCTAGTTGAAGGACTTTGAAAGCCACATTGAGAAAGTCATGTGAACATCAGATACTCCACTAGACTATAAACCTCTGCATCATGTTTACTATTATATGCCTAGTGCCTGGCCCAGTGTCCAATGGTCATTAAGAAACGTTTGTTAAGCGAATAATGAGTTAATAATTGAATTCATCCAGATCAAATGGCTAGTTCTTTCTTTCAATATGAAGCTTGAAAATTGATGCAAACGAATACTGTTTTCCCAAACCTAAAGACTACTTCATCTTAGGCTGGTATACATTCCTTTACTCTTAGGAATAGAAATAAATTTTCTCCTGACAGTCCTTCAACTATAGCTCTTAAGTTGTTGAAAGAATGGAGAGAAACTATTTTTAATTATACAAAATCTACATGAATATGTGTTTGGGTTTATACCAATAATAGGAATAATTTTTATACCCAGGGATAATTACTATTTATGGAGTTTTTGCCTATGCAACATGTGTACCTTATTTGGGAAACTGTTGCTCTGCCACTATAAGCATGTGACTCTCATGAGGCTGCCAATCACTGTATCTCATCCACCTGGCCAGAGATGTGCTCATGATACATCATACCCACACCCAGCCAATCATAGCAAATTGCATAGTAAATATTTTAAGTTTTCAGAACCAAAAGGCAAAATGGTGGGTATTATAGGAGTATATAAAAAAATTCACATAACTATTGAAAAATTTTAAAAACCCATTCTTACCTCATGGTAATTAAAACCATAAAATAAAAAAGATGACAGGCAGATTTGGCCTATGAGCCAAAGTTTGTCAAGCCCTGGTATATTCTATTTTCCCAGCCACACCATTTGGTTCAGGAGGAGATATGTGACTCAAACCAGACCAGTAAAAGTTCATTTCTGGGATTTTAAATTTAGCATTAGAAGAAAAGGAAGCTTACTTTTAGAATCATGAACAAATGGATATAAATCACCCTGCCTACTCTGTGTCTATAAAGGGGAAGAATAAGGCCAATACAGAGAGAAGAGCAGACACAGAGTGAGAAAGCAAGAGAGATGGTCATTTCAGTAGCATCCCTAGATCCATTTATGCTTGGAGCAGATCTACACCTGCACTTCCTAGTTACATAGATCAATAAATTCCCTTTTAGGTTTAGGCTTGTCGAGCTGGGTTTTGCTCACCAGTAACCAAAATAAATTATGAATATTTATATATAATATATATTTATATATAAAATAATAAATTAAATATGAATTAAATATAATAAATGCATATGTATATACATATGTATAAATGTATACTTATACATACACACACACACACATATTCAATAAACATATATTAAGGGCCTCACTATTCACCAGATAATGTTCTAGGCACTAGAGAGTCAGAGATGGAAGATATATTTAAGCATGTTCTAAGAGTAGCAGAAATTCTGGATTAAGATGGCACTTTAAGCACACACATTTTCTTTCACTCTTTCCATAAATCCCTCTAAGACAACAGTAAGGGGATTTTTTAAGGGCTAAACTTATAAGGACAAAGAGAATAAGAGAAGATCTAGCAACAAATTTTGGTAGCTAGAAAGCAGATGATTAAGAAAGGTCTTTTTTTAATAACCAATACTAGGAAAAACTAAGTGACTCAATAGTGGCCAAAAATGGGGAAAGCTAAGAAATAACCTGATTTATACCCCCACATGGAAACACCTAAAAGTCTAGAAGTTGACAACACCAGTTACCTATGCAAGTGGGGATAATGATGGCCTTAAAAGAAGGAGAAATGGTCACAATCAGTTTAAAAACCAGATCCTCAAATCTTTCCCCTTCTCAATATTGGAGTTACCTCGCACATTTGGAACGGATAAAACATGCTTTTTGGACTGGGGAGTCACCAAACAGAATTGAGAATGGAACTATCATACTGACCACAGGCAGATTAAGCACATATTTACGCACAGAATGAGGAGACCCACACCTTCTTCTGTTACTCACTCCTTCTCTGGGAGTCTAAGCAGCCTGCAAGACAAAAGAAACTCTTGTGGGTGACATTCCAAGGGAACTGCCTGGCCAGACACTCTATAGGGAAACTATAATTAGAGGATTCTAAATTAAAACCCACTAGTTCATTTCAAATAGATTTTTACTGTCCAAGTCTTAAATATGAATAGGTAGCCAAGGATTAGCAGACAGCTGAATAAAGTCCCTAACATAAAAGGGAGCAGAAGAAACACATAGCTATGGTGCACCTGGCAGAAACAAGGACCCTTTGGGAGGAAAATAATTTCAAAATAATTATCTCTAATATCCTCATAGGAAAAAAATAAGATGTCATTTTAAAAAGAACAGAGAACAAAAAGGAGCTCTTATAAATTAAAAATATTACAGCAGGAATAAAAAAGTTCCATAGAAAGATTTAGAAAATAAAATCCAAGACATTTATATGAAATTAGACAAAGACATGAAAAACAGGAGAGAAAAAAAGCAAGAATATCAGAAGACTAGGTGAAGAGGTCCAATATCTAAACAAACGGACTCCAGATAGAGAACAGAGAAAACAGAAGAAAGGAAATCATCAAAAACTAACCTATGAAAATTTTCCATTAATAAATGGCAAAGCCTCCTAGATTAAAAAGACTCATTAAGAGACCAGCAGAGTAGATGCGTATAAACACTCACCAAGACCCATTATCATGACATTTCAACATTTCAGAACATGAAGTCAAAGTGAAGGTTCTAAAAGGTTAGAGAGAAGAAGACAGAGTGAGACCTTACATACAAAGGTCAGAGGTAAGATTGACTTCTGACTTCTCAATAACACACGAGGTTAAAAGGCAGGGGAAATGCCAAACACATTCCGAAGGAAAGCAATTTCCAACTATGTCAGAGTAGCCCCAAGACCACCCTCCAGCTTCAGTGATTCACTAGCAGAATTTGCAGGACTCAGCATATAGCTGTATTCGCTGCTGTGGTTTATAACAGCGAAGAGACACAAAGCAAAATCAGCAAAGGGAAAAGTCATAGGGGGAGAAGTCCTGAAGACAGTAGACGCAAACTTGCAAGAGTACTCTCCAATGGAGTCAAAGATGACATGCTTAACTCTTCTAGCACTGAATTGTGAGATCAAGAGTGAAATGGTGTCTAGCAGAGAGATCGTTAGAGATGCAATATCCATATTTTTTGTTTGTTTGTTTTTTAATTGGGGGACTGATCATGTAGGTACCCTCTGTCCAGCATGTACCAAAATTCTAGATGGAATTTTTCCAAAAGAAAAGCAGGTGTTCAGCATAAACCATAATGTTTGCACAAACAGATTAGGCATAGTAAAGCACTCTTATCATTCAGGGAACGTTTATGTCGGTGTAAGGAACTGTTTACAGTTCAAGTTCACAGACAACAGCCACAGGACAACCTTGCAAGCAAGCCTTTCTAAGAGCAGCATTAACAGGCTCACTACACTAACTCTTTACTGTATACCAACCCATAATTCTGTATCAGTCAAATTATCAATCAAATATGAACATAAAATAATGATATTTTCAGATATTCAAGACCTAAAAAATTTTACATTCTGCATATTCTTTCTCAGAAGAATACTAAAGAATACTTCACCGAAATGATGCATTGAACCAAGAAGTAGGAAGAATAGGAAAGACAGGAAGCAGAAATACCCACACAAAAGACAGGCAATGAAATCCCCAGAATTACGATAAAAGACAATTCCAGGATGGCAGCTTATACCAGGTACAAGGGACAATCAGTTCAGAAAGGAACCGATCCGAAGGCTCCAGAAGAAAATTCTTCAGAAGATAACATTGTTAGGATATTTGATGGGCTGAATAGATGAAGAGGACATTTAAACAACTGGCATGGTGCTTGGCATTGAATAAGTTCATAGAAAAGTAAGCAAAACAAAAAAACCGAGATGATTATTAACTTTAGGAGAAAAAAAAAGTTAGAATGGAAAAGAAAGACAACCATGGAAAAAAATATTATTAAGTGGAAAAATGCAAAGTACATTTTATGATGTGCATACAGTGCTCTCATTTGTGATTATCTTAAAAGGATGTACACACACAGACACGATCATACCTGTATGGAATATCAAGAATTGTTGTTTCCTAAAAGAGGCTAAGGGGGCAGATTGACGTGTGAGACTTAGTTTTTTACTCATTATTTGAGTTTTTGCCATTAACATGTATGACTTTTCAAACAAAGAGGCAAATAAAATGACCTTTCAAAATGAAAAAATAAACTAAAAATAAAATAATAGCAGAAAACAGAGTAGAAAGTAGAAAGACACCCTTGGTCCCTCCAGAAGGATAATAATCTCCTTCTGCATTCATAGCACCACCAGGTTTATGCTTTCACTAACGAGCCAGGGGATAGCACATTTGCCCAGGTATAGGAAAACTGTAATTAGTATTAGTTTTCCTTTAATAAGAAATGTCTAGGCAAAAAGAGCCTATATTTTTCCTTTGTAAACAAAACTTCCATATTTTTTTTAAAAAGTGAATGATTCTTCCTTTGTTACACTACAGGCATTTTTTAAAAATTATGTATGTTCATTAATGAAAAATGTGACATTCACCTTGAATCAAAAGTTCAGATACTTCTTGATGAGTATATATCTGGGAAAAAAAAGTTTTAATGTCCCCAACAAATATGTGACCGAAGAAAACTAGACCATGAGTCAACCCAGGCTTTTTCACCAACAAGCTGGTGACTTTTGTTACCAAGCCTTTCTGGACAGAGTTTCCTTATCTGAACAACAGCAACAAAAATATAGAAATAATAATATTTGCTTTAATTGTAGCTTACATTTATTGATGACCTTTCACTTTAAAATGGGCCCTTATACACATTCCATTTGGCCCTCAGCAATGCTTAGATAGACAAAGTATTAATAGCTGTTGTTTAAAAAAAAAAAAATTGAGTGTTAGTGAAATTGTAAATCTGATCGAGCTAATCCCATCTAGCCATAATAAAGCAAGAGCTGGAATCCAGGTTGTCTGAGGCCAACTCCAGGCGCTTTTTATTATTTTGCTGCCACCTGCTACAAATCTCACAAAATCATTTGACTCAGGTATAGCAGTCCTGATGGCATATGAAGAGGACAGAACCTCATGCAATAAAATACCTTTATTGTTATTTACAGCACTATTCTAATGGAGTAATTTAACACACCACTAATCGGTAAACAGAACAGAATGGCTTACCTTATCTACACCATGGAAATGCTATAAATGTAATTAAACATTTTTTAATCCATCAAGCAGAAGAGCTCCTTAGAGATTTTTTTAAATGTGCCTACATTCAAGCTGCAGAGACAGGCAAAGTGCATATGCATTACCCTTTGGTAAGTGTAGCCCGGAGGCAGAAAACTTCAGTCTGGCTGTTCTGCTTCCCTCGCCCCATTGCTGCCAATGTGGGAACTGCTCTAGTCCCTGCACACTACCTGCGCCCCTCCCACAGGCCTGTTCTCCTTTGAATGTCTGGAAAGTAGCAAGAGAGCAGCAGGTGGGTGTAGAGCAACTTTTCCTTCAACATTGCTGCTTTAAGGTTATCATGCACGTACCTTGAGATTTCTGAATTCCAGGGAGGAGCTGATCTATCCTAGCAGAGAGTCAACATAATACTCTGCCATTTTCCCTGCTGGGAAACGATGAAAGATTGAGCTGCTGAGTCCGAGAGCTGGAGGATTTTAAGTGAGGTTCTGCAGGTTTGTATACAGACCTTCAGACCTTCTCTCTGAAGGATGGAAGAGAGCTGAGAAGCCTCAGTTGATGACAGGAAACAGTGAATTGAGAATGGGCAAACCCTCCCTGCCAAGGTATTGGAAGATGTAAGATTAGACACCAACATGTTAAATTGTATTGAGAAAAGCTTTCAATAATAAAGACATAGTAGATACTTCAGAACCAGAAGTCTTATACAAGGACCTAAAAACAAGCTTCACAAAAGAGGAGAGCCATCAGAAACTTAAAGTACTGCAACAACCACAACAGCCAACAAAGGGGAAAACATTTTGAGAGGATGTAGTTTCACTATCATTCTTCTGATTTTCTTTCACTTGTTAAACCGTGTATGTTCAGGAGAGGGTGAGCAGAATCCAATTTATATTGCCATGTTCTTCCTGTGTCAGGAAGAGAATTAAGGTCCAGAAAAGAGGAAGATTTAAATGACACATCTTGTTCTAAGGATAATGTAAATACATACAAGTTGCTGTGCATTTATTGGAACAACACTGTAGAGCTCACAACATCTTGGGTTCAACATCATTTACAGTTTTTATCAGAGTATTAAATATTACATATAAACTCCTCAGTGCATTAATATCTGTGCATCCCATGACTAAACCATACACCATAAATTGGTTTACATTTAATTCAGTGGCTGGACCATTGCTTGGATAATTTACTGCATTTTTCAAAGTGTGTAACAATGATCACTTGCATCAGAATCACCTATGATCATGTTAAAAATGGAGACTTCCAGGCTGGGCATGGTGGCTTATGCCTATAATCTCAGCACTTTGGGAAGCCAAGGTGGGAGGATCACGTTAGGCCAGGAGTTTGAGAAGATCCTGGGCAACATCATGAGACCACATCACTACAAAAAATTTAAAAATTAGTCGAGCATGGTGGCATGCACCTGTAGTCCCAGACACTCAAGAGGCTGAAACAGGAGAATTGCTTGAGGCCAGGAGTTGCACCACTTGCACTCCAGCCTGTCTCAAAAAGAAAAGGAAACCTATTAAAATACTATCATCATTTTTCACAGACATAGAAAAAATAATTTTACAC
>VBSM01003176.1:67725982-67761087 GCA_008086735.1 Cheirogaleus medius
AGGATAATGGTCTCCAGTTCCATCCAAGTTGCTGCGAAAGACATTATTTCATTTCTTTTTATGGATGAGTAGTACTCCACGGTGTATATATATACCATATTTTCTTTATTCACTCAATAATTGTTGGGCACTTAGGTTGATTCTATATCTTTTCAATTGTGAATTGTGCTATGATGTCTTTGTGGATATTCAATAAACCTCAGAAGACCGGAGCAATGGGAGCAGTATACCAGTTTTTTGTCTGTGTGCAGGAAGACCTAAGTGCCAGATAGTGATATCTCGAGAAGTCCAGGACATTGCACCAATCCCACATAGAGACTCTGAGGACACTTTCATAGGAAGGATGAGTTGATAAAACAGAAATAGAAGGCTCCTGTATTGTAGAAGGCTTCAACAGTGTTACCGTAGTGGGTATGACTTGCTTTAAAATAGCTTCAACTTTCTTTGCAACAGAGTGTAACCACCTGTCCAAACATCCAAAGTTTTCTTAAGACAAGGTAGTTAGGAGACAATTCAAATACATTAAATTCTAAAAACAAAACAAAACAAAACAAAAAACCTACATGAAAATTTCCGCCACTTATATATCCCATAATGAGATATAGATTTAGAAGCCTAAACTACTAATCTGAAATACAATATGCACAATATGGGCACATTTGGGATTTCCTGGCTTTACAGGCATAAATTTTTAGCCAACTCATTAAAATAACTTTTTAGACTTCTAATTAGTGTTTAAAATAGTAAAAATGTTATCAGTGAAAAACTGATGCTCAAAAATCTAGCCCAAGTAAAGAACAAGGAAGCTGAAAACACTTGAGGTTATCCAGACATCCCCTACCTTGATGATTCATGAAACCTACCTGGCTAAGCATTGAAAATAATTTTAAGATTTTTTTTTATAAAATCATGAGAGCAGCAGCCAGCATACTACATGAATAGCCATAACATAAAGGAATTACTTTTTGGAAATTACATATCTCAGCAGGATAGACAGGTTTTTCTTACAAGAAATCCAACTGTTGACCAAAATTCTAATGTCCCACACATATTCAGTAGGAAAACTTCACTTAAATTGATTTGATTGAGTTCCAGTCATATTTGTGTCCCCACTACTAAAACTCTGATCAAGCAGTCATAGACTCAAAAGACTGGAAGAAATTTTATTTATGCCAATGATATCGAGGATACTACATTGAAATTTCAAAAGGCACAGGATAAGACAAGAAATGTCACCAAGGAAGAGCCAGTTGGCCATTTAAACAAGTCCCATAGGGTGCATATTCCCAATTATTTTTATCTTTTCTTATTCATTACATTTTTGTGTGCATTTACCAATATGATTTAGTCAAAAAGTTTGTATTTTACTTTTTTGGTTTGAATCACATTTGCTCTGGAGGTCAAATGCATTTTTTTCAAACTTGTATCATCCAGACAACTGACTTTTATTGATCCAACCTGTCTTTCCTGGGAATTATTTGTGAGAAGAATCTCACATAATACTAGCATGTTTGTAGATGTTGAGGATTTTTAAATCTCAGACCTCCAGCCTTATTATGAGGTTTGTTTGATTTAAAGTAGAAGCAGAAAATATATACTTAATTTATTTTATAATGTATTTTTTAGATTGGAAACTTTCTTTAAGCAAAGACTAATGTATGTGTATTTCCTCTAATCAGTACCTAGGCTTTGTCTATAAACAAAGGTACTGAAAACTTTATATAATAAATTGAAAGCTACTTTTTAAAATTAGAGAACTCTAAATTTTGAACATAAAATTCAAAGTGTGACTTCAATAGCAATTTGACCACCTGAAAATGCAAGATTTAGCAATGTTGACCAAGTATATCCAGTACACAACATTTCTTTGTTTCTGCTGACAAATCAGGAAATAATACATTTGCCTAAATTATCTTAGTCATTGCAGCCATGGTTACCAGGCCACATAGGTTGAATTTTTCTTGAACGCCAATTCAAAACAACATTATCAGCCTACAAAATGTTCATGAACTTTTTCTTTGTTCTTTATTACCAGAGCCACAACTCACCGATTGTAGGATTGTGAGACATCATTTCCCATTTACACTTTCTTATTTTATTAAAACTGTTATTTCTATGAAGTCTAATTTCTTTTTGGCACAGCTTAATTTCTGTTGAGAACCTGGGCCTGGCAGTCCCTGCTGATTTGAATGCTCAAGCTCTATTGCTGAGCTTCACTCATCTTGTCCTACTCTGCCCTTCCCCTGCAAGCTTCATCCACATGCTCAATGCCTGCGTTTTGTTTATTGACTGTGTCAAGGTCTTTCTTGCCTGGCAGCCTTTGTATTTGCTATTCCCTCACCCACAACACTCTGCCTCCAGATGATTACCTGTCTGAAAACTTCTTGTGATTCACTTCTCAACGACCAACCGTGTCACCTCCCCAGAGAGGGATCCTCAACCATCCAGTCGAATGCAGCCAACCTACCATGTCCTGTTCACCAACCAAACTTCTATCAAATAACCTTCCCTAGACTTTCATTTTCCTTCCTTAGATTTACCAACACCTAAAAGAATACTGTGCACTCATTTGTTTACCTATTTTCGATGTAGTCCAATTTTATTGTATTGCAGTTTGAAGAAGCATGTCAAACCCCAGTTCTGTTGCTATCTTAGAATGACCCAGAAGGAGCCCACAGGTAAGGCGGTTCTCCTGAAGAAACCTCAGTGGCCCACTCTGAGAGGACTGTTCCCTCATTCACTGTAACATAGATATTTACTAAGTTCTAAAAAATAATTATACTTTATTATAGACAATAGAGAGACTGTTGAAAAGTCAAGTGTAATGTTTGTTTGTTTTTGGAAATCAAGTTATTTTTAAGTGCATTAAATAAGAAGTGCGCTATTTAAGGAACATTAATGCAAATCTACTAATAAATCATTTTTTTAATCATGAATTTCTCTTATGACTAAGGAAAAAAAGATCTATTAATTATAGAATATTTAGAAAATATGAAGGAATGTAAAGAAACAAATAAATAGCATCTTATCACAGATTATATCCTGGTACTATTTCCACCTGGTCTTTTACTCTATCACATAAACATGTATATTCATTATGAAAATGAAGTCTTATAGTGTACACAATTTATAATCCTATTTTTAATATAATGTTTTATTATACTTTTGTATGTCACAAGATATTTCCTAAAATAAAATATATAATAGATATATGGTACTCCTTTCTTTTTAGGTATTTCAGCACTTATTTAGCCAAGCCATTATGATTGAACATTTTGATTCTGACATTTTAGATTATTATAAATGAAAGTATGATGAATATCATCGTTCACATGTATATTCCAAATTATACCAAACTTAGACCAAATGGTTCACTAAATGGACCTGTATGTTTAAGAAATACAAAGCTGATGCTTCCATTAAGGTAAATCTAGATTGATACTTTTTAAACAAACAAAATTACAAATAATCAAGTGGTGACTCCCAGCCAGGTGATTTCACCAAAAGACTCCCTACTTCTTTTCACCAGTTTATATTGATTAGACAAAATTAGACCATTCTTACCTGGACATATGACAGGCAAGACCCAAGACATTTTGGAAACAGGATAATCACAAGACGGGCATTTGTGACACTCCTGTGCTTTTCTAATATTAGATTCAGAAGGAGGATTTGGTGGTCAGAATTGAACAGTCTAGGTAAAATCAGCCACAGGAAGATTAGGGAAGGCAAAATAAAGTTTGAAGATTCTTCAAATACTGTGTCCTGGTATGGTCAAAAGACAGGATGTTGCAGTCCAACTCAACAGGTTAGTCTCCTAAGAGGTACCGAGAACACTGATCTGGACAAACTGAAAGCAAGGGAAAGGGTAGGGCCAGGCAGGCAGAGCTAACAGAGAAAAGCTGCAGGGTAACAAAGACAGCTCTTAGCATAGAGTGTTAGATACTTTCTTTGAGGAAAACTGCTGTTCCAAAACAGGGCTGGTGGAGGTCTTGAAGACAAGTCCAAGCACCCGCTGGAGTTGGGAGCAATGTGACTAGCTTCAAGAATGTTAGACACCTTATTCGTCAGTGTCTCAAAAGCACAGCAGGTGGAGAATAGCACATCCGTTAGCATGTGCAAGTAACAAAATCTGATTTAAATGACTTAAAACAAACAAATGTTTGTCTACTGAACAAAAAATCCAGAAGTAGATGTGGTTCCATCATTTCAGAAAGCCATTTGCTTTATGCCAGAAATGTCTGTACACATAGTCACAAAATAGTTAGCTCCAACTCCAAATATTGCTTGACAATGACTCAAGCAGGAACCAAGAAGGTTGGTAAGGAAAAAAGGCATCATGTTCTTCTCTCTTATTAGAGAAAACACTCTGAGAAGTCTTCCAAAGACCTCCAATTATTCTGCAGTGGCTTGAATTCTGGTCTCATATCCATTCCTAGATCATTCACTAGCCAGAATCACTATTCTCTTAAGTCAATCATGATTCCTCCCACAGAGCTAGGTACATGGAAGCTAAAACAAAACTAGAGTTCTCTTCACATAAAACAAGCTGATTCTGGCTATTGGAAAGACCACCAAAAGTGTGCCGCAGGTTATAAGATAGTTCAAAGGGCACTGGATGACCCAAACATTGGCCCTGCCTTTTTCTAAATCCACTGCTTAAGTATGTTATTCATTATTCTGTACAATGGGGACAAATATGCACTCATAAAGGTGTATCATTATGTCATGAGGATTAAATGAAACAACACATGTGAAAATGCTTTGTAACCTTGCACATGAAAGGGTACAGATGTGACTTCAATTGAATGACAGCAGGGCATTTGCTCTCAGCTTATGCCATCCCTAAGACAAGTGAAGGCTCATAGAAGATAAAATGTACTACATGATACCATTATTGTTATGATAGCTTTTAGAATAGACTTTGCAGACAAAACACTGTAATTGGTAATATATACTAAATAGCAAATTGGGTGGACTGGAGCTTTTAAAAACATACTGAGCCTACCTTGGAGCTATAACATTGAAAATTGTTTACAGTGTATCTGACACAGTAGAAGCCACTTTAAATATTCTGGGAAAGACAGAAAAGTCTTGACTGAACCCCAGCAGGAAAATAACTTGTCGAAATCTCAGCAGGAGCAATTTTCGATTTATTCGAACTCTGAGTATGATAAGCTTGAGTTACTCCTGAAACAAAACTCCATGCATGAATAAGCAGATAAATGCCAGGGAGAGAGACCAGATGTTTTTGTAACCTGTTCTCTCCCAGGAATCCGCTAACAGCAGCGCGAAGGTGACTGGTACCTCTGTTTCCCAATAAATCAACCCTGCGACTTGGCAGTGACAGCAGGGAAAACATTTGACAGCCAGAAGAGTGATGTAACCATCTGATCAGACTCAGAGTTTGAAAAAGTGTCTGTCCTTGTGCCCAGGTTTTATTGATTTCTTTGTCACACTGCCATGGCCTCCTGGATATGGCTTTGTGAATCATTTGCATGTTGGATTTGGAATCAGTATGGTTGGATAATGGCTGAGGGCCATTAGGACTGCCCTTTCCACCGGGCAGGGGAAGGAGCATGATTGGGGCACCATAGTGATCCTAGTGTCCTACCCCTCCACAGGGCAATGGGCAGATGAGGATCAGCTCAGAATGCTGGACCAGACTGTCCCTTCTGTAATCACCTCTGTGTCTCAAGTTTTACCCCTGGTTCTCCTACCTCTGCATACTCATGTGTGGTCTCCCAGGTAAATGTCACAACATGCAAGTAACTTGACAATTTCATCTTTCTCATCTGGTCATTACAACTCTTCTAACATTACCACTCTCCCTCTCCCTTTCTGAATACACTTTTATAATGGACTCATCATAAAAATGCCGCAATAAAGAAGGCCAAGAGGTCATCGTTGCCATTCAATTAGCTATTATTTATGCTATGTTCATGCTAGAAAAGGGATATGAGGTAGGAACAATAAATGAATAGGTTGAAAGGGGGTGTAGGAGAACAAGAGTGAAGGTGGAGGAAGAAATAGCAAAAGCAGGAGGTTAGTTCAGTTCAGCTTAGCCAATATTTTAGAGTGCTTAGGACATGCAGATGTCGGGCAAAGTTTTAGAAATTCAACAGTGAATAAGAAGCTGGTAAGTGTGATGGCCTAGTGTGGGTGTCAGACACATTAACAGATTTTTATTTTAAAATGTGGTGAGTAAAAAGAGATATATACATTTGGGATGAGATGGGAGAGATGGTGCCTGAGTTAAGTCTTAAAGGAGGAATAAGATGAGTAAAAGTGCAAATCATGGACACAAGGAAAAACCCAGAATGAAGGAAACAAACAATTATGCAGAAATGTGATTCTTAAGGCAAAAGACTTTCCCATGTGCTCAGAATCACAGGATGATCATAATCATGATAAAATTTATATTTTTTAATAACATATAGTTTACATACATCACCTCATCTATTCCTTGCGACAGGCCTGTGAGAGAGAGATGGGTGCCGTTAGCCACATCTTACATGGGCTAAAATTGGGATACAGAGAAATTATTTCAGCAAGCAACGTCCAGGCCCAGCAGAGTCTCCTGGCTCCATCTCCAGGGCCCTCTGCTGCTCGTTACTTTTGCTTTTTAACAGAATATTAAACTAAAGAAAAAAGGAAACTCGGGGTACCATATAATCCAGTGACTTTACAATTTTGAGCACGACCAGTAGAAAAAGTCCTTTTTCATTCCAATATAGTATACCCCAAAAATATATATGTAAACAAAAGCAGCATTAAACAACACTTAACTGCATGTGACTCTTTCTGATATTTTCTATTTTATTCTATTTCAATTCATTTGAATAAAAAATGCTGGACACAACCACTAAATTAATTTTATCACCACCAGGTATTTGAGGAATTGGTTGTGTTCTCAGCCAGTTAATTAAGAGACACTGAAACTGAATCCCTCAGGAAGGAAGGTGCTTGCTAAGGAGGTCCCCCTGTGAGGCAGCGGTCTGTCCAGCACGGATTGAGTTTTCCCTGCATGTTCCATGTGCTTTTCCCATCCCGCCTCATTCAACCCCAACAACCACACAAAGGTCGTTCTTTCCATATTGCCATCCCACAAGTGAAGGAACTAACGTACGGAAAGGTTAAGCAGCTAGCTGGGCACAGTGGCTTGTACCTGTAATCCCATCACTGTGGGAGACTGAGGCAAGAGGAGGGCTTGAGGCCAGGAGTTTGAGATCAGCTTGGGCAACATAGTGAGACCTTGTCTCTGCAAGAAATTTTAAAAAAGAAAAATTAAGCAGCTGGTTTGTCATGGTTACACAGCTGGGGTAGGGTGTGGGGAACTACTGATCCCTAGGCCAAGAAAAATTTTGTTTAGGTACCTTTGAATTTTGGTAAGTATCTCTCGTATGTGGTTTGAAATTGTTAAACTCATCTCAATTTCATTATTCCCAGAACTTTTATTGCTTCGAAGCCACACTCTGTGATCTGGCTGGGAAAATGTGTTAAAACACCTCAAGAACTCTGTGTTGATTTGGGGAATTCAAAGATGTTCTCAGGATTACTAAATTTTAGAAATTATATCAGGATAAATCTAGATTTGTTAGTATTGCTTTGATCCTATTGGCTTCAGATTAATTTTTCCTGTTTCTGCAGAGTCAGAAACATTTCTTTTTAACTGCTATCCTAGTGGAAAAGGCCATTGACTTCTATTAACTTATGAAGCACAGACAATTTTTGTGAATAGCAAAATATACCAAGTTAACAGATGATTACCACGGAATTTTAATGCATATCATATCATAGGGTGCATATTTTCATGTTGAAATCCTGCTATTTAATTATCTCTAATTATTTGCCCTTCTTGACAGCAATTCTCCAATATGTTAATTGCCATGTTCACACTCTCTGTGGAAACTAAAAGTGTTTAGCAGGGTCTGGTCATTTAGAATCAAGCCTGTGCTCTCGAGTGACAATGTCAGGGTTCAGGGGGTCATTTTAAAAACTGGATTTTACAATGGGAATCTACTAAAAGTCGAATTTAGAGGATTCAGGAATGGGAGTCAATATATGGTTTACTGAAGTCCCAGTGACAGCAAATAAATCTTTAGAAAAAAACCCTGGCTTCCCGCCAAAGCAAGAAGAATGTATGAGATGACATTAAGAGATTCCAGAAACAACAGAAAACTGTTTTGAGAGTATGACATGAATTAAGCACAATGCTGCTTTCTCTTTTATATTTTTTTCCTTTTTCCTGGGAGTCACTTAGATAATCTAAGCAATGATTGATTACTCTTATTTGCTGTTTCTTCTCAAGAATAATAAACTGCCATAAAGCTTGAGTCTTTAAGTGTCATCACATGAATAAGGAGTAAGCTTTTTTTCTCCCCTCACAATCTAAGAAATGACTTCACCATCCTTAAGACAAAAGCCAGAAATCTTTGTTGAAAATATTTTGCAAAAGGATCAAAAAAGGTATCTTTTTCACCTGGTTTCTGATCCTGGCTCACTGTTCATGAACCTGGAATACATCATTTCCCCTCTTGGATCTCCAGTTTCCTGATCAGTAAAGTCAGAGGACCAGACAGGTAACCTGACGTTCCTTCCAGCTGTGACTTTAGGGCTCCTGATCTATCACTCCCTTAACTCCTTTGACCTCTTCTTCCCAAAGCACTGGCTTGTGCTGGTCCCTGGGTATAAAATTAACATTTCCTTCCAGGTCTAAGTGCTTCTTGCCCTTTCCTAGGGGAAATCCTAGTTCTCTGATTGCCAAAGCCTCCAACAGTTAAGTCAGTTTTCTCTGGTTTCTCTGAGAAAGGCTGGTTTGAATAAAATGCTCTCAATTTTCAGCCTATCAAAGGCTTTGAGACAGACCCTGGATTTCCAAGAAGATGGTCTTTAGAGTTCCCTTGCATACAAAATGCAACTCTACTTCTAGCTTCTTGTCAAATTTCTCTGTTTCAACCCAATTTGTCTTCCAAATCTTTTTTATTTCCTTTAATGCTCACCCTGGTTTCACTTTTTTCTCAGTCATTGGTTTACTTACTTTTCCACCTGAGTTCTCAGAAATCTACATCATCTAACCCAATTGATGGACAGCTCCCCTAGGCCAGAACATGTCCCCTACACCACATGCCTCCACCAAACCAGGTGCGGTGGCCCACACCGAGGGAGGCACCACATGTTACCAGTGAGAGGCATTGTCAAAGGCAAATTTTACATGGACAAGAATTTTTAAATAAATAAGCATACATAAAAGAAAACGTATCACTGTCAAGATTTAAAGAAAAAATTGAGTGGATGAAGGGAAGCTTAGGTGACAGGTAGAATGAATGATGTTGTTAAACATGTTAATTCTTTATTGTACAAATAATAGAACCCAGAACTGTATTCCCCAAACAAAGTCATCTGCGACAACATGGACGAACCTGGAGAACATGATGTTACATAAGATAAACCAGGCACAGAAAGACAAACGCTCCCTGATCTCGTTGATATGTGGAATTGGAAAAGTTGAACTCGCAGAAGTAGCATGTAGAATGGACATTACCAGGAGCTGGGTGAGGACATTGGGAAGATGTTGGTAAAAAGATACAAAATTTCAGTTGAACAGGAGGAATAAGTTCAAGAAATCTATTGTTTAATATGGTGATTGTAGTTAATAACAATGTATTATATACTTGAACACTGCAAAGTGGATTTTGTGTTCTCACCACAAAAATAATAAGTATATGAGATAACGCATAAATCAAGTAGCTTGATTTAGCCATTCTACAGTATATACATATTCCAAAATATTATGTTGTACGTGATAAATATATAATCTTCATTTGTCAACTATAAATAAACAAATAAGTAAATAAACGAAATGAAATAAATAAAAGGATTAAGATTTTGAAAAAGGAAAAATAAGGACAAAGATAAAACAAATTCTGATGATTTTATAGAGATTCATGGCCCGATAATGGACACACACACACACACACAGAGCTATATGTATCTGTGTGTGTGTATATATATTTCATATATTAATGCATATCTTGTATACATGCTTGTATATCTGTGTGTATTATGTTATTTCTATAGAAATAGAACAATTTCATACTTGATTTCTTTCTGTGGGATTTTCAAAAATTCTCTAAGAGGGAAAATCCCAATTTACAGACATGATATCATTATGGCAGGATGATTTATTGCACTATTAAATTTTGCATTTCTCTCCTATAAATTTCTCTGTCTATTCATTTCACTTTCTTGTCTTAGGAATCATGACCCCCCAAAGGGGAGCAGAAGCCACGTGTGTCTTTGAAAAAAAGCTAGGCTGGGAGGAGAGGTTCTTTGGGCCTGGAAAGAAACAGAGCTCTGTGGGTTCCTGAGAGGAAAGAGTTTTCTACCCTTTGAAAACTTCCTCTCTGGGCAAGTGGCAAAACCTGACAGACCACAGTACTGTGGTCCATTTCTAGGTGCCAGCTTTGCCGGAGATTCTTGAAGCCCATGCATGCGTGGTACAGAAACCATAGCACCTGCAGACAGGAAGAGTCTGTGTGGCCCAAGGCAGAGGGTGTCCCAGAGGGGACTGGCTAGAGGGGCTCCCCCAATGCTTTGGACATGTAAAACCCAAGCACTCTGTGCCATCTATCCCAGGGGGCAAGGAACTCAAGAATGACAGTTTTGTACTTTCCCCCAGCAAGAGGAATAGAGATACTTTAAAGAAAATAAGCAAACGAAGTGCATCTTAATGACCTGGATTTGCGGGAGCCAATTCTTTCTCACTGCTTTACCTATGCAAAATGTGCCAAACAAATGTGTCAATATTGTCTTCAATATCCAGTTTAGAGACAATAAATTTATGCTAGGTTAATTTTTCAGAGAGGAGATGGGATGTAGGGTAAGAAGATATTTTACATATGGCGAATATTCTGTATAAATACAACGATTTTTTATGAAAACTCTAGTAAATAGCATTTTCTTATTTATATAATATATTGTAGTTTTGCCAAGAAAGCAGCTATCACAAAGCCAAATTAGAAAATCATTGTCCTGGGAGTCTCTGTCACCAAGTATTAGATTTTGCATTATTAAGAAACTCCCAGTAGGTATCCTGAAAACATGGTCACCTTTTCCATGTCAGCCAAACAAAAACAAACAAACAAAAAAGAGACAAAACTCTGGTCGTCAGTGAGGTATGGCCAAAAGGCTGATGGTGTGCCCGTGATGTGCTGAGGGGCCAGGTCCCCTGGTTCTTTGTTTTGGCCACTTTGCCCCCTAATTGGCTCCTGGTGACCTGGAGAACTCTTGCCCATCGCCCCGCCTTGGCCTCCATGGGCTCCCATACATTTGTCTTTACTCCGGACTCCTCTCTTGCCCCCACACAAATGTCCAACTGGGCTAAATAGAGAAAACAAAGGCTCTAGGGTCAGAGGACCCAGATCTGAATCTTATCCGTGCTTTTTATTCACTTTGATTTGGACTAAATCACTTAACATCTTTCAACTCAGGCACTTCATCTGTAAAACAGAAATAATAATTCCTGCCCACTTGTCATAAATAATTGTGCTGAGGAGCAAATGAGGTAATGTATGCAAAACGTTGTATAATTGGTAAAGTGTGCTAAAAATGTAAACCGTTCTCAGAACTTGACCTACAAATTGAGGGTGCTTCTCTCCATCATTTGTCCCCAAGGAAAGAATCTAATAAATGATTTTATGCTGAATGTATTGTGCTAAAAGGTCACTTGTGCTCTGAGAGAGAAACATGCCTAACACAAAAGCAAGCATCTCCAAGTACTTTCAGGAAGCTGGGGTGGGTATTTTGGGATGGTGGTTTTCCTTTTTCCTTATGCCTCTGTTATCAGCACATACACATACGCATGCGGCCAATAGTTTTCTTACCTCCACAGACAACCTCACTCCTAACTTCTAGTAATTGCTTGTGTAACAGTAAGGATTGTGGGAAGAAGGCCGGCTCCATAGCATACGTGCAGAACAGGCCAGCATTTGCCGATTCCTGTGGGGCAGGTCATAAAGCTTTCACGGCTGCCAACTTGAAAACATAAAATACTGGAAGTTGGTTTTAACACTTCACCATGAGGGGTGCCTGATGCCCTCCGTGGGATTTAAATAGGAAGTTGGCTCCAGCCATCTGTTAAACAGCCACAGAAATTCCCCAGCTGCTTCCCATGGGCCAGCAATAATATCCAGGCTATTCCTCTTCCCCGTGGGGAAGATGGGGAGAGCACTTCATAGCTGAGGGGAAGAGCAGATGTGCAGTCAGCCAGGGAAAGTGTGCAGAGGAGGGAAGGGCAGCACTTAGCACATACACAGGTAAGAAAAGTCCCCAAAAACTTATGCACCTTCATGATAGTAAGTCTGCCAGGAATTCAAGCTTTGTGTGTTTTGTGGAGCTCCCAATATGCTAAATATTGAGAATTCCACATTGGCTTAAGTCCTGATTTTGTAGGATCAATCTCAATATCTCTCTCTCTCTCTCTCTCTCCCCCTCCCTCCCTCCCTCTCTCTCTCTCTCTCTCTCTCTCTCTCTCTCTCTGTCACACACATATATCCTTCATTTAGAGTGGTTGTTGTGTTATGATTTTGAAATCATGAAAAATGGTTTTTAGCCATCTGCACACTAATTCTCTTGCCCTCCCATATTCCAATTTTCAGTGATCTTTGGCTAAATGTAAATTTATTAGGACATCAAATCTGAGCTGTATCCAGCAGCAGCTGCCTGACATGCTCATTGTGCAGGGGCAAGGTCGCAGGGTTTGCCAAATGAGAGGGTCGGCAGAAGTGGCCCATCTATGGGTCCACTGGCCCAGTTGATAATCGTGCTGTCCAGAAGCTGAAATGATAAAGGCAGGAGTAACCATCTGGCCATCAGAATCAGGGGCTGGGCAGAGGCAGGAGCAGGCAGATACATGAAATTTGGCCAGAAGGAGAGGGGCGGTACAGAAGACAGGTGGTGTGGGACAACTCAGTGTGTGAGTGTGATACCACTACCGGTGTGTCCTCCGGCAGGCTCAAACAGATCTGACACTTTGCTTGTGCTACTATGGTGAGTTTTCTGTCAATTATTATGCAAAATAGTAAATATCCACAGGTGAATTTATTCATTGTCAAGTGTAGCATCCTTTAACCTATAGGCTTGGCTCATCTATATGTCCTAAATTCAAAGAGTACAAAGACAGAATTAGTCAAACAAATATCCAATTCCTACCATTCCAATGGCCAGAGAACATATATCAGAAAGAGTCTAGACATGCAAAATAGTTGTGTAAATTCTTGATGCCCTAACCCAGCATTCAAGAGTCACCACAATCTAGATTTCCTATTTCCCAGACATTCTCTCCCACTTCTCCCCTACCTGAAATTTGTTCCATTTTTTTCTCTGATTAAACTATGTGCAAATATCTCTCACCCTTTTCTCATGACTTTCTCCTTTTACAGGGATGTAGTTTAAAGCAAGGTTATATGCAGACAACTTTGTTATCAAGGCTAAAATCAGCCTCAGGAATCTTGGAGTTTAATAGTAGAAAAGTTTGGTAAAGTTATAAGTTTCCTAGATCAGAATAAAGTCAATAACGTCTTAATGATGTTAAAGTCAATTCTTTGATTGTCTTCAGAGAGATCGTTGGTCTGAAAGTTGTCTGCGTATAACCTGCCATTGCATGGTGGCCTGGGGGCTCCTGTTTTCCACCTCTGTTCAGGGATGGGGCTTTTTGGATACGTCTCATAGACCACCTTCATGGAGAAGGAGGAGCCAAGGACTCACTGGTTTTACTTCTACCAGGGCAAGTATACCCTTACTATGTTATAAAAATGCAGTTAATTGTGCTATTAATTTAGACATCGTGGTTAAAATCTTTTACTCCTCCCTCTGAACTGTATTTAAATGGATCCAAACAAACTAGGGAAGTACATTCAGAAGACTTATCAGTCAACTTATTCCAAGTAAGCATCAAAATATTTACTACTTTATTTGGCTTCACACAAGAAACTCTTTTTTTATTTGAATATCCTACATTTTTTATTTTAAATTAAATTCTATTGGAAATTTCCAATATAGGAAGACAGTTAGTGGGTGACATTTTGAGTATGGTGCAATCTTGAGGGAAGAACTCCAGGTTACCATAATTAGCCCAAGGAAATTTTCCATATGAAAAACAAATCCCTTCATTTTTAAAAACCCATAGGACATCTTTGATTTATGACTTTCACCACCTTCCAGAAGCTCCGTGTCACATCTTATACACCCACACACGCTCATGTAATATGACTATATTTCTATTTTCAATACATACTTAATCATTTTTCCTTCTCAGGGTAGCAGCCCCAGGTACATATCTGAAGCTCTGTAATTATTTGCTCATTGCTTGCTTGATATACAATTATTACGTGTCTAGAAATTTTAAAATGTACTATATTTAATAATATCTAACATTTTATCTTTAACATGACCTAGATTTGCTTCTGCAAAAAGCAACTTACAATTTAAAGCCTGCCTTTTTGGACACCTGAGGGACACATGAGTAGGTAAATTTCCAAGATCTGATCTGGTCCTCTGTCCTCCTAATCCTATGTGTCTTATTAATATTTTAGAGTTCTAAGCTCTTAATGTTGAAACAAAATTTTAGTCGAGTTAATTATGAGGAGGCTTTTAACAAACAGAATTAAGATGAACTAAACTGAATGACAAAAGGCTTTAAAATCTGACCAACTCCTCCATCTCTATGACAACCAGGGATTTGCCACTTTTCCCAAAAGGAATTAGCCACTGCTTTATTCTTGTATTTGCTGACTAGCACTTTCTAACATCAAATGGAAGTGCAAGAAGAGATATGTTGTTTTTTCTTGTGACATGAAGCTAATAATTGCCTCTGGCATAAGGTTAAGGAAAAAAAAGGAAAAAAGAAATTAGGGCACATCTTGTACCATCTACTAAAATCAACACCAAATGGACCACAGACTCCACATCTAAAATTATAAAACTTTGAGGAGAAAATACAAGGCAAATTTTTTGACCTTGGCTTAAGCAAAGATTTCTTAGATACAACACCAAAAATATAAATTTTAAAAATTGATAAATTAGACTTCACCAAAATTAAAAACCTCTATTCTTCTCAAGACATTGATCATGGAATGAAAAGAAAACACTTAAATGCACATATAGTAATAACATTCACCAGGTGTCGGGCAGATGGGAGGAGGGAGGAGGGGATGGATATATACACACCTACTGGGTGTGGTGTACACTGTCTGGGGGATGGACGCACTTGAAGCTCTGGCTTGGGTGGGGCAAAAGCAATATACGTAACCTAAACATTTGTACCCCCATAATCTGCTGAAATACAAACAAACAAGCGAACAAACAAAAAGATAAACTACATACTGAGAGACAATATTTGCATATCTGTAAAAGGACTTGTATTCAGAAAATAAAGAGAACTTTCAAAATTCAATAATAAGAAAATAAACAACCCAATTACAAAATGGACAAATGATTTGCATAGGCATTTCACTCAAGAATACATATCAATGACAAAAAATCATAGGCTCCAATATCTTTAGCCATTAGGGAAATTCAGATGAAAACCACAGTAAGATAATATTGTGTCTTTACTAGAATGTCGGAGCAAAAGAAGCCAGGCTCATCACTCCCAAAAAAGAATGCATAGTGTATGATTCCAATTTTACAAATTCTAAAAAATGCAAGATAATTCATAATAACAGAAAGTAGATCAGTTGATGACTTGGGATGGGGGTATGTAGGAAAGTTAGGCATGAGGAATGTTGGAGGGTGAGGAATATGTGGTTTGCTAACCACAATGCATATATCTATCAAAACATTTCAAATTGTATATATCTAACATGCAGTTTATTGTATGTTTATTATACTCAAAGATGTTTTTAAAAAGGCATACATAAAAAGGATGGCATTTTCCCTGCTTTATAAAACACATATAAACTGTGATTCTTAGTATTTGGAGTAAGATGAGAGAAGGACTGAGAGACGTTAAGATGTAACAGCAGACACCTGCAAATCTGGGGTGGCTGGCAATGTCTGGAATTCTGCAACGCAGTTATCCATTCTGCAGATCATGCAATGTCAGGATAAATACTTCCAAAGAGACAAGTTGCCTTGATCTTCACTCTGCAGTCATTTGTATTGTTGTGATTGTGGAGGCTGGGTAAGCGAGGAGATCTGAGGCTCTACCGTAACAGTGGTCGAGGGCCGCTCAGTACGTGCATGTGTGTGTGTGTGTGTGTGGTGTGTGTGTGTATGTATGTGCATGCATCTAAGTTTTCTCCTATGATTCCTGTATGAAGGAGACAGAACATTTGCCCATAGTGATATCAAGAGGTGATGTCAGGAGGACGATGCAATTGGTCAAATGTGCTATGATTCTGTAGGCCTGACCTCTGTACTCTAGTTAGACTTGAAAAGGCCACAGCTCCAAGAGGACAGGTCCTCCTGGTTTGTACAGCCACCATCTGATGGCTCCTAGCACAGAGCACCTGGGAGGCTGGCAGGAATCCTACTATCTGTTCCTGCTGCTGTCCTTGACTGACTAGGTGGAACGGAACATAGTGTCTAGCGACACTGGGATCCTATTTTCCTTTGATTAAAATGGTGCTGTTATTCCTCCCATTGGCTGCAAAATTATGTTTGATATTGCTGTGAGAATAGATAGACGATCCTTGTAGCTATGAAGAGGAATGAGGTTTTCACAAGCAAAGTGTTAGGGGCTCTTAAAAGACTGAAATCACAAAATATTCTCTCACATTTTCCTATAACTTCAACTGTGGAAGAAATGGTATAATTTAAAATAACTAAGAGTGTAATTGGAATGTTCCTAACACAAAGAATGTTAAGGCCTGAAGTGATGGATACCCCAATTACCCTGATTTGATTAATTCACGTTGTATGCTTGTATCAAAATATCGCATATACCCTATAAAGGTACATAACTATTAGGTATCCATAATAATTTTTAAAAAATTTAAAAAGATCATATGGGTGGTATGCTTATGTATGCTCATTTGATTATTTCTATAAACTCATGAACATTTTGTTCAGTTGTAGATCCATTATACCTTTCAGAGAAATGAAATATACCTCTATTTGCCCAAATTACCTACTCATCCTAATTTTTAGCATCTCTTTCCTTCTTGCTGGCTTCTTTCCAGCCTTCTACCCAGAAGAACCTTAGAAGAATTTTGCTTATATACATTTAAATTTTTTGGAAATTTTATTAAAGTATTTAAATGTAGATAAAATTTAAATGAAAATTAAATTTAAATTTAAATTCATAAAGCATTAATTCTTCCCTTCATTTCTAGCTATGAGTGTCAACATCCCCTCATGTTCTGAAACTCAGATATCAGATATGGCGGATGAAGGCATGCCTTCCATAAAAATGACTTTTTTATCAATCCTGAAACCATATACCAATAGCTGACTAAACACATTGTAAAGGCTGTTACTTGCTACAGGAAAGTTGCCCTGCTGTTTGCAAAGCTTTCCTTTATTAGCCCCAGATTTCTCTTTAGTGAAACTCAGGTCACTCCCTTACAGCAGTCTTGTGACAAATAAAACCTAAAAGAGCATCAATCAGCCATGCAGATGGCACAAAGTGTACATCATTGTTTATGCGGTGCTGCCCTGGCTGCTGCCACTGAGGACACATGACTCTTGGCCTTGAAGAGCTGTAACTTAGACGGAAAGCAAGAAAAGTAAATAAGTACACACAGGAAAAAAAACTAGATTATCTATGGTAGCACTAAAGTCAAGGACATTCAGTTTTGAGACTAAATCACAAATCCACCACTCATAAGCTGAGTGACCTTGGATAAGTTAACTCCTTCATGCCTCAGTTTCCCCATATATAAAATAAAAATAATATTATTATCTAATTTATAGAAATTTTGTGATGATCAAATAAATGAAGGCCTATAAATGCTTAGAACAATGTCTGGCAAGTGGCATTCACTAAGTGTAAGCTATTATTAGACTTCATATCAAGGCAAAACAACCAACAGTCTTGAGTAAGGCCTGACTTACATTTTTATTTTGGATTCTAAAATGTATTTGATTTACAGTCTTGCATCTTCCATGGCCAGGCTCTTAGCTACGTTTTTAGTTTGTCTCTGGCCACGTCTTGCTGTTACGTTATATTCTATTTCCATTCAATTAATTGTTTGCTCTAATGGACCATTTGTTCTCCAAGGAAGGTGCTTCTGTTTACGTGGTCAATCACATGTATTGATTTATGTATGTTGAACAAGCCTGACATCCCTGGGATAAAGCCCACTTAGTCATGGTGGATTATTTTTTTTGATGTGCTGTTGAATTCAGTTTGCTAGTATTATATTGAGGATTTTGCATCTATAGTCATAAGAGATATTGGTCTGTTGTTTTCTTTTTTTTGTTGTGTCCTTTCCTGGCTTTGGTATTAAGATGATACTGGCATCGTAGAATGAGTTGGGGAGGATTACTCCTTCTTGATGTTATGAAATAATTTCTGCAGAATAGGTACTAACTCTTTGCAGGTCTGATACAATTGAGCTGTATATTCATCTGGTTTAGGCTTTTTTTGTTGTTTGAAGATTTTTCATTGCTGATTCAATCTTGTTGCTCTTTATTGGTCTGTTCAGAAGTTCTATTTGTTCCTGATTAAGTCTTCGGAGTTTGTTAAAATGTCCATACTACCAAAGTGATTTACAGATTCAATGCAATCCCCATCAAAACACAAATGTCATATTCCACAGATCTAGAAAAAATAACTCTACACTTTGTTTGGAACCGAAAAGAGCCTGAAGCCAAAGCAATATTAAGCAAAAGGAACAAATCAGGAGGCATCACATTACCAGACTTCAAACTATACTACAAGGCTATAATAACCAAAACAGCATGATGCTGGCACAAAAATGGAGACACAGACCAATGGAACAGAAAACCCATATATAAAACCATCTGCATATAGCCAACTGACCTTTGACAAAGCAGACAACAATATACACTTAGGAAAAGAATCCCTATTCAATAAATAGTACTGGGAAAATTGGATGGCCACACGCAAAAGAATGAAGCAGAATCCATATCTCTTACCACTCACAAAAATTAATTTTAGATGGATAAAGGACTTAAATGTAAAGCATGAAACCACAAAAATTCTAGAAGAAAATGTTGGAAAAGCTCTTCTAAATATAGGCATAGGCAAAGAATTTATGAAGAAGACCCCAGTGGCAATCACAGCAACAATAAAACTAAATAAATGGGACTTGATTAAATTATAAAGCTTCTGCAAACCAAGGAAATAATCAACAGAGTGAATAGATACTCTACAGAATGGGAGAAAATATTCACAAGCTATATATCTGATAAAGGACTAATAACTAGAATCTACAAAGAACTCAAGCAAATCAGCAAGAAAAACTCAGACAACTCCATTAAAAAGTGGACAAAAGATATGAACAGAAACTTCTCAAAAGAAGATAGACAAATGGCCAATAAACATATGAAAAAATGTTCAATGTCACTAATCATCAGGGAAATGCAAATTAAAATCAAAATTAGATATCACCTTACCCCAGTTAGAATGACTTATATAAAAAGTCCAAAAACAACAGATGCTGGCATGGAGGCAGAGAAAAGAAATGTTTATACACAGTTGGTGGGACTACAAATTAGTACAACTTCTATGGAAAACAGTATGGAGATTCCTCAAAGAACCAATAGTAGACCTACCATTTGATCCAGCAGTCCCATTACTGGGTATTTACCCAAAGGAAAAAGTCATTTTATCAAAAAGACACCTGCACTCAAATGTTTGTTGCAGGACAATTCACAATTGCAAAGATTTGTAATCAACCCAAATGCCCATCAATACATGAGTGGATTAACAAAATGTGGCATATGTACACCATGGAATACTATTCAACCACGAAGAAGGATTACTTAATGCCTTTTGTGACAATTTAGATTGAACTGAAGACTATGATCCTAAGTGAAGTATCTAAAGAATGGAAAAACACATACCACATGGACTCGCTATGAAATTGGAACTGACCAATGAGCACACATGTACATATAGGGAAGTAAAAGCCAATGGAAATCAAGCAGGGGGAAGGGGGAGGTGGGATGGGCAAAAACCTACCTAATGGGTACAATGAATACTATCTGGGTGATAGGCACACTTTAAACCTTGACACAAGCATTACAAAAGCAATCCTTATATCTAAAACATTTGTACCCCCATAATAATTTGAAATAAAAAAAAATTCTTCAGAAGGAAGGAAAATTATGTGGGTCAGAAACTTGAATCTACACAAAGAAAAAAGAGTGTTAGAGGAGGCATAAGTGAAGGTAAAATAAATTAGTTTGTTTTTCTTATTCTTAAAAAAACAAACTAAAGTAGCTTATTTTTTTTCTGCATCATCCAGGAAAGATTGTCTTATTCTCCTGGTCATTCAACAACTATTACGGAGGGCAGTGAGTTCACATGGCCACAGTTCCTGTACAATTGTCTATCAAAGCATATTTTTACAAGTATTTAATGGTATATTTCTATAACTAGAAACAAACCTTGAGGTCAGGACCTATTGTGACTTTCTTTTTATATCTTCCTAGCTAATGGAAAGATTAGGTCTAACATGTTACAAAGGAATGAGTAAATGAAAAAATCAGTGAAAATGTTGAGTAGCTGAGAATATTTAATATGCTATAGCCTTAAAAAGCTACATACTCTTTTACAAAATAATTTCTTAAAAACCTAAAGGAGTGGGTTTTGAGGGATGCAAATTCTACCTCAGTAAGAGGTCTATAAAAGAAATATTTGGGCAGAAAGCAGAGGAATATGTCCCCAAAGCCTCTGAAATCATACCATGGGAGTCAACTGCATGCTCTAGAAATGGGTCTGAGTGTCACTGTAATACCCATGTGCAGAGATGCATCACTAACATAAAAATCTCTAGCTTCACACCGAGACTGACTGACTTGTTCATTTACAATACTGCTATCCTATGCATCATGGCCTCTTTGGACCAGGCTGAGTTCCCAGCCTTTCTGGGCACTTCTGCCTAATTTACATGAATTTCCTCTGCTTAGATCCTTCCCGACCCTACTCTGCTTGGCAAGTCCTACAACATGGTGGGTAAATTTGAGATTTGGGAATTGGGATTTGGGTTGACCTGGCTCAAACCCCAGCTAATTATTTACTCTGTTGCCCTGGCCAAATTACCTCTCTGAACTGCAGTCTCCTTGTCTATACAAAGGAGCTAATCGCATATACTTTATAGAGCAGCCATATGAAGTCAATGAGAGGATGGGAATTTGTCATAGAAGAGGTGGAGAATTCAAGCTCTGCCCATGAAGGGAGATTCTTAGGAAGAATGTAAGCACTTATGTCCAAGAAAGATAAAATCAACAGAACACAAGAGAGGGAAATGGCATGTGAAAGAAAAGTTGCTACAGCACAAAGAAAAGAAGCTAGCATCTCTCTGCCCTTCACTGTAAGATTTTAAGGGTTCCTTTCAGTGGAGTTTTTAGAATGTCTCAGGGATGCAGGTAGCAACTGAGGATGTGCCTCTGGTAAGGAAGTCACTTACTTCTGAAAGGAACAGAAATGAGTTCTCCTTCTACAGTTGTGATCCTGAGCTGGATGAGCTGAGAAGGCACTTTCCAACCTCCGCCCAACTCTTCAGAAGTGTAGATGAAGCAAAAGAAACAATACGGACTGGGATTCTGTGACCTAGGAAACTTTTGTTTCTGTCTGAAACTGACGTTTGTTCTATGAGATTTCCAGGCAGGAGCTAAATCTACAATCAAGTAACTGTGATAAGTGTATCTCTGCGCTTTATTTCAATTTTTTTTCCAAAAGTTCTAGAAGGGGTTGGGGTAAAGATGGGGAGAGTCTGGGTGCCCAAAGTACATGAAATCAGTAGCATGGGGAGATTCGTGTCAGGGTGCCCTGACAAAGGTGAGTACCCATGAAAAGGGCCTCACACTGTGCCTAGCACCTGACAGGTGTTAAAACAGGGACTGCCGCACTCACTTCACTATGAAATAATCTTCCTTGTGTCATTTTTAGACCTATGAACCAAATTGGCTCTCAACCACATTAAGTCATACGACCATTAACTATGCAAGATGCTCTCCCTCGGCCTTTGCTTCCCGCCTCCTCGCTTGCCTCTTCTGCCTTCTAGAACATTTTCTACCATCTCCACTTGTTCCTCACACCTCCCTCCCCTCACAGCTTCCCCGCACACCCACACCCTGCAGCCTCCGCCCAAGCTGGCTGCCTGCCACCTCCAATGCTCTGCAGGCCACCAGCCTTCCAGCTACCTCCCGACTGCTGCCTCCGCCATCACCCACAAGAAAACAGCTCTCAAAATACCTAATAGAAGTGCTGCTGGCTGGCTGTTAGAGTTTGTCTTGAATGTTACTGTTTCTAAAAAATCAAAATAAACAACTTTTAAAAGCCCATTAATTCTGAAAGCGTCGGGCCTGGGATCACTTTTCACTTGTGTTCTAATACACTCTAAAATGCCTCATGAAAATAATCTGGTGACTAGTGGTCATGGATATTGATTTCTTCAGGAGGGAGGGAGCAATAAATAAGAATATTCAGCACAATTAATTGTAGCTGATCAGAGAAGTAAGCCAGGCCACAGCACTAAGTATGTAGGAATCTTAGAAGGCAGCGCACTAGGAAAAGTCACCTGTCATAGCCCAGAAAGAGCACTGCAGGCAGACTTCTCACGACTGGCTCTTCTCGCTGGGCCCCTGCAACCCATTTTGGTGCACACACAGCATGAATAATGCATGTTATGGAAAGCAGTGGAGAGGCCTTGAGAACAGAAGTGTTTTTCTGAAACTTCTAATTAAAACCTATTTTGCAGCATCACAGCATCTTTATGTGTATTTAACTCTTCATTTTTATTGTGTCGGCATAAGATCTCTGTATTCTGCGTGTCTACATTTTGATGGATTTTATCTCTGTTGGCAGCTTTCAGGGCCATTAAAGGGAAATGAATTCATTTTGTGCTGCTATTTAATAATACTTTCATTTGGCTGTCATTAGAAAGCTCACACTTCACACGTCCAAAACTGAAACTCTGACCTCCTCCCACTAAAACTAAATAAAAACCTTCAACCTTCCCCCATGTCAGTGTATGAGGAAGTAGTCAATGTATTTCAAGTATACCAAGTCCAACACCTTACATTCATGCCTGATGCCTCTTTCCCTCACACTCCACATCCAATCCATCAGAAGATCCTGTCTTCTCTGCCTTCACCATAACCTAGAAACCAACCACTCCTCACCCATCCGGTGCTACCACATGGACCACCATCATCTCTGGCCTGTATATATGACTCAATTTTGCACCTTTGCTCCTTGACAGTGTATTCCCCACATGACATCCAGAAATATCCTTTTGAAGTAGAAATCAGATCATGTTCTGCCTTCACTGAAAACCCCGCCATGCTGCCGTCTCACCAGTGGTAAAAGTCAAAAAGTCCTTTCAATTCCCTATGTATTAGTTTGCGAGGGCCGCCGTAACAAAGTACCACAGAAATTGGGTGGCATGATAGAAATTTATTGCCTCACTGTTCTAAAGGCTAAAAGTCCAAGGTTAAGGCATCCACAGAGTTGTTTCCTTCTAAGGGCTGTGGAAGAGAATCTGATCTACGGGGCTCTCCCAGCTGCTGGTGGTTTGCTGGCTGTCGTGAGCATCCCTTACCTTGCAGAAGGGTCATCCCAGTCTTTGGCTTCACCTTCATGTAGCGTTCTCCCTGTGTGTGTGTCTGGGTCCAGATTTCCTGTTTTCGTAAAGACATCAGTCATATTACATTAGAGGCCCACTCCAGCATGACCTCATTTTAACTAATTACATCTGCAATGACCCTATTTCCAAAGAAGGTCACACTCTGAGGTACTAGGGATTAGGACTTCAACACATGAATTTGGAGGGAATGTGGAGTCAACAAAAACCACTCTAAAGGCCCACAGAAACTGACCTCAATCCCCTCTTTCTCTGACTCCTGCACCTTCACTGGCTCACCTCACCGCAGTCACGTGGGCCTCCTGGCTGCCCACATGCACCCCAGGACCTTTGCACTCACTGTCCTCTCTGCCTGGGAGCCCTGTTCCCTCAGTGTCTCTAACTTTGTCAACTTCTTCAATCTTTTGGTCCAAATGTTATCTGTTCAATGAACTCTATAAAGACCATTCGGTATTAAATTGGAACCTAAACTCCCCCCAACACACTTCCAACCCTCTTTCTCTTGCTCTATTTTCCTTTCCATAGCACTTACCACCTCCCAATATAATATGTGACTTATCATCATCATTATTATTATTTTTAATGTTTATATCTGTCTTCCTCCACTAGAATGTAAGCTTCTTATTTTTGTTTGTTTTATCCACTGATGTATTTTAAGTCCCTCAAACCAGGCCTGGAACAGAGTAAGCTGTCAAAAATCATTTGTCGAATAAACAAATGATGTGTAAATTCATAAATTCTTCTGATTCATAAGGAAAATCATGAATAGGGCAGAGCTCTTTCCCTAAGAAATCCTAAAGAAATAGCTTAAGAGTAGCGAACTCTAAAGAGGAGTCCCCAGAGAGGCACACAATTTTCAACTGTAATGTATGAACTTGGTGAAACCAAGGACGTGTCCATTTCACCAAACAGTGGAAATTGTGTCTGTAAGAAACAACCTTGATCAATTTAGACAAGGTAAATCAGTCGAGCAATTTAGGCTGAAAATTCGCTTTACTATTTCTGTTTAGAATTTTGAATTAACCATTTTGACTCCATAGACAATCAGAAATTCCCACTTAACCATAATTCTTCATTTTATTTGGAGCCATGCAGATAGGAGAAACCCTTACAACGGGGTGTTTTTGTTAAAACATGTGAACAGACTCCTACTACAATAGGTCACACTGCTAAAAATAAATAAATAAATAATTGCACTTCAAGATTTGACAGTCCTTGCTGCAGGAAGCCATGTGTAAATAATAAAATTTTATTTTAAGCAAAATGTTCTTCAGAGGAAAAAAATATAGAAGTATGCTTAGGGAGATAAAAAATGTAAATGCCATTTGTTTTTAATGTTTTTCATGTAGGAAGGCTCAGAATGGACTCAAATCCAGGGGTCTTACATCACACCGAGCCACCTGTACTCTCACCTGCTGTCCATTTCTGAACTGATTGTTCAGGGTTCAGAGGTAGACTTTCCTGCAGCCTGGGTGCTTTTATGTCCCTGAGTTCTAGGAGATCTACATATCTTTATAATAAATCCTTTCCCTTGCTTAAGCTAACTCTGCTACTTCCAACCAAATACATGTATGTTTGACATGTTTTCCACAGCCTAGGCTGCATGGCTTTCCTTGATGTAACTTATCAGTGTATGTTATAAACCCTTTCTTCCACAATAAGTCCTTTAAAAAAAATTTTTGTTTTATCGACAGTGGATATTTACAAAGCACCCATAGGTAAGTCTTCTACTACCAAAGAAAATGAGTATTAAGCTAGAAAGTTGGCAAAAACAAAAAATTCATAGTATCAAAATTCTCATATGTAATATATGCCTCTAAAAATTAGACACAAGTATTCTATCATTTAAGATAAACAAATAAGATTTAAAAAAAGATGGCTGACTAGAGACATAGGTTGCCATATTGTCCCTGAAGGAAGGAAAGGTTTCAGCTAGAAGAGAGGGGGGAATGGGTATAGCTCAGGTATAATTTGGAAGTAAAAGTGCCAGAGCCTGCTGGAGACTTCACGGAAAGAAATTGCAAAGTAGAACAAGAAGAAAAAAGGTATCACCAGAGATCTACATCAGAGAAGCTTGGAGCCCAGTAAAGGTAGGGGTTTCATTTCTCCTTCCCACACACCTCTGGTGGTCAGCAGGCTGCAGAGTTACTCAGGAGCTTTTCCACCCCCATAAGCCCAAATGCTGCTTAAACCACTGAACTGGGACCCTCTTAAAAATAAATCACTGGGCTTCCAGCTGCTTTAGGGGTCAGCCCCCATGGCCACAGCCACAAGCCAAGATGGCAGATGTCATATTGCTTCTCCACCCATACTACCCTATTCTCTGCCCCAGGGAGCTCCAGCCCTTCAGTGTTCACATCACCTGTTCACACACAGACAGTTCCCAACTCCAGCCCAGATTGAAGTGGGCCCCAGAGAACTTGTGTGATCCCAGAGCTTGAACATTTCCTGCAGGCTTCTTTCCAGGGAGAGTCTGGAAGGACTGAAGTGCAGGCTGTCTTCCAGTCAGACTCTTTTCCTCTACCTATTTCTTCCCTACCCCCTGTAGCCGAAAGGGGCCATTAAACTGAGACTTTTAAAAGTGGTGCTTTGCTGATTTGCCCTCTAGTCTGAGGTTTCCACAGAGAGAGAGGCCCATACCTTTCTGCTTGAGGACCTACAGTGGACTGAGGGGTGCTCAGTCTGGTAGTTCCCGGACCACTGACACTCCCCTGAGACACCTGCCAGCAAGAGAGGTGGGTAGCTGGATTCTGTACCCCAGGACTTGATCAGAATGCTTAGGGGCACATAGGAGAGAATGGAGAGCTAAACTCGAGAGGCAAAGGGACCCATGTGGGCAGGACAGACAGGAGAGTGCACTGTGGATCCAAGCCACAGCAAACTGGTGGAGCACCCATCCCCTTGCTGGAAAACCACACCTTCAGACTGAGGCGGGTCCATGAACAGTGTGGTTCACAGCCTGAGGTGCCATCACTGGTGAGCATGGTGAATTCAGGTGCCCATTTACAACCAGACACTGGAAGGAGTCTCTCAGGGCAGGGGAAGAGAGACGGTGGCAAAATTCACTCCCAATAGCCAGTTGGTGAATTGCAGACTGCCCCTTCCCCATGAGTAGACTTTCCAGTTTGGTGGGTACCACTTCAGCCCTCTTCCAGTGCCCTTCCCCAGCAGCTTGGAAGCTGACCTCAATCCTTGCAAGGACAGTTCCAGGACTTACATCTGCAGAGCCACAAGGCAGGCTCACCTAAACTAGCTTCACTGAGCCTCACCCCTCCCCCTTTGCTGTGGTGGAGAACAAGCAATCCCTTGGGAGATTCAGAGAGCCCCTTGCACTGCCTGGGGCATTCAAGTGCTTCTTCTGGGGGGTTAGAGCTGATTACAGACACCAAAGAACAATTTTACAGTTGGCTCTTTCCTGCAAACACCAATTTCTGACAGAGAGAACAACTGTATAGACTATTTCAGCACCTACTGGCTCAATCAAACAGGGCATTGCTGATTCTTACAAACACTACCCATCATCTCAGAGAATAAGATGGAGGTCCCAATACAATTCACACAGCTAGAGGCAAGGGAAGGCAGCAGAAGACAAGCAACCAGAGGGGTCACCACTTTGTAGGAGGGGAATAAAAGTTGCAGGCAGCTAAAGATGTAAAGGGTCTTTGTCCACCACTACAGACCTCTCAGTTGTTAGGGGAGCTGCTCAGATTCTGTGCAAAGACATTGCACCAGAGAGCAGGTGCAGCAGAGATCTAGAGGCTGCCAATCCCTGGTTTCTACAGCTGACGCCGTAATGATTGCTCTGGTACATGGCTCCAGATCTGCTTGGGACTCAGCTTTCCAGCAGTAGTCTTTGTATCACCTACCCCAGGCTGGGAAGGGAGCAGACAAAACAGATGCTCCCTGTTCTGTGCCCTGAGACTGGGTGCAGAGCACTCCTCTCTCCACTGCATGGGATCTGAGCAGAGGAGCCTCAGATGCCATAGGCACCATGTGGGAAGCCTTGGGTGACTGCCTCAGCCAGACCTAGGTGGAGTGTGGGAGAACCTCAGCCAACCAGAAACTCCTGCCTGCCTCCATACTCCTGAAGCTGCTGAGCCAAACCCCTGCCTGTGCCTGCACGACTGGGGACCAGCAGCCTCCACACTGGTGGAACAGCCCTCCACTGATGCAGCTCTGCCCAAGTAATCCCAAGATTCAGCTTTGACGCTTTTGCTGTGCCTGAGCCCGAGGCTCTGCTTCTGTAGCTCTTGAGCCCGCACTGGGCTTGCAACACCACCCTCAAGATTCCAGAGTTCAGCCTAGGCCCCAAGACACTACTCCTAAGTCTCCACTACTGCCACTGGGCTGGTGGAACCTCCTCAAGAGCCAATGCTTTACCCAGGAACCCCCCCTCCCTGAGCAGATGTTACTCTTGGACCTGGTTCATGCAAATACCCATGACCCAATCACTCATGGCCACTGCCAAAATAGACTCACCTAGCTGCAACTGTCACTTTCATTGGGTGACCCCAGTCAGAGCAGCCACGGTGGAGAGGGTTGCATCCAGCCTCTAACTAAAACTCCCAACAGTGAGCTGTGGAAGAACCATCCACCACACCTGAAGATCATCCAGCACTGACTGAAACTAAAGCAAACACAGAATGGGTCAAAACAGAACAGCTATTCTACAGGCTCTCAGTAAACTCGCCCATCCCCTGACTGGTCAACATTCCAAAGTAGATCACAAAATCTCTATCTAGGGTCCTCCTCCTCCCCTAACTAAACAGGAGAGTTTCCAGCAAAGGAGAATAAGTTCTCTGCAATTCAATTACCCCAAAGGTGAGAGAAGAGGAGCCAGATGAGGAAAAAAAACAGGAAAAGAACCCTGGCAACATGAAAAACAAACTAGCTTGACACCTCCAAGGGATCACAGTGGAGATACAGTAGTAGACTCCATTCATAAGAAATTGCTAAAATAACAGAAATAGAATTCAGAATATGGATTGGAAAATAAGATGAATGAAATTGAAGAGAAAGTTGAAAACCAACAAAAAGAAGCCAAAAAAATTTAAGAAATTAATGAAAAAATCACTAAAGAGCTAGATAACATAAGAAAATACATAATAGAACTAACTTAAAGAAAGTAAAGGGTCAGTCAGGGAATTTTAAAACACAGCAAAAAGCATCAGCAATAGACTAAATCAAGGTGAAGAACCTCAGAGCTTGAAAACAAGGCTCTTGAGCTAACCCAGTTGTGTAGAGAGGCAGAGAAGAGAACAACAGAACAACAAAGGTGGAACAATCACTTAGAGAGATATGGGACTATGCAAAGTGAACTAACATAGAAATTACAGGTATCCCTGAGGGAGAAGAAACAGCTAAAAGCAGGGAAAATCTATTAAGGGAATTATTGAGGAAAACTTCCCTGGTATCTCCAGAGATCCAGACATCCAAATACAAATGTTCATCAAACTCTGGGAAGACTTATAGCAAAGAGGACCTCTCAAAGACATAATAATCAACCTGGCCAAAGTCAAAATGAAGGAGAAAATTCTACAAACAGCTAGATGTAAACAACAACTGACATAGAAAGGAAAACCCATCAGGCTAACAGCAGACTTCTCAGCAGAAACCAGACAAGCCAGAAAGAAGAAGTGCCCCATCTTCAATCTTCTTAACCACTTCAGTACCAGTGTCAACTATAGTTGATAGCCACAGATGAATGCGCACAGCCCAGCGTCAACTATAGTTGATAGCCACAGATGAATGTGCACAGTGACTTTAGCTGACAGCCATGATACGACTTTTCTAATTTGGATGAAAAACACATCTAAACCACAAGGACACACACAGACTCAAAGTGAAAGGATGGGAAAAAATATTCCATGCAAATGAAAACCAAAAGAGAATAGGCATAGCCATTCTCATATCAGATAAAATTGACTTTAAATCAACAAAGGTAAAGAAAGATAAAGAGGTCATTATATAATGGTAAAGGGAGCAATTCAGAGCAATATCACATGTGTCATATTTCACAGATCTAAAAAAATTAATTCTACACTTTATTTGGGACCAGAAAAGAGTCTGAGTAGCCAAAGAAATCTTATGTAAAAATAATAAACTGGAGGTATCACATTACCAGATTTCAAACTATCCTGGCCATAGTAACCACAACAGCATGATATTGGTACAAAAACAGAGACATAGATCAACAGAAAAGAACAGAGAACCCAGATATAAAACCATCTACCTACAGCCAACTGATCTTTGACAAAGCAGACAATAATGCACGCTATAGAGAAGAAGCCCTATACAACAAATGGTGCTGGGAAAACTAGAAAGCCACATGCAGAAGAATGAAACAGGACCCATATCACTCACCATTCACAAAAGTTAATTCAAGATGAATAAAACACTAAATATAAGGCATGGAGCCATAAAAATTTTAGAGGAAAATGTAGGAAAAACTCTTGTAAATATCAGCCTTGGCAAAGAATTTATGACCGAGACCCCAATGGCAATCACAGCAACAATGAAAATAAATAAGTGGGATTTGATTAAACTAAATAGTTTCTGCACAGCTAAGGAAATATTGAACAGAGTAAATAGACAACCTACAGAATGGAAGAAAATATTCACAAGCTATACATCTGATAAAGGTCTAACATCCAGAATCTACAAAGAACTCAAACAAGTCAGCAAGAAAAAAACTCATTAAAATGCCCCATTAAAATGTGGGCAAGAGACATGAACAGAAGCTTTTTAAAAGAAAGTAGACAAATGGCCAATAAACATATAAAAAATGCTCAACATCATTAATCATCAGGGAAATGCAAATTAAAATGTCAATGAGATTTTAACACCTCTAAGACCTTACCCCTGTCACAATGACTTTTATTAAAAAGTCCAAAACCAACAGATGTTGGCATGGATGGGGAGAAAAAGGAATGCTTATACACTGTTGGTCAGACTACAAATTAGTACAACCTCTATGGGAAACAGTATTGAGATTCCTCAAAGAACTAACAGTAGACCTACCATTCAAACCATCAGCTCCACTACTGGATATCTTCCCAAAGGAAAATAAGTCATTTTATCAAAAAGACACCTGCACTTGAATGTTTATTTCAGCACAATTCACAATTGCAAAGATATGGAATCAACCCAAGTGCCCATCAATTCATGAGTAGATTAACAAAATGTGGTATGTGACCATGAAGTACCATTCAGCCATAAAAAGATTAATTAATGCCTTTTGCAACAATTTTCATGGAACAGGAAACCATTATCCTATGTGAAGTATCCCAAGAATGGAGAGGCAAACACCATGTGTATTTGCTATTAATCTGGAACTAACTGATAAACACACATGTGCCCAGAAGGATGTAAAATTTAATGGAAATCAAGGAGGGGGATGGGGAGGAATGGAGGTGCAAAAACCTACCTAATGGGTACAATAAGCAATATTTGGGTGATGGGCACACTTATAGCCATGACTCAAGCATTACAAAACCAATCCATGTACCTCAAATATATGTACCCACTTAATACTTTGAAATTTTAAAAAAGATAAATAAATACTACTCACACTCTCTCAGTAGAGATGTTTATATTATACTTAGTTTTCAAATATAAATATAAGCAATATATTCTGATCACTCAATATTTTTAAATTTATTTTTATTGAGTATAATGTATATAAATAATTTACCATCTTTACCATTTTTAAGTGTACAAGTCAGTGGAAATAAATACATTTATATTCTTTTTTTCCCTTCATCACCCTACTCCCCTCCCCTCCCTGGCCTCTAGGAATCTACTCTCTGTCTTCATCAGATCCACTTTTTTAGCTCCCACATATAAGTGACAACATGCAATATTTGTCTTTCTGTGCTTGGCTTATTTTACTTAACACAATGGCCTCCTTTTCCATCCATCTTGTTGCAAGTGACAGGATTTTATTCTTTTTATGGCTGAATAAATATTACATTATGTATATATACCACATTTCCGTTATCCATTCATCCATTGATGTGTACTTAGGTTGATTCCATATGTTGGCTATTGTAAATAGTGCTACAGTAAACGTGGGAGTACAGATATCTCTGTGATAAATTGATTTCCTTTCTTTTGGATATATACCCAGTAGTGGAATTGCTGGATCATACGATAGTTCTGTTTTTAACTTTTTGTGGAACCTCCATACGGTTCTCCACAGTGGCTGTACTAATTTATATTCCCACCAACAGCATATGAGGGTTCCCCTTTCTCCACATCCTCACCAACATCTGTTATTGCCTGTCTTTTTGATACAAGCCGTTTTAACTAGGGTGAGCAGGTCACGGAATTTTTTGTGTTGCATTGATTTCATTGGTTCATTCACAGGACCTCTGTGAAAATTACTGCTATCATTCTCTTTATATATATTAGTGTATAGCTTCAAGCCTGTAATTTTAAAACACATTATTCAAATCCTAGCTTTAATGGTCACTTAAAATAAGCCATTTCTTTCTTTCTGAAATCAATCAATCAGCTTCTCCCAGTACCCACTCTCTTGTTGACTAAAATATTCAGATGGTCTTGCCAAATAAGGAAAAGGGGGCTTGAAAATGGTAAATATTTACAATGACACCCTCATCTCTATAAAATAATATCCAACAGTTTTCAAAGTCTCTAAAAAATATGAGCCATTATTACATTTCTTCCTCAGAAGAAGTAGCAGAACTAGTATAAATATATTCCATTCAAAGTCTATGATGGTCTGTGCCAACGCTAACTCCTACCCATAGCCCCCTTGTCTGTCATCCCACCCTGCAATCTCCAAAGAGCCTTTCACCTCTTCCCCATGGTGAGTGAGGAGCCAGCTAAGAAAGCATTTTTATGGAGTGAGGAGTGATAGAGAAAGATGCTATAGAGGGGCGGGGTGGTGGAGGTAGAGACATTTGTGTACACTACAATCACTGTTCTATTCTGAGGCCTCTTGTCCCTGATCTATTTGTTGATTCAACACATGTCTATTAATCACAAATTCTATATCAGGCACCAACTTTAGCTATAGAGGAGAGTAAAAATGAGAAACACAGGCATTACACAACTAACCCTAAGCATAATGCAGGTTATGGGGAAGCGCAGGTGCTCCACACAGAGCAGAACCACAGGCAATGGCCCCACGTCCCAGGTCTCAGTGGCACACACGTCTGCATTGACTCAGTGGCTCCTCTGCCCACACAGCCCCACTAGGGAGCGGGAATGACTCATTTCTTAGAGAAGGAAATTTCTGCGATTAGAAAGGCTTAGGGATTGGCCTGAAGTTTTGTAATACAAAGTTTGTGATTCATGGAGTTGGATCCAGATGTGACCAACCATTCTGGTTTTCCTGGGACCGAGAAGTTTCTCGAGACGTGGGACTTCCAGGCTTGAGCAACACGGTGTGGTCACTCACCCTGTCACAGGCCAGTCTCTTTAACCCATTTCAAGTTCTCTTCCCAATACAATAAGAAGTATTTATAGTCTCTTTCAATTGTTTGTTATTTATTTTATATTATAGAGCTTTCCAGGCATTGCTAATGTTTTTAATGTGCTGGGGACAATTCACAACAGAAAAAAAATAAAATTCTACAGTGTTTAATGGAAAAAAAATCTAGTTGTACCCAATATACTACTTACTAAACTTGTACTAAAAATCTTACTAACATCTTACTGGGTTTTTTTTAATTACTAATGCCTTTTAGTTACGTGTGTGTGTGTGTGTGTGTGTGTAGCATATATTACATTATAAACACAATTAGCAATCTCCTGAGAAAGCAGCATACTGATGGCAGTGCTTTAATTGTAACCCAAGTTTCTATATGAGATGTTTCATGTTGGTCGCAGCATTTGGGCTTTCTACTTTACACTGGATTTTCCTCATATTTTCAATTATTTTCTGTTTTCAGAGTTCTTTTCTATCTTCATCTTCAAAGAGAGTCATTTCATCTAATCATCTATTTGATCTCTTTTCTAATGTCTTTTAAATGTTTCATCAGCGATTTCATGCAGTTTCTCAGAGTTCTTCTTGAGAGGCAGTATGACAAGATGATCAAGAGCTTGGGCCCTGATTCAGGGCATGGATTCAAGTTCTATCCCACTTTCTTCCTGTGTGACCTTGGAAAAGTTGCTACCATTCTCTGTCCTTTAAGATTCCTTATCTGTAAAATGCAAATAATCATAGTACTATTTTATAGAGTGATTCTAAGGATATAATGATTTCATACATTAGAGGACTTAATTCCTGGCACATAGTAAAGGCTTAAGTATGTTAGCTAATATTATTTTCATATAATATTATGAAATATTATGGCTCAGTAATTTTTATACTTGTAAAATTCTAAGATTAGAACTCTTAAGATTTTTTATCAATAGTCAGAAATATATATAATCCCTGGAAATACATACACTGAGTTATTTTAATATAGATGATAATGATTTAATGTTACATATTATAGAAAACATAAGACTCATTTCACAATATGTGGGAGACTCAGTAGAATGCATAAGCTTTTCAGATAGAGGACTCCAGAAAGAGGTTGAGGCAGCTTGGTGGTAGCTGGCAGTGGTCCTTGTGGTGGATGAACAGGGTCTTCTAGCTCTAGTTTGCAGATCTAGAAGGGATCCCAAAAAGAATCCCAGGAACTAGTAAAGGAAACAGATCATAAGAATGATGAGGCAACGTCAATTCATGAGTGGATTATTAAAATTTGGTATATGTATACAATGGAATATTACTCAATTATAAGAAACGACGGTGATCTAGCACCTCTTATATTTTCCTGGATTGAGCTTGAGCCCATTAGCTGAAGTGAGGTGACACAAGATCGGAAGAATAGGCTCCACATGTACTCGCCATCAAATTGGCACTAACTGATCAACACTATGGTGCTCACATGGTAGTAATATTCTCCAGGGATTAGGGGGTCGGAGGGAGGAGTGGTAAACTCACAACTAATGGACACATGAGCATTGTAGAGGGGTAGGGCATGCCTCTAATCCTCACTTGGCTGAGGCAAAGACATAAAATGTAACCAAATTGTTTGCACCCTCATAATATCCTGAAATAAAAATAAATAAATGAATAAAAAGAATGACGAAGCAAAATGATCAGAGAAACAGGAAGAAAAACAGGAGAAAAGTGTGTCTGTGCAGAAGTGAATGTTCAATTCTGCACGTCGCCATATGAGTCACGGATTCAGGCGCCCGCTTTGAAGACGCTAACAGTGCGATTTGTCACTGGTCACCCTGGTAAGAAAAGCGAAGTGCTGGCCGGGCGCGGTGGCTCACGCCTGTAATCCTAGCTCTCTGGGAGGC
>VBSM01003176.1:67782780-67795724 GCA_008086735.1 Cheirogaleus medius
ATAAATTGGTAAAAAAAAAATAAATAAATAAATAAAATAAAATAAAAAAAGAGAGATGTTCTCTGAAAAAAAAATAAAAAATAAAATATGTGGGAAATGAGAATGTCTTTTTATTTGGGGGGGGTTGTTTTGGGTTTTATTTTATTTCAGGATATTATGTGGGTACAAACATTTTGGTAACATGTTATGACTTTGCCATACCCAAACCATGATTTGAGGTGTGCCTTTTCTCCCCACAACGTTCACCGTGTCCATTAGTTGTGAGTTTACCCATCCCAACCCCCCAATCCCCGAAGAATATTACTACTGTGTGAGTACCATAGTGTTGATCAGCTAGTGCCAATTTGATGGCAAGTACATGTAGTGCCTATTCTTCCATTCTTGTGATACCTCACTTTGGAGGATAGGCTCAAGCTCTATCCAGGAAAATATAAGATGTGCTAGATCACCATCGTTTCTTATAATTGAATAGTATTCCATTGTATACATATACCAAATTGTATTAATCCACTCATGGATTGATGGGCACTTGGGTTGTTTCCACAACTTTGCAATAGTGATTTGTGCTGCCATAAACATTTGGGTGCAGATATCAACACTCTCCAAAACATATAAGAAAATATCTTTTTAAAGACTCATCACCGAGCCAGCGAACATGGCAATCTTTTTTCTAGTGGTAGATTTTGGTTAGTTAGTCATTTTTCTAAAAATAATTCTAGCACTTGCTGTGCCATAAAAGGTCTCCAAGGATCCTAAAATAGTAGCAGTATTCTTAAATACTATTGGGGTATGACTTAAAGGCCAGGACTTATGGCCTTTAAGTTTTCATATATGTCTTAGGCAATTCAAGCCAGAAACAAGAGGCCAGGAGTTCAATAAACATTAATGAATTTTGATGTTAAAATAAAAAAATATTCCTATAGAATATCCAGCATATCTGCTTTTTATATCATTTTCTACAGGAGATAAAAATCTGGACATAGCCAACACTGTACTAATACCAATAATGTTTGAAGGAATAAAATATTTCTCATTGTGCGACTGCTTATAAGAAAAATAGCAACTTCCTCTTTCTTAAATTAAAATCAACTTCTTTGAAATTAAATATATCCATTTAAGGCCTTAATACTAAAAAGAAATCTCGGGGAGGATTTTTAATATTAGACTTGTCAATGTATCTGTCCTTTGCTAAAAATAAACCAAGCAGAGTGCTAAAAGATAACTTTGGCAACAGAACTTAACATAATTACTGAATCTTCAGAACGGAACATTCATAAAAATAAAACTGGCCATGTGCCTGGGCCCATATAGAAATTGGGCCTAGTTCTGTGTAATGATGGCACATTTAACACACCCAACCAATTTTGCTATAGATTAGCAAACATAGGGAGATATATGATGGACTCTTTTTATGCAAGCATAAACTAACAGGATACAGAGAAAAGGAGAGGCAAAAACAACAAAATTTTGGAAACTGGAAAGCAAACGGACAAGTGGCAAGAGCCAAATCCTACACTGGCAATGGGGAAAGCTGAAAAGCAACCTGACTTACACAGCAGATGCTCAAAAAGCTAAGAACTCAAGGCAGGGATATAGGGGGATTCTATGATGAGAATATATGAGAATATGTTTACAGACACATAAGAAACACTCGATCCCTGTATCCAATACTCACTCCATGCTGCTGGGTTACTGCCTCTCCCCTAGCACAGCAGAAGGTTGGAGATTTATTCCCTGGAGAGTAAAGGGCAGGGGGCTCTGGACTGAGGGGAACACACACAACAAAGGAGGTGGGGATACCTCCCTGCAAACCTTGGCATGTTGGATGCTGAGATCCCCAGGTTGATTCCCTTGCTTGGCTCCCAGGATGATGGCAGCTCTGTCAGTACTCTTCAAGCAAGAAGTTGCAAGAATCTTCTCTGGGAAACCACATCAGGTCACCCTAACGTGAAAATTGCCACCGACATGCTCTGAGCTTTCATTTAGCTCTCTAGTCCGACTCTCACGTTAGCACACAACCAAAGATCACCGGACACCTCAGGGAAACCTGCAAGATACATACCAAAAGAAATAAGCCAAAGAAAGCAACTGAGCAGAAACATAGGATATCTGGGCAGCATGACATTTAAAAAACATTACTCTGTTAAGAGAGAGAGAAGAAGAAAACATTGGTCCATGAAACAAGAATATGATCATCTAATAAGGAGCATTTACAGTAGCAGTTATCAAAATTTCTTGGTCTAACGACCCCTTAGTACTCCCAAGAAATTATCAAGAATCCTAAAAAGCTTTTGTTTATATAGGTTATATCTATTAGTATATATTATTTTTATATCAAAAGTTAAAATAAATTGTTAAATATTTATTGATTCAATATAACAGAATATTATATATAATATATAGTAAATATAATGACATGAATAATGTATTTTATGAGAACATTATTATAATTCCAAAACCAAAAAAAAAAACAGTGACAATAATGATTTTTATTACTTTTTTCAAATCTCTTTAATGTCTGACTTAATAAATGACAGTTGGATTCTTATGTCTGTTTCTGCCTCCCATCTGTCACAATATCACACATCAGTTCATCTCTGGATAATTCTATACTCATAAAAGGATGACAGTGAAAAGGGGAAGATGTCTTAGAATCATTATGAAAAGTTTTGACCTCATTGACTCTGAAACCATGAGCTCTTAGAAATTAACAGCAGGGAAGAATTGGAATAGAGAACTTAAAAACAAATTCCAGAAAATAAAGAGACAAAAATAATATAGTGGGAACTTTTTTTAATGATAAAGACAAGATCATCCAATATTTACATGACAAGAAGTTTCAGAAAGAGAAAACAGAGAAAAGGATGTTATTTAAAAAGTGATTCAAGGAAACTATTCAGATCTGAGGACGTGAGTTCCAGATTGAAAAACGTCATCAAATGCTCAAACAAATGAATAAAATTAGACTCACAGTAGTTTGCATCATTGTAAAACACTCCGGAACTGGTGCTAAAGAAAAATCATGCAAGCCTCCAGAAAGGGGGGGGGAAAAAGGTTACATCCAAAGGAGCAGGAAACAGAAAAACCTCAACTTCTCAACTGCAACTCTGGAATCTAAAATAAAATTGAGCAATGCCTTCAAAATCCTAAAAGGTAGTTACTTACAACCAAATTCTCCAAGTGTAAGGGTAGAGCAGAAACATTCATAGAAATGTAGGATACCAGGAAATTTTTCTTTATACATCCAATCCCTTGAAACTATCAGGAAACATGTTTCAACAAAACAAGTCTTTAAACCACATGCCAGGGGAAAAAAAAAAAAAAAAGACATGGGACACAGGAAACAGAAGATCCAGTTCAGAAGAGAGTCAAAGGCAATACTCAGGATGGTGGTGAAGGAAGATTCCCAAGACACACATCTCTGCCCCAGGTGTAAAGCAAACAGTCCAGAAGGAAACAGATTAGACGATACCAAGAAAGACTTCTATAAAAAGATGAACCTGATGAGAATGCATGTATTGAGAACAGATTCAGACAACTGTTAAAAAGCTTGGGATTAAATTAATGTTACGTAATTAGAAAACTAAGCAAATAAGCAAACATAGGTAATTATGAACTCTAGGGAAAACAAAAAGTGGCACATGAAAGGCAATGTGATCATAGCTTACTAATTGACTTAGCACTAAATTGCATTTACATGATTTTAATAATATAAGATCTAACAAATATTATAGTGTAACTATATTGAGACAATTGGGTAGGACAAGCCAAGTATGCCTGGGAAAGGAAAACAAGAGAAAGAAAACTAGTAAATTCCTCATCTTCCCTGGTGATAATTCAATAGGAAATATCTAAAATATGATTTACAAAATAAATAGTAATACGAGCATGATATTTATAGACATAGTGGTAAATTCTAAAATCTTAGAGAAAAATGTTTAAAGAGGGTGCCTCTTTGGAAGGAAAAATTGCATGTTTACACACTCTTTAAGTGCATGTAAATTTGATGAAAAATATTTGTTTGTTTATTTTTTATATAGCACCTCTTATATTTTCTTGGACAGAGCTGGAACCCATTCTACTAAGTGAAGTATCCCAAGAATGGAAAAATAAGCACGACACGTACTCACCAGCAAATTGTTTTCACTGATCAACACCTAAGTGCACATATAGGAATAATATTTATCTGGCTTTGGGCAGATGGGAGGGGGGATGAGGGGCTGGGTACATACATACATAATGAGTGTGATGCGCACCATCTGGGGGATGGACACGCTTGAAGCTCTGACTCGAGGGGGGAGGGGAGGCAAGGGCAATATATGTAACCTAAACATCTGTACCCCCATAATATGCTGAAATAAAAAAAAAAGAAAAATGTTTTTTAAATGTTTCACAAGTTTCAAAAAGCAAAATAAATAAACTCCATCAAAAAATCAAGCATGTGAGTCAAAGGAAAGCTAACTTTACTTTCTAATTTTGGTAAGGTCTTCTCAAACATCTGAAATTTTGATGGAATTGAACACATTCGCCACAAACAGATGCTAATGTTTTAGACATTTTGTTCTTTGGTGAATTTTCGAACTCTAAGAGAAGCAAAGATAATGACACTGGCGCATAAGAACTGAGACAATACAAATTTGCCTGGCGATATAATCTTAGCAATCTAAAAATTTTGATAATTATTTTCTAAGTTAATTGCAGAAGGAATCTTGTCATCACTACTCTCTATACACACTTGCTTAGTGTTATTTCTAAAAAGATCAAATATATACTAAAGGTAAAAGTTGTTCTCATATGTGGTCTCAGTGGGGATCAAACCAAAGAGGGATTTTCATTGCGTATGATACAGATTATGGTATAGAATCACCTGTAAGCATATTAAGTTCCTCTCCAGTACATGACACATACAAGCCTCTCAGTAGAGGCTAATATTAATGATTATGATGCACTTGACAGCAATTATGCTAAAATCACATGCCAGCCCAGCTGATTCTATCTTCTTTCTTTTAGTATTCAAGACATGAAATGGTGACCAGTAGCAATTTTGACACAGCTGAGTATTGGGGCTGAATTTAGCAAATATTTATTAAGTACCTTCTTTGTTCCAGATACTATGTTGGACTGTTCAGAAAACAGGATGTTTACACCATAAATCCTAGATATGTGCTTGAACTATTTCTCTCTGTTAGTTATAACTTTATAAGAAACTGTTCTTGTTCTTCCCACTAAATTCCGGTATGTCTTGCATATGTCAATCACTCAAGTTCCCCTGGAACAGAACTCGAGTGGCTCATTGCCTGGGAAGAAATAGCCATCACATTTCCCAGGGACAGCAGTGGAGTTGGCTGCTCTGAGCTTTCCTGAGAGGCATTCCTTTCTCTCATACAGTCACATGCTCAGCTTCTTTGGGAGAAGCTCTCCATTAAGCGCAACTGAAATGGAAATTTGAAAAGAAAGCATAAGGGACCAAACCAAAGGACATTTGGGGATTCATTTCTGTTCTATGTCATTGAGAGTGAGGCATGACAGGTCTTCAACCAAACAGAACCAGCAAAGAGGAGTAATGAACAAGGGACAGGAAAAGTCCCATTCATAATGGTGGGGCAGGGTCTGAGGGATCCCCTCTGGTGAAAGGTGGAGAAGCAGTAATGATAATAGAATATACATGGGTATGAAATCAGAGAACTGCATTTAAATATCAGGCCCACTCCCTTTCTAGCTGTGATTTTGAGCAAGTAATGTATCCTTGTTAAGCTTCAGTTCTTGTTTGTAAAATAGAAATATTGGTGTTTATTTTTCAGGAGGATTGAAAAGGTAAATTCATTCATATGAATCTCCAGAGCATGGGGCTGTGTTGCTGTGGTGGGAAGGCACAGTGATCATGGGGCAGGTCAGCCTCCGTCATGCTAACAGTGGGCTACACTGATTCAAGTGCAGAGACAGTGAATGCAGATGGCAGCATTCAATATGCTGGAGTCAAGCAGGGGTGGGGGTCATGAGAAGATCAAGTGATATGAGATAATACCCCAGCCAAGACAAGTGAGGGGCAACATTTCTTCCCACCTCCCCTGGTTTCCATGGAGATAGACTGCATGGTAGGCAGAATAATGGCATCTCCAGAGATGTCCACATCCTAATCACTGAAACCTATGAATATGGTACATTACCTGGCAAAAGGGACTCGGCAGGTGTGCTTCAGTTAAGGATCTTGAGATGGGAGAGGAGCCTGGACTATCCAGGTGGGCCCAATGTAATCACAAGGGTCGTTATAAGAGAGAAGCAGGAGGGCCAGAGTCAGAGAAGATGTGATGATGAAGCAGAGGTTGCAGTGATGGCATCCCTGGAAAGGGCGACACAAGCTGGGGAATGTGGGCAGCCATTAGGAGCTCGAAAAGTCAAGGAATGATTCTCCCTTGGAGCCTCAGAAGGAATGCAGCCCTACCAACATCGTGATTTTAGCCCAGTGAGACCCATTTTCAGACTTCTGAGGTCCAGAACTGTATGATAATAAAAATTGTGTTGTTTTAAGTCATTTTGTGACGAGTTGTCACAGCAGCAATAGGAACTAATACGCAGACTTCTCCTGAACACCCCTGGCCTGTACTCACCCCTGAGCCCTCTCCCTGGGGTTTCAGAGAGGAACCAGACCTGGTTTACACAGCACCTCCTCTTTCCTTCCTCCTGAGGGGCAGCCCTTGCTGGAAGCACATCCTCTCCTCTGGCCTTTCCATGGCATCACTTCTGTAGGTACCAAACTCCATGCAGGGTAGGGGGGAGGTGCCCGCAGTCTTTCAGGGCTGCCTTCATCTAGGTAGATAAGTTCAGTTCTGGCACTAGGTTTAGAGAAACTGCTACCGCAACATGTCTAAGCCATGTTCTACAATCCAGCTTTTATCAGTAATGGTGCTGATGTTTTGATCTCCATCTGTCTGCTTTATCTCCCAAAGATTCAGAACTTAGGTGAGGAAAGGAGGGAAGGAAACAGAATCCAGCTTCAGGCAGTGAGCCTGTCTAAAGTTATACACGACACTCGGGGGGGGGGGGGGGGGGGCGGATTCAGTTCTTAAAACAGGACATTGGGACAGAAATGCAGCCCAATGGATTGAGCCAATATGGAAAACTGAGAGTGCTACCCTTAGGAGGGGGAGAGCAGGTGGGACTATATCCAAGGTGTTATGGAGGCAAGCATTGTAAAGCTTACCTCAACAGAAGGGGAGGAGAGAGAACTATTGGCATTGTCTCTGTTAGGATTGGTTGTAGAAGTAGGGCACATCTGAGACTGCAAGGGAAACTTTCAGTGGATCTGGCTTCAGGCCATTAGAGAAAGCTAGGCTACAGCTGGCATTCTAGGCACACAGCTCGTGAAAAGCCTGGAGAGCCAGCCCAACTCACCAGCCTAAAATTTGTCTATGTTCTGTCTCCAAATAAGGGCTGCCTTCAAAACCAGACAAAATACTGCAAGAACATGAGTTGGCATCTCCAGTCTTCCAAAGAAGGCAAGGCGGTCGCCCTCAGATTTCTAAGTCAATCTCACAAGCTGGTGCTGTGCCGATTCCATCATTGAAGTCCTATTTCAGGCCACAGGGAGAACCATTGAAGGCAAAAATTAATGTATAGGGCAGTTCTGTTGGGGTCTAATCAGTGCTGATTTTTGTTAGACAGGAGCGAATATGTTGAATTCCACTCCACTCACTTCCAGATGACATAAATGGGAGATATTCATCATCTTCCCCATAGCCAGGAAGCAAACAAAAGTTTTGTATCTTTTAAATTAATTTGTCAGTCAGAAGAAGAACATATTGACAAAGCCATTAGGAAACATATGGATTGCAATTATCAATCATTTCACAAATTTGGGAAGGCACTTCCCGGCTGGGGATGGATCACTGGAGAGACTGGCTCTAATGATCTCAGTCATTATCACAGCAGAGCGGCAGCTAAACCCGAGCACTTATGTCTGGGAGCAGCCCACGGAGAGCCTCAGCCCCTGCGGTGAAGGATTACAGCCCAAATATATAAAATTTCATTACTCAAGAAAGTAGAAAGCAAGTAAATTTAGGAAACAGATTATTCCTGCCTCCCATCTCTTCTTTGGCTTACCTTCAGCTTCTAAAACTTTCCCAAGGCCAGTTCATTCCAGAAAACTATCAAAAGGAGTTGAGAAAAGTTCCTCTTTGGAGTTTGGAGCAGGTAGTTATCTGAATAAAAATGTAGACAATATGGAGAAGGCACATGGGTAAAGAAAGTGGAGGACGAAAAGGGCTTCGCTGTGGAAACACTGAGGGAATGAGAGAAACAAATGCTTTTTCTCTGTTTCTCTGTTTCCAGAACTCTATTATTCTGTTTAAACATTACAAGTTTTGAAGAAGTATTTGGATAATTCATTTTCATGATAATGTACATAGCATCTAGCAGGGCATTACATGTGTATAGATTGACTTGGTGTGTGTCAGAAAAAGTCATAGGATAGAAGGGGTCTGATTATGGACAAATTCCCAGTTCTCAGACAGTGAAGAAGAAGCTTAGTATATGTTAAGTTAAATGGTTTTGAAATTTTAACTGGAATAATACAGTCTTGAGGAAGCTACAAGATCAAAGAGGCTTTTTACTTCTACACAAAGGTAAACGGGAAATGAGGCCCTGGGAGTGATTCTTTCAACCCAGGACCACAGGGATCAGATGTCAGGGTGTTGATAGTATTGAGTTCTATCGCAGAAAAATATAAAACATTTAAGGTATATTTTGTTCCTACAAAATGTATGATTTTTTTGTTAAGTTTCTTATTCACCTTAGTATAGTTATTCACTCAATACACACTTATTGAGCACCTGCTATATGCCAGGCACTAAGTTAGGCTCAGAAATGACAAAGTTAAGAAATTCAGAGATCCTGCCTTTAAGAAATGCATAAGCCACGGTGTCTTCGTTCAGGCTTCTATTAAAAAAAAAAGTCATAAACTCGGTGGCTTATAAACAACCCTTGTTTCCCAGGATTCTGGAAACGAGAAGTCCAAGATCAAAGTGCCAGGAGATTTGCTGTCTAGTGAGGCCCCCTTCTTGGTTCATAGGTGGCTATCTTCTCACTGTAACCTCACATGATGGGAAAAGAGAGGGAGCTCTCTGAGCCTTCATTTTTAAGGGCACTAATACCATTTATGAGGGTTCCACCCTCATGACCTGATCACCTCCCAAAGGCCCCACCTCCAAATACCATCACGTTGGGCATTAGGATTTAACATATGAATCTGGGGGAGATATAAACATTCAGTCTATAGCACATGGGAAGCACAGACATGTAATAAAGCTATGAAATATATAGACAAGTATGTGTTAGTTACTCTTGCCTCAAGGCACACTAGTTACTAAAGTGTGGTCCTGAGTTGTCAACTGCTAGTTACTGGTCTGTGAGGAGACAAATACAGAAATTAAGAATATGCCTTTAGAAACTTTTAGAGCAATTTGATATTATTACAACATCCAAGCACATGATCACTTTTCTAATAATTTATTTATATTGTATGTTTCAAAAATATCAAACTGTTACAAATGGGAATTTTAAAAAAATTATCCCTTTACCTCAGATCTTTTGAGATACACCGTTTAAGCTTTTAGGTCCTTCATATCAAAACTAAGAGAAATTAAACTAAATAAGCTAATCGAACACTTTAAAATTCTTAACCATCCCTCATAAACTATAAGGGTTTAGACAGTTTTCTTAAAACAGAATCATTGCAAAGTCCAGAATTCTATTTAACACATTGACTGCCACGTGAGTTGTATTTAACTCAGGCTAGTTTTTTTTTTTTTTTTTTTTTTTTTTTTGAGACGGGGTCTCGCTCCTGGTCAGGCTGGTTTCGAACTCCTGACCTTGAGCTATCCACCCGCCTCGGCCTCCCAGAGTGCTAGGATTACAGGCGTGAGCCACCGCGCCCGGCCCCCTAACTCAGGCTAGTTTTGAGCCTGGGGCCCCATGAAGCAAAACCATGCAGTTAGTTCCTGAAAATCTTACGTGTTGATATTTTTATTGTTACAATTAATATTGAAAATTTAATTCTAAAAAAGTGGATTGTGTTACATATAACTCACACACAGAAAACAATAAAAATGATAAATCAGAAAGGATAATTTTGTTTTTAATAAAACACTGTGGACTCAGGGGGGAAAATTATTTTTTCTGGTGTGGCAGTCAGTGTGTTAAATACTTTCTTTTAGTTCATCACTGAAAGCCTGGGAGTCTGCTAGTTATATAAGAACCTCAAACAAGTTTTATTTATCCTGCACAGTATTTTTTATTTTGATGTTATATTGTACAATTAAAATTTAGGGAATTTCAGAAAAATCTAGATTACTTAAAAAAAATTAGAAAATGTGACGACATGAGCCTACAGCCCACAGAGTTGCAGCCAGGCAAATGAACTCCCTATCCCTGTAGCCAGGTCCCTTTTTGAGTTGCTTGCCTGTTCTCTGTGGGTGTTTGAGTTTACCACCCTTGCTTCTCTTCATTTTATCAGTCTAGTTGAGAATGTCATTACATCCTCAATATTTCAATATTTATTAAACAGCCTATTTTCCAAATGGTGCCATTTATGAAATTCCAAGCACACTCATCTTAGTGAAGGATCTGGCATGGCTTGTAGACTCAGAAAAAAAATGGTAGAACTATGGAAGTTTGTCTTTGCATAGTTGCCCTACCTCCCTTTCAACATGACTTTTTAATACAGTTCAATTACCAGTCACTAGGAAGCTACTAAGGATGAGGCACTGTGTTACATGCAAAGATGAAACTCAAATTTTGTCCTCCTGTCCAGGGTATCAAGTCATAAATTTTCCATCTTCCATACAAACCCATCAAAATTTCCAGTCTCTTAACTAGGGGAAAAACAAAAGAGCAACTGTATTTAATTAATTCACACTGACCTTGAATGACTAATAGGTTTCATCTACTAATAGCAGATACTGCCATTACCCATATCGCTGGAACTTTACGCAGGATCTCTGTGCCTGAGGTTGTTTCCAGAACTATGGTGGTTAAACTGTACATGAACAAGCCAGAAGTACTGGGGAATTAAGACCAGGCTGGAGCAGCACTCAACCAATGACTCGGGAATTGGTGTGTAAGTACCCCAGCTCCCTCCTCCTCAGGTTAGAGAATTCTAAGAGGTGTGTTTATATATTTCCAAGTTTTCCTGTAGGATTAAGTTCTAGTCTTCCACTATGGTTGATGGTACCTATAATGCACCCATTATTGGCTGATTTACCTTCTCTGTCTCACTTCTTCTCTCTCCTACTAGTGTTCCTTATATATACCAAATAAACTACTGGCACCTAAGTGTTTGTCTCAGGATCTGCTTTTAAGGTACCAAAACTAAGATACCATGTATTCAGATACTTGGATATCAGAAGATAAGTTTGTTTGGCCACATGGACTTTATCAATACAAGTAGGTAAGGGGCAACTGTGATTGAGGGGGCTTCCCTACACCCATTGCCTACATCAGCACCCACCTTTTCATAACTGATCTTGTTTCTGTCCCACTCAGCTTTTGGACCATCCCAAGTCCCTACCTCAAGCCCCAAGCATTCTCTGCTGTTCTCTAGCCACAGTGATCTCTTCCACATCTGGAATAGTGTTTTATTTATTGTTTGTAACACTTTCCTCACAGTTATCGTCATCAGAAGAGAACCTCAGATGATTTTCTGTGTGTAAGGGATGGACAGGTGAGTTCCCTTGTGTAGTATCTCTCTAGTCACTCCTTCTGCAAGGCCACATTTCCCTTAAGGGACAGGCTGAGAAGCTTTGTATCAAGGCTTCAAAATATCCTCACTTCTTCAGGCACCAGAAATCTGAACCCTTACCTGGTCCTACCTAGCTGCCCCTGAGTTCTTTTCTGGCATTATTTATGGTTCATTGATGGAGATGATTTGTTTGTGATTTTTTTTGATATTATCTTTTCACTTCATTCCCTTGAAAACAGCATTTACTTTTAAAACTTTAATTCTCAAAAGATTAATTATCTGCCAACATCCAAATCTAAACTTCTTCCCTACCTGTCTTTCAGGAGAAACCCTGCCAAACACCCAACCACCAACTCTTCCTCAACTGGTTTACAGAGTTCTTAGTCTCACAGGCTGCAATTGGATGCAAGTTTCCTGATGTTGAGGTTAACTTCATTCTGATTCTGAGCAATGAGGTCCCCATCATTGCCCACACCTTCAACAAAGAAGATTATTTTCATAGACTGAAAAGTTAATTCTAGATTTATCCACATATATGTCTCTTACCAAGCTAGTGTGTATTTATCATCTTCGTGATATCCTTAATTCTACTTTGGTTTAAAAGCACCCATAATATCTGCCCTAACCAAATGGACCTTGCTACAGCAGAATCTAAGTTAAGTCTTTCTTTTCAGAGGTGCAAATCTTGCATGCACCTTCCAAGTGTATACTTAAGCTTTTCAGTTAACTTCTGTGTTTCTGTTTGCTTTTCATAGAGCAAGGTTGATAGGAGAGACTTCTTTATGATATTTCTACTTAGTTACCTTCTTAAATATCTGACAATTTCTAACTGTCTTCCAATCAGATTTCTTCCAGGACTTTCCAGGTTCCAAATAGTTAACAACATAAAATCCGCCATGCTTTGCACTTGGAGCAATAATCCTACAATGCCGCATCTTCACATTGCAATCTTCTGGTCTCAGGAGACCTAAGCACTCACATTGCAAGATGCCTACTTTCTCCCTATGTACATAAAATGACATGCAATTTCCCAGCAGTAAAATCTTGAAGGCCTCCTTCCTGGCCAGATGGATCTAAAAGACAGCTGTGTTTGCCATGATTATTTTTTTACTGCAAAATACACACATGCCACAGAAACTGGCATTCCATTTTCATGCTGCTGTTGCTCTGAAATTTTTTCAATCTGCTTCTGAAGCTGTTCTGATAAAAC
>VBSM01003176.1:67795824-67815325 GCA_008086735.1 Cheirogaleus medius
AGAACTCCAAGTGTTGCGTGGTCCTTGCTGGCGAGGGGCGCGCGACACTACAGGACTTTGTGACAGCCCTCTTTGCTTAGGGGGTTTCTCCATTCTGTTTCCAGGTTCTGTGTACTTTTCCTAGCCCCTAGTTGGATAGCTTTCTGCTTTAGTTTTCCTGTCCTGCCCCTCAACGTCCCTCGCTTAGTTCACATTTTCCCTTTGAATTTCACTTCTCACATGATTTCTCTGTGGGATGTTCTCCAGCTCCTGTACTGACAAAAGACACCAAAAAGCATCTGGGAAGAAAAAAATAAGGACTTAGCAAGCATTACAATTTGTAGCTATAAGTGAACTGGTTTTCATAACTTTTAAAAAAAATTGGAGGACCTAGTGAAAATCATGCAGTTCAATGGAAATTACAGCTATGGAATTAATATGATTCAATATCAGGGTAGTCTAGAACCAGTCCACTTTGCTCCACCATTTACCAGCTATTAAGTAGCTGCTATTTGTAACCTTGCAGAAGTTTCTTAACCTCTGTTTCCATTTTCTCATCTGCAAAATGGGTAACAATGCCACCTATCTCATAGGCTGGTTGTGAGAATTAAATGAAAAAAACTACATGTCAATAATCATCTAACTTATCATAAAGATTAGTCTATGCAGTAACACCTTTTTTTCTGATGAAGACGGTATTGGAGAAGATAGATGTGTCTGTAAGGAAGTGGAATTCCTTACACTAAATCCACAAAACTTAGAGACTTCTCTCCCAGGTTGAAACCACAGACCTTCCCAACCTGTACTGCTAAGTGTTCCATATAAACAAGGTCAAATGACCTCTGTGGGCAGGTTTGTTCTCCACAGGAAGGGGAAAGAAGAAATCGGAGTGTACATGCTGGGTTTCTCCTTCCCAAATGCCCCCTGAGATTAAGTCACATCATCTCTAGAGAATGTGAGTGAGGGGATAGGAGCAGGAAAAGAGTGAAATGCAAATTGGACTATATCCACAATAAAGGAGACAAAACACCAGGCGTGGGAAGAAGCTCTCCTCCTCAAATAGGCTGGAAGCTATTACAGCACAAGACTGACCAATAGTCATGTTAGAGAAGAAACCAAAATGCAAGTTCACAGTCCTATCATCAAAGCCTTGTTTTCCTGTTTCCTGCCCTGAATTTCTGAAAGAAAAAGAGTCAGGAAGAGAAAAAGAGAGAAAAGAATTACTCCACAAGCCCACATGTGAGTTTTAAATAACTCAATTTTTCTCTAATTTGATGTGTCTATTATGTTCTCTGACATTCCAGGAAGTCCTGAAAAACTGAAAAATATAGCCAATGCTGCAAGAAGGTGTTTTCTGCTACCTCAGATATGCATCAAATCATGGGAGTAAGAATTGACATCCCCTACATCCACTTTCCTTTTCCATCCCAGTCTCATCAAAACTGACCATAGACAATGTGACAAAGTATTAACTGAAATGCTCTTAAGCAAAGCGACCATAGATTTTATTGTTTATTATGTTTTGTAGGGAATGTTATCTTAAGTATGAATTTTTGTGGTTCTGTTTTGTTTAATTCCTTAAGTCCACATTATGTAATGGTCAAACCTCCTATTTTCTCTTTGCTTTCTTTAAACACCTTCTCTACCTTGTCAAGGTTGAGGCAGAAAATTTTATTTCTTCCTTTTCACAACATGCCCAACCAAGTGCATTAACCTTGTAATCTAGCTGATATCCACTTTTTCTTCCTCTCCCTCATGTACTCTATTTTCTCCATTTTGTGGGTGTTTTGCTAGATTTCAGAAATAAGCCCAAGTTGAAAATAAAAACTAAATGATTCCCCTAAACTTATACAGAAGTAACATCTTCTGATATGAATACAGGTCTTGAGGAAGAAAGACTCATGTGCTGGAACCCTGACTAACCCAAAGTCTAGAGACCTAGGTGAGATAATAACACGAGAGGCCTACATGACTCACAAGAGAATCACTTGGAGAAGAGAGATATTTTGCAAAGCATCTTGAGCTCTAGAGTGGTAGCATCAAAACAGAGACAAATATTTTTTAAATTATTATTTTTTCAGATAGCTCAATGTAATGTTAAGTAGCCCCATGGGTATATAAATGACATATGATCTCTATACTCCCTGCCTCTTCTCTGACACTCCCAAATTAAAGCATTCCTTCAACGAATTGCCAAAAGAATACAAAATGCTACCACCGTGACCAAGTAGTCAATAATTTTTCTTTAAATAGGCTTTCTCTCTAGGGTGCTAGCTTTCCTTCTCATTAAGAGATAATAGTCTCAATTGTAGATTCTTGGAAGATGGTCAAGTAGGAAACACCAGGAATCTGACAATAATTGCAATGGCAGAATCTGTCTGATGGAACTATTTTGGAACTCTGGAGTTTATTGAAGGTTTGAAACTTCCAGGGAAAGGCTTGGATGGCAAATTGCTATTAATCTTGGTCAATTGGTCAATTTCAACTCTTAGCATAGTAGCAGCTACCCACGTCTACTCCCAGCCCCATGGCAGGCATCTATGCATATATTTCTGGAGCAACCTAGACACAATTTGTGGGAGCCAGGATGGGCAAAAAGACCGCTGTCCCACAAGTATTGAAGATCTGTACTCTAATTGATGGTTTTTGCTTCTGATCACAGAGGTGCAGACAAAATGGTAGGTGGCCATTTTTGTTCTCCAATCAAAGACACAGATTGGCAGAATGGGTTTTAAACAAATGATCCAACCATATGCTCTCTAGAAGAGACTCACTTTAGATACAAAGACACAAGTAGACTTAAAGTGAAAGTATGGAAAGAGATATTCCATGCAAGCAATAATAAAAAAAGAGCACAAGGGGTGATTATACTAATATCAGACAAAATAGACTTTAAATTAAAACAGTTTATGAGACAAAGAAGGACATTATATATTAATAAAAGTTCAAATACAGCAAGAAATATAACAATTATAGTTACACAACTAATGACAGACCATCAAATGTATGAAGCAAAAAGTGATAGGACTGAAGTGAAAAACAGTTCTATAATAATGATTGAAGACATCAATACTCCACTCTCATTAATGGTATTAATAAAACAACCAGATAGAAGATAAATAAGGAAATAGATGACTTAAACAGCACAATAAACCAACTAGATCTAATGGAAATACACAGAGCACTCCATCCAACAAAAACAGCATACAAATTCTTCTCAAATGTGGATGTGACATTTTCTAGAATAACCCATATGTTAGCCCACAAATTAAGTTTTACTAGATTTATAAAGATAGATATCTAAAGTATCATTTCTGACTACAATGGAATGTAGTTAGAAATCAATAACACAAGTAAAACTGGAAATTTTGCAAAATTATAGAAATAAACAACATGTTCATAAATAACCAATGGATCAAAGATCAAATTACAAAGTAAATTAGAAAATACTTAGAGATAAATGAAAATTAAAATACAACATACCAAAACTTATATAACACAGCAAAAGAAATGCTAAAAGAGAAATTTATAGCTATAAATGTTTATTTACATTAAAAAACAAGAAAGAACTCGAACTGGCAGCTTAAATTTACAATTTAAGGAACTAAAAAAGGAAAAACAAACTAAATCCAAAGCTAGAAGAAGTAAAGAAATAATAAAGATTAGAGCCAGAGATAAATGAAATAAAGACAATAGAAAAAAATCAATGGAAACAAAAATTGGTTCTTTGAAAAGATCAACAAAATTGACAAGCTTTTAGCTAGATGGACGAATTTAAAAAGAAAGACATCTCAACTTACTAAAATCAGAAAAGAAAATGGAGATGTTACTACTGTTTCTATGGAAATAAAAAGCCAGGCAAAAACACTACAAGAAAACTACAGACCAATAGACCTCATGAACATTGATGCAAAAATTCTCAACAAATAATAGCACATTGAATTCAGCAGTATATTAAAAGGATTATACACCATGACCAAGAGGAATTTATTCACAGAAACATAGTTCAACATATAAAAATTGATCAATGTAATAACCGCATTAATAAGATGAAAGGGAAAAATACATAATCTTCTCAACTAATTCATAAAATAGCATTTAACAAAATTCAACTCCTTTTCATGATAAAGCACTCAAAAAACTAGGAATAGAAGGAAACTACTTCAACATAATTAAAGCCATGTATGAAAAACTCACAGTAAATATCATACCTGATGAAAAACTAAAAGTTTTTCCTTAAAGATCAGAAACAAGGCAAAGATGCCTGCTTTCACCCCTTAGATTCAACATGGTACTATAAGTTCTACCCAACACAATTAGGCAAGAAAAAGGAATAAAGGCATTCAAATTGAAAGAAAAAAGTAAAATGATCTCTGTTTACACATGATATGATTTTTATATGTATATAAAACCCTAAAGATTCCACAAAAAACTCTTATAACTATTAATATTAAATGAATTCTGAAAAGTAGCAGTATACAAAGTCAACACACAAATATTAGCTGCATTTCTATACACTAACAATGGACAATCTGAGAGGAAATTATAAAAACCATTTATAATAGCATCAAAAAGAATAAAATACTTAGAAATTAACTTGCCAAGGAAGTGAAAGATTCATACAATGAAAACTATAAAACATTGCTGAAGGAAATTAAAGAAGACATAAATCAATGAGAATACATACGGTATTCATGAACTGGAAAACTTGAGAGTGTTAAAATGTCAATGCTACCTAAAGCTATCTTCAAATTCAATGCAATCCTTATCAAAATCCCAATGATGTTCTTTTCAGAAATAAAAAAAAAATCCTAAAATTCATATGGTATCTCAAGGATCCCAAATAGTCAAAACAAATTTAGAAAAGAACAATGTTGGAGTATTCACACCTCCTATTTGCAAAACTTACTACAAAGCTACAGTAAACAAAATAGTGTTATATTGACATAACAACAGACATATAGACCAATGGACCAGAGAGCCAAGAAATAAACCCTGGCACGTAAAGCCAAATGATTTTTGACAAGGGTGTCAAGACCATTCAATAGGGAAAGGACAGTCTTTTCAACAAATAGTGGGGTGAAAACTGGATATCTACATGTAAAAGAGTAAGTTGAACCTTTATCTAATACCATATATAAAAATTAACTCAAAGTGGATCAAAGACCTAAATCTAAGACCTATTAATAAAACTATAAAGCTCTTAGAAGAAAACACAGGGCAAAAGCTTCACAACATTGAATTTAGCAATGATTCTTAGGCTATGACATGTAAGGCACAGGCAACAAAAGTCAAAATAGACAAACTGAATTTCATTAAAAATAAAAACGTTTGTGCATAAAAAGACACTATCAACAGAGTAAAAAGGCAACCCACAGACAGGGAGAAAATAGTATATTAATGGTGTGATTATACCAATCAGCATATTAGATGTGTTGACAATACAAAATAACACCGAAATTATGTAAATGTCCTTTACAAATTTTAAAATGATTTTCCTTTCATTTATACTAAAATATGTAGTAAATTGCAAGGTATAAATAATCTATTTCCCCAGGGCATGTTTATCAGTTCCTTACATTAAATATTACAATTTCCAAAAATCAAAATAGAGCTCAAACTTTGTCTCAGTTTACTCATAAAACAAACTAAACTATTTTTTAAATCTCTACATTAAAAAAAAATTTGGATATGGATAGTAGGGACATGAGTAAAATATGTTTCAGGGTGGAAAAAATAGAACTATATTAGATCATGAAGATGTGACTCACTCTCCCAAAGATATGATGGTCTCATGAACCTGCAGGGGCTGCTGGGTGCTTTAGCAGCATACCTGATTAGTGTTGCCAGATAAAATACGGGACATCCAGTTAAATCTGAATTTCAAATATGCAATGAATAATTATTTTAGCATGATTGTGTTCCAAATATCGTACAAGACACACACCAAAACATTATTCATAATTTATCTGAAATTCAAATTTAACTGAGCATCCTGTATTTTGATTTGCTAAAGATAGTAACTCTACAGCTGAGCTTTCACCACTCATTGGGCTGTTATGCCCTGGTTCACTGTATCTGTATTTGATTTACTATTTTGTCTTACTTCAGATATATGGCATAATTGTGTCTAGTCTTTTTTCTAGTGCTGTTGTCTGTTTAGTTGGAGAGTGCTGTTTTCATGGAACCCATCAATTATTTAATCTTCAAGGGAAGCATCCTTCTGCTTAGATACCTCCTGTTTACCAGAGAGAGATTGCTTTCCCAGTCCCTTTACTAACACCCCTGAATATCTGTATCCGTGAAGCTAAAATTGGGGTAAAATGAAGTGGACCTTCCATTACATACCTCATCTCTATCTGGACCCTTAAAAGTCGGAGTGTTTGTGATCTTCATCCAGGACTCTCTTTATGCACCTCCTAGAATTCTGCATCATTTTATTGGCAAAAGAGCATCATAAGCCAACCCTTTATACTTCTTGCAGTATCACACCAGGCAGATCACACTAAGCAGAGATTTCTCAGGGATTTGGGGTTGTGGTTGGCACTATCCCCTAGTTTCAGCATGATGCAAGCTTTTCCCCTGTATTTTGCTTTATGTTAGTCATCACAGGTAGTTTCTATAAGGAGAGGTTGTGTGCTTGCTCTTATATTGATATTTTTTCCAGAAATTCACCAACACTTTTGAATATATGCAATACATCAATCATTGTATCACAATAATCAAAGACAAACAAAGGGCTGTCCCTGTCCTCAGACAAATTTTTTTACATGGTCAGAATAAGATCTGAATCAGTCAGCCCATTCATGCACTGTGCCCCTCCTCAGTTTCTGTATACAAACCAGCCACGTGCCAAGATTTGGCTTGATTGTCAGAAATCAGTTAGGAAGACACATGACTACAGGACAGTTTCCAGAATCAAAGGAAACTCAGATAGAGCAGGCTGTTCCTTTGAAAAGAATTAAAGAGAACATAGAAGACCGAGAGAGAGTTTCCTTGCTAGTGGTATCATCATATCTGCAAGGCAGAACTACCAAACAGACTTAAAAAGAGAATTCACATGGAGAAGGAAAAAGGTGGTAAAGGAGGGGGGAAAAAAAGGCAGTAACAACAAAGACACCCTAAGGTCATTTGAAGTTTGAAGCCTCTGATCTAACCACTGAGAGCTATCCAATTAACTTTCGTGAAAGCTTGAGGCCATGTTTCCAGCCCAAATTTCAGGCTTTATTTAAACTGATTTAAACTAGCAAATGACAATTGATTATTCTTATGAAAATTTAAATCAGTTGTTTTACAAAACAATGGGTAAATGTAGTGTTTCAGGGGAGAATTATAAGAGTTCTGTCTTTTAGGACTAATGCATAACATTTGTTTTTGTTTTGTTGGATTATTTTTGTCTTAAAGTCATAAGGAGGAGTTAAAGAAAAGAATGAAATCAGATAAAAGCTTCGAGCACTTTCATTCATTACTGCCTGACACATTAAAAAATGTAGAAATCAGATAGATCTCTTTGTAAATATGAAAAGCTGATTCTTTCAATTGCCTCTTATTACTGTTATTTGTTAAGTATAGAAGACGTATAACACAAGGAAAAACAAAATCAGCTTACATTCTCAGAAAAATAAAGTTTCGACATCAAGTAAGCCAGTTGACTGAGAAAGGAGAAAGCAAAAGAAGAAATTAATTTCAGAGGGATGATGTCCTTGAGCATGCAATTTTTTTTTTTTGTTTCGCGTTTCAATTGCTAATGAAAGAGGATTTGTTTTTGTTTTTGCATGCTTTGTAATTATTTATTAGATTCCAGATATTGTGAATTTTACCTTTGGGGTGAAATATATCCATATAAATATTCTTGAACATTGTTCCAAAATGCAGTTAACTTACTTGGGAATAGCTTTATCCTTTGGGGGATGGTTTTATAATTTGTTAGGCAAGATAAGAGCAGTGTTTCTCCAAGGGCTAATAATTCTGCACTGCTGAGAAAGACTCTTCTTATAACCCTAGCCAATGTCCCGTGAATTATGGGCTGTTCTAGTATGGCTGGTGGGAATGGTGACAATTCCTGGTCTTGTGTGAGCTCCAGGGACTGTCACTTTTTCCTTTTGGTGGTTCTTTCCCCAGCCTTGAGTAGTTTCGTCATGGGCATGTACTGATCAGTTCAGTGCACTAATGTGCTGAACAAATGCAAGGCAGCATCATTGTTGTTATGAGCAAGAAATAAAGAGAAATGATACAAGGATAATAAGAGTAAAAATATGCTTCCAGGAATGATATAAACAAAAACACAAATGCATGAAAGTAGAAAAAAATCTGTAATCTTAAATAGCCAGTCTCTAATTCTCAATGTATCTTTGCTTTCCCTCACACCTATTATTGTAACCGCATGTCCCTTCACACACCCACACTGATCTGCAGCGGTGCATGAGCATGCGTGCACACACAGAGGCAAATCAGTTCTTCTGTTGTTGGACTGTTTGTTTTGTTTTTTTTCCTCCTTCCAGAGAAAATTGTCCAAGAAAATAAATTGTCAGGTTTGAACATGATGTGTTAAGATATCATTCTAGTACCCAGGCCATCCTTCAAACACTACATTAACAGCTTCATTCAGCATTTATCTGACCTGTGAGGTATCTTAATCCCTCCAGAGTTTTGGAGATGAAGGTTCTACTGCACAATAATTGAGCTCTGTAACAGAATTTAGGATCTGGTATGTGCTCAAAGGGCTAGGATAAATCTAAGCAGAATGTTGACACCATCAGTCATGCATTATCTGAAGGCCACACACACACACACACACACACACACATCCTTGCATTTTACTTAATGCTCATCATTATGAGTCAGAATACAAAATAAATCCCTCTTTAACATATGTCAGAACTATGCTAATTCCACCGAATGTTAATATTCTATTGATTTTGGTGAATTGGTTGTGTTCAACTCCTGCTAAACCCCTCCTCCTCAGGAAGATTTCAGGATCTAGAATGACTCTTCCAGCTTGCCTCCTGGTGTTTTTTTATTCTTTTTCTATAATAACTAAGATGATCCAGCCCAGGGACTATGTATTCATGAGAAACGCCTTTCCAAGGAGTCAAAAATTGGTCTGTGTGGTGCAGAGATCAATCTATCTGAACCAGCTTGCTATATTCCATACGAAGTTTAACTGTGGCTTTCGCCAGCAGCAGTTTACCTACCTACGTATACATGATGTTGAAAACAGCTGTAAGATCATGAAAACTATAAGAATACCGGTTAAATGCCTATAGTAATAACAGATTCATTTGCTTGGGGTTTGCCATTTTCAATAAAGTTTCACAATGCCAAGAAAGAGGAAATTTATTTCCCAAAGATTTATTAACCACTTCAGTACGGCGCTCACTGGCCGCGAAGCCTTGCCCACAGCCGGCACTCATAGTCCGCACGATAGTTTGTGCTGTGCATTGACGACGAATCCGTTTTGCTCTTGTGTGATGAGGAAAGCTTTAAAGCACTGAAAGCTTGTTTTACTTTACAGGAAGCTTTAGGAAAATAACTATAATAACTCCTACTAAGGACTTGTTAAAAGGTCACAGATTCGTAGTAACTTATTAGCTGAACGCACACACTGCAACTGCAGAGATAAAAGCTGTAAAAGTAAAAGCTTTTTGCTGTCGGCTACAGTTGACGTTCAGCTGTGCGCCTTCATGTCATGGCTGTCGGCTAAAGTTGACGCTGGGCTGTGTGTGTTCATCTGTGGCTGACGTCTATAGTTGATGCTCATACCAAAGTGGTTAAGCATCTTCTATGTGCCAGGTGCTATGCTAGGAAACCAATGAGTAAGTCATGCAAAGTCCCTGCCTCTATGAAGCTTGATGGAAGAAACAAGTAATAAAAAATAAATACAAACTATAATTTTGGGTAGTGGTTAATGCCTATGAAGGAAACAAAACAGGTTCAAAGCATAGAAAATGACAGAGTAAGTCCTATCATATAGGTGATGATCATGATCCCTGATAACGTGACATTTGAGCAAAGATCTAAATGGTGTGAAACAGAATCTTTGTGAGAACAGTATTACAGGCAGAGGGTAGAGCAAGTGTAGAAGATCAGATATGCAAATGAGCTTGGCATGTTCTAGAAACAACAGGAACACTGATGTGTGGCCAGAACCCAATGAGGAGCATAGTAAAAAAAAGGGGGGGAATGAAAACAAAGGGATAGGCAGGGACCAGGTGATGTAGACCCTGTGCAGAAGCACAGATACAAATATATTGGGGAGTATCATGCTTGGCGTACACTCTTAAAGATTTCTGTGGCTGTGCTGCGGAGAATAAACCCAAGAACAGTAATAGCAGAAGCAGGGACCAGCTGGGTGGCGGTAGCAGGGGTGGAGATCACAATTGGTATGACTTGGATAAGAGGGGTAGAACGGAATTAACTGTTCTCCCTTCAGCATGTGTAACTAGAAATGCCTATTAAGAAACTACATGGAAAACCATTGGATCTACCAGTCTGGATGTCAGGACCACAGACAGGACTAAAGATTCAAGCTCAGGAGAGAACAACATGAGAGGGTATTTATGGGACTGTTCGAGATCCCAAAGAAAAGTCTGTGTAGGGAGAGGAAAGAAGACTCCAACATCAGGATGTCAAGAAGATGCAGAGCCAGAGAAGGAAATCATGGCATAAGAGGAACGGGTTAAGTGTGTTGCGTCCTAGAAGTCATGTAAACAAAGTGTTTTAAGAAGTATGATCAACTGTGATCAGTACTGCCAAAACAATGGGTGAAATGGGACTGAGACTTAACCATTGGATTTGAGTGTGTAGGCTAATTTAAATGTAAAATAAATTTTCAGAAAGCTATTTTACCTAGTGGACAGATTTCAGAAAAACCAATTTTCTGAATTTACCGAATTACCAACTATAACTGTCAACAGAACTTCTCAATAAATTTAACAAGAATGTCTCAACAGCTTAAATGAAAATGCTTCATTTTTTATTACCAATGATGAAATATTTAAAAAGGTATGTTTAATCAGTAAGAATCAAAAATTCATATTTTATAAAAGGTTTTTTAGTCTATACTCTTTTAAATTTTATTTTATCGTGGCAAGAACACTTACATCTTTAAATGTGCAATACACTATTGTTGACTATAGGTAAAAAGTTGTACAGCAGATCTTTAGAGCTTATTCATCTTGTCTAACTGATGCCTCTTGATTAGTAACTTCCAATTTCCCCTTTCCACAGCCCCTGGCAACCATTATTTCACTCTTTGATTCTATAAATTTTGAGCACTTTAGATGCCTCATATAAGTGTAATCTGCAGTATTTGTCTTTCTGTGACTGGCTTATTTTACTTAGTATAACATCCTTAAGATGCATCCATGTCGTCACACATTGCAGGCGCCCTTTATTTTTTTTAAGACTAAATAGAATGTAATAATTTTTAATATAGGTTCGGGATTATTTGGGCTAATTCTGATTCCTTTGAGATGCTATTAAATATTAATTTAAAATTTAACAATAAACGTTAATTCAGATATCCAGCTATTTCTATGCTATTGATTCAAATATTCAGTTGTTTATAGTTTAAATTTTAAATTTCAAATTATATTTTGATTAAATTTAAATCTAATTTTGAGTTTATTTAAAATTAATTTTAAATTCATAAGTATTAAAAGTGACTAATATTCTCTTTGGAGAACTTGCAAAAGAATACCAAAAAAAGTTAAATTTTGAATAAATCGAAAATGATATTCAAAAGCATGTAAAGTAAACTGAAATTAGCCCAAACAATCTGGACAAATGTGAAATGCTTCTAATAAGAGTAATTGTAACATAAGTAATTGGTAGACGTTTGCAGAAATGTAAAAAAGAAAAAGGTAAAATCAAATAAGCAGTGACAGGGACTGAGTAACCCAGGAAAGGTTAATATTCTGGATCAGTAAATCTAGGCTAGAAAGAAAATAACACAGAAGTGTCTAAACATACGCTTCAAATATTAAATTCTAGATACCACTTGCTAAAACTAAAAAACTAAAGTTGACAAGCTACCAGAGAAAATCACAAAAGAATATTAAGAAGGGAAAATATTTTGGGGGAAAAAACAGATATTGACACAAATATTAAAATCAAATTTAAATTTTATTTAAAAGCATCCAAAAATGATTTTATATTAAATTATACAAATCAACAGTTATTTTTATCTCAATTTAAATTTTCAATTCAAAAGCATAGGCAGTATATTAGAATTAGGGAAAAAAGCTCCCGTATTTTAAGCATGAGTGTAAATGGCAGCAGTTGCCATATCCTATTTCAAATTCTCAAGAGAAAAACCTCAACAAGGTCCACTTAATCTATTCAAGCCAAGTCATACAAATCATAAGTGACTGTCCAGCCAACACATTGGCTTTTGGGGGTCAAGATCCTTCCCTGTCATCTGTGGCTGGGTAAGGACAGGTCAGGAGGTGTGGGGCAAGCACTAGTGCACAGATGTTGGGCTCCAGGGTTCGATTCTGGGACCTTTCATTTACAAGCTGTGCGACCTTGGGCAAGATGTTTAATCATTCTGTGCCTCAATTTCCTCATCTGTTAGGAGAATAGAAGTAATATCTACCTTATAGAGTTGTGGGGATTCAAAAAGCAGTAGGTGAAATGTGTTTACAACAGTACTTGGTATACAGTGAACTAATCAAATCATGTAAGCTATTATTATAGGTATGAGAGCACCCAATCATAGACTACTTCGAAAGCCACAATTAAGAATACGAGCTTCTCTCTGACTCGAGGGGGGAGGAGAGGCAAGGGCAATGTACGTAACCTTAACTTTTGTACCTCCATAATATGCTGAAATAAAAAAAAAAGAATACGAGCTTCATACAGAAGCAAACAAGTATTGATGGCTTTTGAGCAACAGAGTGTGTGGGGTACAGGAAAATTAATCTGATGGTGCTAAGAATAAAATCTGGGTACATATCTTATCTCAACTACTAGATTGCAAGGTCCCTGAGCACAGAATTTGTGTCTTGTTGTCATGTTTTTTAGTTATTGCTGTTTACCCCTTAGTTTCTAGCACAGAGCTGTGGCTATAAGAAGTGTCCAGTAGATGAATTTGTGGAAATGAATTAATTTAAAGGAAGGATTGGTGGGATTTAGTGACAACAGGAAGGTAAAGGAAGAGAAGACAAGATCCCAGTATACTTTGTAAGTTTTGAGAGTGTATAGTTGGAAGAGTGTGGCTACCATTTACAGAAGTAAGAAAATGAGTTTAAGTTTTAGACACTTTGAATTTGAGATACCGGTGGTACATTTAGGTGCAAATGTCTAGCAGATAGTTAGAAATGTGAGATTGAGTTTGGAAGGTAAAACAGGGCTATAAATACAAATTTCGGAGTCATCTGCCTAGATGTGTAAGTTAAAGCTATGGGAGTAGATGAAATGACTAAGAGAGAGAACCTAGGAAGAAAACAGGGAAGAAAAGGAGTCCAGAGCAGAGGGGAAAAGCAAAATAAAGAGGCTTAAGGGGTCAGATTCTGGAGGGAACAAGACAGACTGCATTTAGCATACAGGTAGAGCAGTTAATTCTGGAAACCTAATGAGATGTCACCTCCTTGATTAATGACCCATGGCATTCTATGCACAAACATTTTCAGGCTTCCAAAAACAACATGGCCTTTAAACATTTCTGCCTTCATCACCTTTCTAGAGAATAGTATAAACACAAACTTTATAATAAACAGCTGTTTTCTTCTTTTCCTCAGTAAATGTTGGGGGAATTAACATTGAAATTCTGAAATGATTTATTTCATACACTTGACTGGAGCTGAGGTGGAAATTGACATTCTTGCAAGGTAATAGTAAAATTTGATCTCATATAGAGTATGTCTTTTTCTCCCCTCAGCAGAAATTTGTTCTTTAAGGTTTATATTTTTAAGCCATGGTTTTGTTTTAGTTTGTTTTAATTTCATATTTCCAGTAACTTAATTTGGGCTTGGCAGGAACTTTCTTCTGAGGTGAGCGACATAATAATAGCTAGAATATTAATTGGCATGTTCAGACAGGGATGAAAAACTACTTGAGAATAATGTAAGTTGGAAGGATAGAAAGGTGGTGCTTAAGAATCCAGAAGCACAAGGAAAAACTGAATCTTAATTTTTTTTTCTGACTTTCAGACTCTCAGCAACTATTTGAGTAAGCTATGTGAAAGAATTTAGGGTGAGTAGTTTCTGACTATGCAGATAGCCTCCAAAAAGTATATAAGAAACTTGTCCTGGATGTCTGCCTTACCTATGGGATAGTAGATATTTCACAAAGGTCTTTTTTTTAACGTAAATACATTGGAAATGAAGACATTAAGGTCTTCTCGGGACTACATACTGAAAAAAAAGCTAAAATTATGAAATATTTTATCTCATATTTAGCACATTTATTTATAACTGCAATTGTGCACTCATTCTTAGAAAAATAAATCAAATATTTTGAGCATGATTTTTTTCAAGCAAGAATATACTAATCATTTTATACTTGATTCCTACAAGATGATCATAAAGAGACACTTACCAGAAAAATTGAGGATTTCTTTAATTTTCTCAAGGGCTTCTTAAGCCTTTGGTATTCAAATCACTATATTCAAGTTGATCAATTCATCATCTTCTTTTCTCTTCAATTAATAAATAGTCTAAGTCTACCATATTTTCAAATATCAGTGGCTTTTCATTTGACTACTCACTTTCATGGATTTCATGAAAATCTAAACTCCTTCCACCAAGATTTGAGATTTCATTTTATAATTAATTTCTACTGCATTTGCATTGAATTCTCAGATGTTTACCAGCATCTGACACTCAACAAGGCTCTCTACACAGATATTTTTACAATGGATGGGGATGGTTGCCAGGGTAGGGTTCAGGGAGATGGTAGAAAAGGGACTCATTTTATAAGAGTTCAGTTCAACAGAGGAATGTTTTCATGCAATAACAACTTTTGCTTTCTCTGCAACTGTGTAATGATGGGAGGGAGCTTGAATCATAAATACTTGATTCCACAGACCCTTCAGGCTATGTTTTTTTTTTAGGTTGGATCATCCCTGCCTCCTACTACAAAGATCTGATATGAAAGCACAGGGTAAACATCCAAAATGCACTTCAAGGTGAATATTAAAGAAGGGACTATTTCTATATATTTCAATGCTCAAAATAAACATGTGAATTGAAAGTGAAGTGGCACCTTTTTATTAGCAATAATACAGTAATAACAATGTTTATTGAGTGGGTCCTATGTCCCAACAATGTTTGCTTGCCTTAATTCTACTTTTATTTAATTCTCACATAACCCTATATAATATGTTATCATCTCCATTTAACAGCTGACAAAAGCAAGGCCCTGAATGGCTAGGAAACTTGCTCAAGTTCACAGAACTAGTTAAACAAAAAACAAAACAAAACAAAACAAAAAGATGGATGGGGTATCCAAAAACTGATTTGTGTATGAAATGTTGTAGAGTTTAGATGCAATGGCATATGCAGAATCCTAGACCTATTTGGGGCTGGTCTAGTTATTAGGCTACTTAAGTACTGTCTCATAAATAGCTCACTAATAGTGTTTACAGATGAAATGCGAATGTAAGTTATCTTAACCTCAGCAAGACTAACAAGAGCATGTTAAATACACAGAGAGATTAGTATATAAGAATAACAGATTTCTGAAAATATTGAAAAACTATCGCCCACCAATCCAGAGACCACTCATCAATAAACTTTCCAATACATTTTGTATGCACCAAATAAGCTATGAACTTATGTTTCAAACTCAGATTAATTTTGATTCTATACAGTAGCCACCAATGAAGGGAATAATTCTGGATAATCTTTCAAGACTAGAGGTTAATCAGAGATTCCTTGGAATCATACGTTGTCTACAACTAATAACTTTGGTATGCTGCCTCATTTATCCAGAATGCAACGCATCTGGCACCATGATTTTCTTAGTCATTTGAATGGACTATTGACAGCCTTCATGACCATTAATTTTTTAAACAGTGAAAATACAAACAAATGAAGTCAAAATCAGTAGCAGTATGGTATAAATATTCATTCACAAATCATGGTTACTATAGTGGCCTTATAGCCTTATGAGAAAATGATAATAGAGGAGTAGTAATAAATTCATAAATCAAGTTTGGACAGATATTTTGAGCACCAGTAACAATTCTTTAAGTGTCTCCTTGTATAAAACCAAGGCAAACAAATCCTTCCCCTTAAAATCCACTGATAGGTTGTTTTGAATAAATGGCAGAGGCATGGCCTATGAATCTCTATCATACTAAATTATTCTTTTTTTCTAGTACTCTTTTCTTGTAAAGCTTTTTTTTATTATTATGTCAAAATATTAAGGGGGTACAAATGTTTTTGTTATATGGATAGCTTTTATGATGCTTAAGTCAGGGCTGTGAGTGTGCCCATCACACAAATACTGTTCATCATACCTGTTGGGTAGATTTTAAGCCCTCCCCTCCTCCAGCCTCCTCCCTTCCAGATTTCCAATGAATTTTCCTTCTCTCTATACCCATGTGTTCCCATCAATTTGTTCCAAATTATTACAGAGTATATGTGGTGTTTCTTCTTCTATTCCTGAGATACTTCACTTAGGATAATGGTCTCCAGTTCCATCCAAATTGCTTCAAAAGACATTAATTCATTCCTTTTTATGGCTGAGTAGTACTCTATGATATATATATATATCACAATTTGTTAATCCAGTCAAGAATGAATGGGCACTTAGGTTGATTCACATCTTCGCAATTGTGAATTGCACTGCTATAAACATTCTAGTGCAGATGTGTTTTTTATAGAATGTCTTTTATTCCTTTCTGTAGATGCCCAGTAATGGAATTGCTGGATCAAATGGTAGTTCTACTTGTAGCGCTTTGAGGTATCTCCATATTACTTTCCATAGAGGTTGTACTAGTTTGCAGTCGCACCAGCAGTGTAGGAGTGTTCCTATCTCTCCGCATCCATGCCAACATATATTGTTTTGGGACTTTTTGATAAAGGCCATTCTCACTGGAGTTAGGTGATATCTCATTGTGGTTTTGATTTGCATTTCCCTGATGATTAGTGATGTTGAGCATTTTTTCATATATGGTGGAGCATTGAACCTTGAGGAGGTTCCTCGGGCTCGGGGATGGGTCTTGGAGTCCAGATACAGCACTGCAATCTCAGGGACAGAGTTGCTGGCTGGCAGGAGCTCTGGAGCTATAGGAGCAAAGCCAGGGGCAGTGCTAGAGCTTTGGGAGGGTAGAGCTGCAGACCCAGCACCTGCCATAAAGCCTTGAGGGTGGAGCCTTGGGCCAGGACACAAGAGCCTCAGAGCAAGAGCTGTGGCCTAGAGGCAGAGCAGGAGTTGCATGGCCTGGGCTGCAGGGTCAGATCACATCGCTGAGGTGGAGCCACACCAGCCAGTACAGGACTGCAGAGGTGAAGCTGCTCAGGCAGGGGGCAGTTTTAGTGGCACATGTGGAGCCACGTGGGTTGGGGGCAGCTCCAGCAGCTGCTGTGAGGGGTAGCATGGCAGTGGCTATGCTGCCACTCACTATTTTTGAGTTGAAATAATCTGAAGATACCAGGGTACAAGCCCTTGGGGGGCCCAGTAAATGCTAGCTATTGTTACACTCCATGAAAAGTGCTCATTTACTTTCAACTTACATATTTGGTATTTGTAACACATATCAGAGTTCCTAATACAAAGGCTAGAGAGAAACTTTCATTGCATGAATGAACATATGAATAAATTAAATCAGTATTGTGTTGGATCTGAGCATCTCTAGTTTTCTGCGTTTCCTCAGTTTAGAAATTATTCTATGTCTTCTTGGTGACGTCTTCTTCCCTTCTATCTCAGTTTTACTTTACTTACTCTCTCTCTCTAAGGTGTCACCGATTTTCCTCTTTTCAATGTCCCCTTAACTGATTATATGACCAAATTGACAGCTTCAGGTTAAAAACAGAAGATTAAACACACATTTTTAACCTCCTTTTTCTCTCTTAACTCCTCTAAAATGAAATTATAAAATTTTTTAAAAGCATAAATCTTCAAGGACAAAGAGAACAAGAGAGAAGATGACATCAACAAAATTTTAGAACCTAGAAATCAGATGTGGGAGTGATAAATGACTTAGTGAACCCAAAAGATCTGAAACCCAGCTGGCTGGTGGTGAAGCCCAAAAGCTAGCCAATATGTGCCTCAAATTTCAGAACTGTCCAGAAATTGAAGTAGCCTTGTACCTCTGAAAAAAGGGGTGAAGGCTAAGGCTAACTGGTTGAAAATCTGTTTAAAAAGTAGATACCATCTCCAATCTCAGCAAAATATAGAAAATTTGCTATCTGAATAGGGTAGATTAGAGAATTTTAGGGAGCACAGGCACAGTTAGGAACAGGGCTATTAAATTAAAAAATTGCTAGATTAAGTGAAAATCTATTCATTGAATGGTGACACTACCAGCCCCTTCCTCAACTCCAATCACAAAGCAATGTCAACTAGACTTTCACCTGCCAGACAGATAATTGAAGGTCTTCTCCAGGAAATATGATCAACCAAAGGGAAAACTCTAAAGATACTGATAGGCAAGTGATTGCCACCAAACAAAATGGTCTAGAAGAAATCAACCCCCATACACACATGTGCATACATGCATACACACTGAGTTCTTAGTATCTCAATCCCTCATCCTTAAATAAAAGTGGTGAGCCTGGGAACACCAGACATGTGGGTAAACCCTCTGTCACAGCAGACAGAACCTGAGTACATCAGGAAAAAAGAAATTGAAGGAAACATATACATTTCAGAGAGAAGAAAACAAACCAAAAATCAGTATTTCTCCAACAAATAAGAGAAGACAGTACAACCACACACACACAAAAATAACAGACTACTACAAATAGGGAACATTCTGGGACAAAAGAAAGCTTTTGGAAGTTAAAAATGCAATAACAGAAAGGAAAAACAAACTTCCAGAGAAAGTAGAAAATAAAGTCTCAGAAATCAGTTAGAAAGTAGCTCAAAAAGACAGAGTTGGAAAACAAAAGAGAAATGATAAAAAAAAAAAAAGTAGAGAATTAGCCAAGGAGACCTAACATCTATTAATAGATAACAGAAATTCTAGAAACAGAAAACAAAGAAAATTAATGAAAAGAAATCAAAGAAGTGTTTCAAGAAAAAATTTCAGAACTCAAGTAAATAGATTTTCAGATTGAAAAGTCCACTGAATGCCCAGCATGAGAGAAAAGAGAAAACCCAAAGAAAGGCTTTTCCAATGAAATTCTAGAGTAAATGGAAGAAGATTTCACAGAGTTCATTCTTTAAAATTAGGTGCTAGCCCAAGAAGAATCAGAAGGACTCAATGCAACCATGAAAGCTAGTACACAGTAGAACAATGACTTAAATATTCTTAATATTATTCCTAGTCTAATTTTCCTTGCAAAGGAAACTATTCATTGTCAGGGATGAAGAAAGAAAAAGTCTCAGAAAATTTACTCATGTATCCTTT
>VBSM01003176.1:67815425-67838860 GCA_008086735.1 Cheirogaleus medius
TCTACTAATGGACATGCTACTCTGCCATACAGAGATATAAACTAAGAAAACAAAGTACACAGTGTGGGATACAAAAACCAGAGACATCCATACAGAAGAGAGACAAAGGCTATGCCCAGAATGGTGGAAAAGGAAGATTCCAGGGCAAGAGCTGTGCAACTTGCCTAGAGAGGATCCTGTCCTGATTACAGCAGATGTGGGGGTTCCAAAAATGAAGTCACCAAAAAGATTAAATTTAGAGGAGAGGTAATGTCTTTGAACACGCAAGGAGGAGATTTGCATTTCCAGCACAGAGTCTTCGGGTGAATTAGTAATAGATGACTAAAAATTAAATAACCCAAAATGTAATTATTAAAATCAAGAAAAACATAAAAAGGAAATGAAATAATAATATACTATATGGCTTAGTTGTGAAAAGATGTCATAGTCACAATGATAGAAAAACCAAATGCAGATCAAACTAAACATATATGGGAGAATTGGGAAAGGATGTATGTATGTGAATTGAAGAAGTGAGTAAGAGGATTACATCCTCCTCCTTCCCAAGAGAGTTTAAACAGTAAAAAGGTCAATAGTTTTTTAAAGTCATGTATTTAGCAATATGGACATAAATAACCAAAGAAGTAGCTAAACTAGTTGAACGTGTTTATTTTGGGGAAAAGGAATGAAGGGAGAAGGAAGCCAGAGAACTCTGTTTTTCACATTTAACCTTTTAGAACGATTTGACTTTTTAAAATTATGAATATGTAGCACTTTGATAAAAAAATTAAATTAAAGAAATCAAGGGGTTTTAAATTATTTTATTTATTTATAAAATGTCTTGCTTCTTATTCACATTTTAAAAGTCAGAAGGTTTGAAACAGTTACATTTTCTTTTGTACCTGAAAGATCATGTTTTAAAAATTTATGTGTAATCTTCCGTTTATTTTCCTCCCTGAAGGTTATAGGTTTGGAATAAGAATGGGGTGAGGCATATCAGAGAAGAAATTCTCCACAAATTGTCCCTGTTCCCACCACTGTGTCCTTTGTACACATTCTGTATCTGCTCATAGTCCTATCACAGCCACTCTAATTCTTTATAATTGTTTCTTTTTATGTCTTACTAGTAGACTATGAATTTCTTGGAAACAGAAAACACATATTATTCCTTTTTGTATTTCCAATGCCTAGCCCAGAGTCTAGGAAAAATTAAAGAGTACTCAATAAAAGATCATTAACTTAAAGAGGTTGGGGAAAGAAAAGGAGAGAGAGGAGAGATAGAGAGATTGATTATAAGAGGAAAAAGGGGCTAGTTGTGAGCGACTGTCTGGACATCGGATATGAGTCAAAGGGGGAAAAAAAAAAAAAAGACATCTGAAATACTCCAAAATGGAGTATTAGTAGTTCAGTATGTGAAGAGAAGCTAGTAAAAAAGCAGGAGAAAGAGCAGCCAGTGAGTTGGAAGGAAAACAGCAAATGTGCAGTCAGAAAAGAACAGGCAGTTAGAAAGTGCTTCAGGAAGCAGGTCATGGCTTACAGTGTCAGTGCAGCTGAGACATCGGGTTGGATGAGGACACAGCATTACCCACAGGGGTCGGCATGCTGAGACAGCTGGTCTCCTTACAGCAGCCATTTCCAGGGAGAGGTGGAAGGAAAAGCTATTGCCGGAAAGATTGAGATTCATTCGCCAAATTCGTTTGTTACTTTGGTGAGTTACAAATGACTCTTCACAAGAACACGGGTCTCGATGAGTAGAAGATTTAATCACTTGCAGCAAGTAACGAGAGCACTGGGAATATTCTCCAAAGCGGTGTCTACCCAGGAAAAGTGGCATGGGGTTCTTATGGAGTAGTAGAGAAAGAAACAGATGTGTCATCACGTGTAGGGGTGTAGTTTCCCTTACACACGCATGGTTAGTTCATTATGGTCACGCACAGGTCACATGTTATGGTAATGAAGCTATAACTCTTCCCGGGATGGAGACTTCAGCATGGAAATGAGGAAAGGTCACCTCAGTTCATCCACAGGCTGCCAGGGTCTGTCAGGGGCTAGGCCTAGCCCAGTAGCCATGGGTCTAGTAAACAAAGGCTTCAGAACAGGTGGGTTGCTCACACTGGTTGAATCCCTATACTCCCCAGAGACTCTCCCTTCCTACTTACAAAGCCCCATTGGGCTAAGCTGTGGAAAAATGCAAGCCGAAAAACAAGAGTCAACTCTATAAAGGAGTTTGAGGTGAAAGAGCAGTTGCAGGAGGAAGATGTGGAGTCAACAAAAATATTAATAAAAATATTACTGAGGCCTAATTGTACACTGATAGGAAGGATCAAGTAGAGAGGTAGAAATCGGGGATGGGAAAGGATGGGGGTACCACGGCAAAAACAAGTCCTTTGAGAAGACAAGGGGCTTGTGGAGAGGCCGGCCTCAGCAGCAAGAATAAATACTCCCATTGTAAGGGCAAAAAGTACACCCTGTGGGAGCAGAGAAAGATAGTTTGGTAAAATAGGTGCTGGGAAGATGAGTTACTTCTCACCTATTTTTCTATTAGATTTGCAGCATTCACAGACAGTGAAAGGGGAGATTTTTTTAAAAGATGAGTAAAGTTTAGTAGTATAGACAGATAAAATCTCAGATAATTTTTTAAAAATAAGATATATTTGTTGGGGGAAAAAAATCTCACTGTAATACAATGCCAAGCTGTTGAACATGCCTCTAGGAAATATTAAAAGATGCTCTAAATCTGTAAAGGAGGAAATATATTATTTAACTTTATAATACTACTACTAACCAAGAAACAATTGCAACACTTCGAGCTCAAAGCAATAGCCTCAAGTACACAAATCCAAGGTGCTTTGCAGGGCATTTAATAATAGTCATTTTCAAAGTGTCAAAATAGGACAAAACATGTATATTAGGTGCTTACATACCTTATTTCTTTAATTCTCATAAAATATTTATGAAGTAATTATTATTTTCCTTTTAAAAATGAGAAAATTGATGCTCTCAACCCAAGTCACACAGCTACCGAATAGCTAGAAATAAAAATCCTGTCCGATTTCTAAGTCAATTTCTTTCTATAACTCTATATTCAGAGACTTCTGTGGCTTCATGAAAAATCACAAAGAAAAAAATACTTATTTTTGCTAATACTCCAAATTTTAAAAGCTTCGTCCATTTTAAGCTTTATTAAAAAAGTAGGTCATTCCATCACCTCTCACTATCCCCATTTATACAGAAAAAAATCATCAAAAATAATAGAAGAAAATTGCTTCTAAACATTAGAAGAAAAGTAATAACAAAAGGTTTCTAATCAAAATAGCATCAGACTTCTCATTAGCAATATTGGATGCTAGAAGACAATGAAGCAAAACTCTTCAAATAACCAAATATATATCAATAAATCTGTAATAGCTTTATTAAAAATTATATAAGAACTTTAAAAATCTAATTAAATGGAAAAATATGCCATGATCCTGTACAAGAAGTTTTAGTGACTCAAATTATAATTATTTTCACTTAAAGCTATAAATTCCAAGCATCCCTCAATAAAAATTACAGCTGGAGGCTGGGTGTGTGGCTCATGTCTATAACCCTGGCACTCTGGGAGGCTGAGGTGGGAGGATCACTTGAGCTCAGGAGTTCAAGACCAGCCTGAGCAAGAGCGAGGCCCCATTTCTACTAAAAACAGAAAAATTAACCAGATGTGGTGGCAAGTGCCTATAGTCCCAGCTACTTGGGAATCTGAGTGGAAAGGATTATTGGAGGCATTTGAGGTTACAGTGAGCTACGATGATGCCACTGCACTCTACCCGGGGCTACAGAATGAGACTCTGTCTCCAAAAAAAAAAAAAAAAATCACAGCTGTATTATTTATGGAACTTGGCAAGCTGATTCTAAAATTCACATGGAAAAGAAAACAGGCAAAAAAAGCTAAGAAATTTTATTAAAGACTCCTGCAAGTGGTGTGACGAGAGGGGAATTACATTACTAAATATCAAAATATCCCATACATTTATCCCAAGTACAATCATGTCATACTGGTGCCAGAATAAGCTGACAAATGGAGCAGCACACAGAATAAAGAAATAAACCACATACAAATGCAAAGTTAGCTCATGACAAAAGCAATATGTAAATAAAAGGAGAAACTTTTATTTAACTTTTGCATAATATAATTGTATAATATAAATACTACTGTGAAAACTGGTTATTGGTTATGAATTTGGAAAGTATAAGGTTAGACCACTGCCTGACACTATGAATACAAATAAATTTCAGATGTATTATGAGTAAAAGAGCTAAATGCTTTTTAAAAAACAAAAAATAAGTAAATAAAGTTTTAGAAGAAAATATAGAAAGAAAAAACTCTTTTTTATATCAATAAATTTAGGGGGTACAAGTTGAATTCCATTACATGTATATATTGGTTAGTGAAGTCTGGGGTCTTAGTGTACCCATCACCCGACTCTTGATAATATTGAGGTAAGAACAGCCTTCTTGCATGAGACACAAAGCCTAGAAACTATAGAATAAGAAGAGATTTGGCCTCACCAAAATTTAAATCTTCTATATATCAAAGAAAATTATATAGAAAGATAAAGACAAACGACAATTGGGAAACAATCTTTACAATATCTTTAACAGGAAAAAGATTACTATCCGGAATAGATCTCATACTAAGCCGGCCATGTTCTTTCTCTCCAAGGAATAACTACAAATTATTGTAGTTATTCAAAAGAAGGGGAGACACCCTTCTTTTGTCCTTTCCCCAGGTTCAATATTATTCCCAGGAACAACTAGACCATTCAGGCAGAGACCTACTGAAATTGCAAAACAAACTTTGTCTATTTACTGCAAATCTAAATGAGGTAAGTGCAGAGAAAATGTAAGCAAGAAGCAACCATCCTAGGGGTGCTCTCTGTGAGCACTGGTCCTGTGTATGTCTGTAACTGATGGCACAGAGGTAGGCAGTCAGCCCCACCTGTCTGGCCCATTTCTCTCTCACAGGTTAAATGAGAGGTTTGGTCTCCATCCATGGTTTTCAACCCTGGCTACATGTTGGAATCTCTTAGGAAGCTTTAAAACAATAGAGGATCAGAGACAACCCAGATCAACTAAAACCATACTCTCAGGGGGTGGGGCCCAGGCACCGATAATGTTTAAGGTCTCCTCAGAAGATTCTAACAGGTAGCAAAAGTCCCAGAATCTCCAGGCCCAACAATGAGTTTTGTGTTGGAAAATGCAGGATTCTTTGGCCAAGGCTGTGGCTGGGCTCTTGATCTGAGCATAGGTCTCTTTTTGTCCACCAGGACTTAGCACATCCCTGGAGGTAATCAGAAAGACAGATCTCTGGGGTTTGCCAAACCAACTTAACATTTCCCTCAGCTTGAGTAAACTTCAGATGGGTTTTTTCCAGATCCAGACCCCTGACCTTCTTTTTCTACATTTACTTTAGAAAATTTGCAGCTGTAAGTTTTTTGGTCTTTTTTTCTTGAACACAGTCTCACACTGTCTTCCTGGATAACGTGCAGTGGCATCATTGTAGCTCACAGCAACCTCAAACTCCTGGGTACCAGCAATCAATCCTCTTGCCTCAGCCTCCCAAGTAGCTGGGACTACAAGCATGCACCATGACACCTGGCTATTTTTTCTATTTTTAGTAGAAACAGGGTCTTTGTCTTCAACTCCTGAGCTCAAGCAATCCTTCCGCCCCTGCCTCCCAGAGTACTAGGATTACTGGCCACCATTGTAAGTTTTTTCTCTACTCTCTTGAGATGTAAATTTTTCCCCAGCCTCTGGCTAGTTTTACTGCAGGGGAATGTCTTTCTCAAGAACTTGCTAGTCATCCCTTTGAAATGTAATCATGAGGGAAGATAGCACCCACCTCCCGCTCTCAGTGGAAGGGTAGGAGCCTAACTTCCATTAGCACCAATTAGTGAACACAGGGATGTCCTAATCACATAGACCAACCTCCACTCCAATGTGCTGTGGTAGTTTTTCACTAGCTCACAAAGATGCTTAAAAATTCTCCTGCCTTTTGTTTCAGCAGAGTTGAGTTCAGTCTCTCTCCCCTATTACAAAGTCTTGAATAAAGGTTTCTTTACCTGTTGAACTGTCTGGTACATTTTTCTTTGACAGAGGGTTTGAGTTTTGAGTGGTACGCAGATGAGCTGAGTGGTCTCTCTTATTTTCAGGGAGATTCAGAAGCAAAGATTACAAACCAAAGTTCTCTTCCGCTAACAATACTAGATCCCAGAGGCCAAGTTCATTTATTAAAAAACCTCATTGTCTTTGAGATTTTAAACTCTGCCAAGTCCTTTGTTGTTGTTGAAATTAATTCAATGACTTAAGTCTGCATTCTTTCATTTATTAACATTTTCACTCGATATCTGTATACAAGACCCAGCACCAAATGTAAACTTTTATAATTATCAATCTTACAAAATTCAAAATTAAATACAAAAGAGAGAACATATTCTATTTATTGCAAATCAAAGCAAACTCAGACAATGTGCAATTTCCCCCTTGACACCAAACAAGAACACTGCTATTTGCATATTGGCTCCAGTAACAACTTGGGATTTCAGGTAAGTTGCTTCTACTCTCAGGTTTCTTAGCTCTAAAATGAGGAAGTAGATCTAGACCCTCTCTTATTTTTTGCATTATAAAAGTTATTTGTCTTTTATGTCAGTGTGGCAGGAGGATAAGAGTGGAGCAGAATTAATGTGGGGGTGTAGGGGTTGCTCCTAAGATCCCCCCACCTCAGGTTGGTACAAGCCTAGATACTATCTTGGCCCATAATCAAACCAACGATGAAATGAAAGGCATTCTCATTAGTTTTCCAGATGGCATTGAGATGGAGTACCTCGCTAACATAGTAGCACAGTAATTCCAAACCTGGACCGCACATTAGAATCACTTGGAGGGTTTTAAAAGGACACTGATGAATGGGTCCAACACCCTGGGAGTCTCCTTTAGTCAGTCTGGGGTGCAGCCTGGGCATCGGGATGTTTTTTAAGCTCCCCAGGTGATTCTTATGTGCAGCTAAGGTTAAGAACCACTGCCTTAGAAGATCAAATCTAAGCTCCTTAATTCATTTCAGAGGTGCTCAGTGATAGGCAGTGTAAAACTAACCAGGAAGAATATGCAGGAATGCACGTATAGGAGCCATGATCTGTACTAATGTTGTAAGTCGTGTAAGAGGAGCAGGGAAGGGGCTGGGGCAGACAATGAGCAAAGCCACGATAACCTGTGTGAAAGAGAAGAAAATCATACACAATATAATAAAGTGACACACCCAGCAAGGGTAGGCCACGCTCAGAAGGACAAGTAGAAGTAAGGAGCAAGTAACACGCATGGAGCGCCTACCGCATTAGGCAGTTTCCTTATGTTTTATGTTTGTAACATCCCCTGGAAGCAGGTGTTATCAGATGGCTATTGGTATTAATATCTCTATTTTACAACGAGGAAATTGGCTCAGTGACATTATATAACTTGCCTATGGTTATCCAGGGCCTGCACTTGTACTAAAAGTTTAGGTTTGTCCAAAACTCATACTCTATTTTCCCAGATTATTAATGAAATTACTAAGAACAGTCTTAAAATTCATTAATTTCACAACTACTTCTTCCCACAGGAGAGTTAGACACTCACCCTTATGAAGTTCTTGCACTTTGTTCATTGTCTAGTTTACAATGTCTGGACAAGGAAAAAGTATACTAATTTGATTAAAAGACTATATAATTTCATGTTGAATTTAGCTATACCTGATCAAAGAATCACTATTTTAATAAGAGATCTTATAATTCTACTATAAAAATAAACTATACCAGATTTTCCTTGTGCATTATAAAGATGCTATATTTATAACTTTGTCCTGATCATCTCATTGATATTGAATTTTTTTCTTATTTGAAGGTTTGACCTGTTCATCACACTTAGACACGTATAAGTAATATGTCCTCAGGAATGCTCTTCTTCCTGTAGCATCTTTTACCTGCTGTTCACATTGTTCTGAAATTGCCCGTGCATACAGGCTAGTTAAAAAATGATGTTGTCAATTTGGACATGAAGATTGTGTTTCCTTCTTTCAGCATCCTTGGATTGATGTCATTTTGATCTAATCATTTAGTGCCAGATGCTTCCAAGTGGTTCCTTTTGTACTCTTTATCAACACATACTTTATAACTTCTTATGCTTCCCTGACTTATAGTCACACTTTTAAAGTTAATTTGATAGCTAAGTCCCTTTGGTCATCATCCATCTCCTCCTTTGTAAATGTTGCTTCTCAGCAGCTCTCTTCTCTGAAATCTTTATAACTACAAAATCCCATTCTTGGTTTGCTCTCTCCCTCCTTGAAGAATTACAATTTATTCTGGTCTTCTCTTCCTCTTATCTTCTTTCTGCAAACCATAAACCTACAATCTGTGTCTGATTGTTCCGTGTCTTTTTCTGTCTCATGTGCTCTGTGCAATATTGGTTCAATTCTTGGCTATACACTACAGGAGATGGTGTTCTGAGCTCCTTTCATTCTTCTTCTTCAGAGAAATAGAAGCAATTTAGCTTTCCCAGCTCCGATTCATAGGCGCTTTCACCTGCTTGGGGCTTTTGATGTTCAGTTGCTCATTTGATTCACCAAATAACTGAACGTTCCCAGATTTAGTTCTTGGCCATCTAATACCTTTTTCAGGAAGTGTATTTCCATAGTGCCTTTCAACACCTGAAAGACACTCAATTAAAAGTGGGACACAGAGGAGGAGCAGGGATGGGAGACGGACCCTCCTCCCCTAGCACTGTCTTTTCTGATTAGTTGGCATTCAGAAAAAAAGGCTGCCTGCATTCAAAGTCCCTATGCTAAAAGCAAGGAATGACTGGACAAAGAGATAATTTCTCTTCCAGAAAAAATTCCAGGCATCAGTCCAGAAAAAATAAATGCCATCATGTTTAATAGTTTAACCTCAGGGGGAAGAGAGAAAGGAATAAGAAAGGTAGGTGAATTGCTAGAAACTGGCTAAGAGCCAGTCCAACCCAGGATTCAAACTTAGACAGGCATAGCAAGAAGCAAAAATGTCTGAGTAATAAACACACTTCAGCAACACTTTGAGCTGCATTCCTTATTTAACCCTCCACATTCCCCATCCTGATTATCCAAATAAAGTCATCAAGATACGTCCAATACCGGAAATCCCATTTCCTAGGTTTTAGATGGTGGGAGATGAAGGTCCTGGGGAATATCAACCTTTAGGAGTAGAAATAAAAGGGGAACCCAACAACAACAACAAAGTAAAAATAAGGAATATTGATCAGAGTCATGAAAGTCCAAAAGAAGACACTATAAGAGGACCAAAGTCTGCACTTAGTCAAGATCAAATAGGAAAGTGCTTTCTGGTAGCAAGGTGCTCCATGGATGCCAACAACGTCATCATTCTTGCTTTTGCTAGAGATGAAGGAGGAGGCTGTGTGAAGAGGGCACACATATTCTCAAAAGCACTGCTACCTGTGTGTATCTATTCTCAAACTAATATGCATAGCTCCTTTTTTTAAAAAAGAAAAGGAATAAAATACTCCCTAAGTTGTCTAATGCATGACGTACGATGGTGGAGGCTGACAGCTAAGCCTGAGCCCTTAACATGAGCACCTGTTGCTACAACAGTGTTACGTGTTAACCACCCTTGGAAATCTTCATAGATTAATCACTGGGAAAATGAAGCACACAGCAAGTTTGCTCTCAGGAGAAAAATGCTGTCATTTGACAACTATTAAATATTATGCAAAATGTGAACCAGCACAAAGTACATGACAGTTATTTTTGTTTTCAGCAAATGTTGACTCTAAATTGTGTTAGATGTCAATAATAATAGCATAGTTCTTTGAATAGAGAATAACATATTTGCACAAAAGAATGCTTCTATTAATCATCAGACTGGAATGATCATTTCAGAAGTCTGTTTAGAACATTTTATTAGCATTTAATAGAGGGAAAAAAACAAACTCTAAAAGCATTTTTCAGTGATCCAAAATGAAATTTTCACTGGATGTTAACTTCTGAAGGCAGAACTACATATTGTTTTTAAGATCTCCATAAATCTTAATGTGTATGTATCAAAATGCTTAAAAGGTCAGATGTCCTCCCAGAACTAGTAGTTCCAGTTCCCAGTAAAGGTGACAGTAGAGGCTCCTGCCTCTCTCCCAGATATGCCCCCCTTAGCTTCTATCATAAGATGGGGCTTTTTACAATCAGAGGCTGAAACTATGAGGGGATTGTGGAATATTGCACTATAAAGGGGGTGTTTCTACTTTTTGTTAGGAATGTCAGTATTTTAATTAGACTGAAGTCTTCCCCATCTTATTTTGTCTGGTGCCCAGCTAGCTGGGCCACCAATAACATGTTTTAAATTCTTTAGATTCTTTAAAACTACTAGCACTTTGGGAGGCAGAGGCAGGAGGATAACTTGAGGACAGGAGTTCAAGACCAGCTTGAGCAACATAGTGAGATCCCATCTCTACAAATTTTTTTTAAAAAATTAGCCAAGTGTAGTGGCACACAACTGTAATTCTAGCTACTTGGGAGCCTGAAGCAGAAGGATCACTTGAGCCCAAGAATTTGAGGGTGCAGTGAGCTATGATGACACTACTGAACTCTAGGCTGATAAGACAGAGAGAGACCGATCCTGTCTCAAGAAAAAAAAATTCTTTAGGCCAGTATTTGTCATTGTTATATTAACTGACAACCGCAAAGAAATATTTAGTGACTGCTTACATGTCCAAATTGGCCGAGTTGGCCAAAAGACACTTCCTAGTAGCATTATATTATCTTATATAATTATCTGGCAGTTCCATGATTATATTACCAAACTGAAAAGATCTCTAGGACAGGGGCATTGGTTAGCACAAAGACGTAGAATGAGTGCTTAATAAGTGACTACTGATGCTTTCACTTTTTATTTCTTAAGGGTTTCATATAACTCTAAATCTTTTAAATTAAACAAGTATAGATCTACATGCAATTGCAAAAACTAATACAGAGAACTACTGTGTACCCTTAACCCAGCTTCCACCAATAGTAATATTGCAAAAACTATAGTACAATATCATAATCATAACCAAGATATTGAAATTAACTAAATCCCCTAGTCCTATTCAGATATTTGATGTTTTTTGATGCTATTATAAATGTATTATTTTAATTTCATTTTCAAATTGTTGATTTTTTTGCACAGTGACTGTATTCTATGATTCTGCTAACATTTAATTATTACTTCTAATATGATTGATTTTTTATTGATCTCGTAGTGTTTATTATATACACAGCTCCCTATGATAAAACAGTTTAGCATGTTCATTATGCTAAATTCATTTATATGCTCTAGTAGAGTTTTTTTTTGGTGGGGGAGGCATTGATTCCATAGTGTGTTCTATGTACAAAGTCATGTCCCCTACCTCATCTTTTCCAATCATTACACTTTTTGTGTTTTATTTGTTGCCTCCAATATAATGGTAACAGGGGAGAGCTGACACTGTTGCCTTGTGCTCAATCTTAGGGAGAATGGATTAATGTTTTATTACGTGTGTTGTTAGTCTTAGTGTTTTTGTTTGTTGTATTTTGAGAATACCCTTCATCATATTGAGAAAATTTTCTTCAATTTCTAATGTGTCCAGAGGCATTAAACTTTCTCAAATGCTTCTGCTGCATCTATTTGGATAACTTTATTATTTTTCTCTTTTATTCTTTTGATATGGTACATGCATTGATTTATTTTTTAATGTAAAATCAACCTTTCTTTCCTGAAATCAATCCCACTTGATTATGATTATCTTTTTTAAATACTGCTAATTTTAATTTAATATTTTGTTAAAGATTTTTATGTCTATGTTCATAAGAAATATTGTTTTCTTATTTTTTTGTTATATTTTGACAGATTTTAGTATCCACATTATGTTTGCCTTATAGAATGACTTGGGGAGTATTTCCTTCTACTCTATTTTCTCATTAGCAAATTTCTTCATTAACAGTTTGATAGAATTCACTAATGAAGCCATCAGGGGCTAGGATTTTCTTTGTAGGATGTTTATTGATTATGTAGCCAATTCCTTTAATGATGTAGAAATATTTACTTTCTATTTCTCCTTTTGACAGTTTTGGTAATTCAAATATTTTAAAGAATTTGTCCTTTTTATCTAACTTGTCAAATTTATTGATACAAAGATGTTCAAAATATTCCCTTTTTGAACATTTGCAGGATCTGTAGTAATGTTTCCTTCTCTTTTTGATATTGGTAATTTGTATTTTTATTTATTCTTTATTAATCTTTCCAAAGACTTATCCATTTTATTAATCTTCAAAAATTCAGCTTTGTTAGTTTTCTTTATTATTTGTCTCTTTTCTATTTCATTAATGTCTGCTCTTATTTCTTTATTGTTTCATTTCGATATGGGTTTAGCTTGCACTTTGTTTTTAATTTTATAAGGTAAAATCTTAGGCTATTGATTCTAAGCTTGAGTCTTATATGGGGTTTCTGACATAAATATTTATTTGTGTAAACTGCTCTCTAAGCACTGCTTTCATTGCATCTCATAAATTAGTTCTGGATTTATAATGTGTTTACTTAATTTATATAGTAACAATATTACATAATTACATAATTCAAATAATGTTATACAATTTTATATGTAAGATCTTACAACAATACAATTCCACATATCCTCTCTTATTCCTTGTGCTTTTCTTGTTTTATGTTTTATTTCTACAGGTACTATAAACCCCACAATACACTATTACTTTCTACTTAATCAATAGTTTTAAAAATAAATTTATTTGTACATGTATATGAAATTAAGTTATTAATACATAGTTCATTTATATTACCCACATGTTTACCTATTCTGTGATTTCTTCTTGTCTATATGATGTCATTTCCCATCAGTTTGAAATACTTCTTTTGCACTTCTTAAAATGCAGGTCTTCTGGGGGGGGGGAATTCTTTCACCTTTTACCTCTTGTCTGTGAATTTTCTATTTAGCTTTCATACTTGAATGTTATTTCACTGAATATAATATTCTAGGTTGACAAGGTTTTTCAGTACATAAAAGATATAATTTTGTTTTTCTTCTGGTCTCCAGTGTTTTTGATTAAAAGTCAGTAATAATTCTTCCTCTATATGCAAACTATTTTTATCCTGTAGCTCTTAAGATCTTTAGTATCCAGCAGTTTGCCTATGATGTTCCTGAGTATTTCTTTCTTTGTATGCATTCTGCAAACTCATTGATATTCTGAAGTACTTTAGGGTATTTTTTTCAACTCTTTTTCCCTGTCCCCATTTTTGAGGAACTACACAGCATTGAGTGAAGACCAGTGGGGAAAAATAGGAGTGGAGGAGGTGGTAGTTCAGTTTTATTCTGAATTTGGGGATTTTCTGGGTTCTAATATGTCACACTAGCCCACACACAGCTGTTAAAACTTTGTTAAAATTAGTCTGTTTTCTCTTATTCTGTGTGTGGCAGATCCTCCTCCTCCTCCCTCTGTCTCAGTCAGGATTGAGAGCCACTGTGGATTACTTCTCTCTTATGAGGGGTCTGTCACTTTCTGGAGTTCAATTTACTTAGGTTTCTTTGTGTCCTTGGCTCTTTAATAATTTTTTAAATTATAAGTATGGAGCTTACCCAGATTGTTTGATTTTTTTTAAGGTAAAAGCAAAAGTCTCTTGTAACTTTCTTCATCTGAGCAGTAAACTGTCCATTGTGGGATTTCTTAAACTGTATCCCTCACCCATATCTCCATATACCTTGAAAGAAGCATGGGGTGAAATAAGACTCTGAGATTATCAGCATTTTACCCAAACTGTTAACATAAGAAAAGAGGCTATTTAAATTATTTGGTCCTTCTGAGTATATCAAATCAAACTAAAAATATTCTTCACTACAAATAGCAGCAGATCCACGAATTAAAAAATAAACTATTCCTCTGAAAATTTGAGTGAAATATGAACAAATTGCACCCCCACTACACTATCAATTTATATATTAAAATAATTGCTAATACTGATTCTAAATTTTCATCAAGAAGCCATATATAATATGGAAGTTAGGAGAATGGGCTCCGTAGCTAAACCACCTGTCTAAAAATTCTGGCTCCTTCACTTTTTAACTGTGTGACCTTTGATAATTTGCTTAACTATGCTTACATTTCCTCATTTTTAAAATAAAGATAATAATAGTTATGACTCGAGTCTATATATATAAGGCTCTCAAAAAAGTTCCTAACACACATTAAGTATCCAATAAATGCTAGTGTGATGTTAATGATGATTTATCAGGAGCCTTATCAGAGTTATTACCATCATCCTTTATCACCTTCAGGAAAATAGTGCAGTTGGAAGGATGGCACAGTTTAATAAAGATGACATGAAAAAGATGTTTAAAAAAGGCCTCAAAAAAGGCTTAACTAGCTTTTTTATGATCATCACCACATTCTGCAAAAGAAGTTAGTTCCACTAACTAATGTGGCAGTACCTGAGGACACCTTTTAATTATCTCTACCCATATGTAGGAGAGAACTACCAAAAAAAGCAAGTAAGATGCTGTCCTATCTGCAGCTGCCCATCTCTTATTACAGATGCTCTTCAACTTAATGATAGAGCTACATCCCAATAAACCCATTCTAAGTGGAAAATAGGGTAAGTCAAGAAAGCATTCATAACCGAAAGCTTGGCACTTGTCCCCAAGGCCACATCAGAAGGAGGAGGACAAGTGGTTTGAGGAGAAGGACAGAGAGATTTATTAATTTTCTGGCAAATGAGGAAAATGGCAGGATCCTGTCTTAAAGTACCAATTCCCAATCATAAGCAGAAATACAGAGCTTTTAAAGGGAGGGTTTTCCATTCTATGCTATTTAACTACAATTCTGATTTTACCATCTCCACTGAAGACAATCCCACGACCTCTGCCCAGGACTTCTGCCTGGACAGTTCTGCCAAGCCATCTCCTGTGACAAAAAGAAAGAAGGACACTACCTTTCCCCTCCCAACCACTGGCCTGAGGCAGGGATGCAGGTTTTAGTTCTTCAAAAAGAGTAAATGTTTTAAAGAGACAGAAAACATTTTTGCCATTTTTTTCAGGCCATTCCCTCTGTTATATAATATTATATATTTAATATACCTAACCTCTGAAGGAGAGCAGGAAATGTCACCCCAAAATAGCACTCGGTATAAAGAGTATTTTGAATTAAAGTCCTTTAGAGATCAATAGGCATTGGAAAGGGATTTCCCTCTACATAAAGACCAGAGGGACCAATCAAGAAGAACAATTGTCTTTCCTTCCCCTCCCTCTTATCTCATCACCTATTGCAAGACATAAGATCAAGAATGCAACCAGACCTGGTCAAAAATAATGCCTTTCTCTCCAGTTAATTTCCAAATAGAATCATTTACAAGTCAATCCATTTCTCCCCTCTGCATTTTCTCCCAAATATCTATTCAGCCTCCCTAGTAATCATTGATTGCCCCTCGACAGAATTGCCTATATTCCCCATCTACCCCCTTCCCACTGAATGAGGATATATAAGTATTTGGGTCTTATTGGGATATTGGGCAGTTACTCTGTGATTCTCCCCATGTACATGGTAACATTAAAATTTGTATAGCTTTTCTCTTACCAACCTGCTTTGTTATAAGTTGATTTTTCAGCAAATCTTCCAAGGGTGAAGGGAAAATTTTCCCTTTGCTCCAACACTTCCCATCATAGTTTGGCCTAGCCCACCTTAAATATGCTCAGAACACTTACATTAGCCTACTGCTAGGAAAAATCATCTAACGCAAAGCCTACTTTACAGTAAAATATTTAATATCTTATGTAACGTATTGAGTACTGTTCTGAAAGTGAAAAACAGAATGTTTGTATGAATATCACTGTAAAGTCAAAAAATCATAAATTGAACCATTGTAAGTCAGGAACCATCTGTATTTCTAGGAGTTTAAGGAGCAGGACCAAAAATATTTCACATCTGTGATTGAAATCTAGAGATTTTGCACTACAAACGCTTAGATGCTGGAATTTATATGCTCCCAAAAAGCACTGCTATCTTCTGTAACTCAGAGCAAAGGCAAAGCCATTAGAATTGTACCCACCATCTGGCATTTATTATCCAGTTTTATCTCCTGAGGAGGAACAAAAGTCACAGGTAAAAAGGTGGAAATACTTCTCTCACTGTATTTTCTCTCTAAAACTATTGCTGGAGATAAATTGGTATGAAAACACAAGGAGAATCTTCTAAAAATATATGCTCTTCTTGGTGCCTAAAAGATAATATCACCTTAGAATTGAAAGGTATTGATCTAAAACCAGGCATCCTCAAACTATGGCCCGCGGGCCACATGCATCCACCCAGGACATTTATCCGGCCCGCTGGGTGTTTTTGCCACCACTGCCTGTCCTGTTTAGCATCCGACTCGTCCCGGGCCCACAGTGCGCACTCTCCAACGGTCTGAGGGACAGTGAACTGGCGCCCTGTTTAAAAAATTTGAGGACTCCTGATCTAAACAGTCATAATGTTGTTCAATATTAGTGTTTCTTTTTATTTTTCATTTCCAGTGTCATTAAAGCAATTTAAGACAAATTGCTTTTTGAAACAATTAAAAGCCATTCTTAACTACCTGCTATTCCATAAGGAACAAAAAGAAAGCAGCTTCTGAAGAGCTGGAGCTCATTCAGAGGAGTCAGGAGAGAGTGCCACAATCTTAGCAAGACCCTAAGCCCTCACGGTTTCACACCACCATTTGTGTTAGGAACCTCCGGACTAATGTTTATTCATTCCCTTCATCTTTGTTTATTTCCCTCATCTAATGAAGCTCAGAACGCCAAGGTCATTCCTTACCTCTCAGATGTTACCTCCCAGGTCTGTTTGGCAATGAGGGAATAACACCCCTCCCCTGGCATGCCCTACCCCCTTTCCTGGTATCCACACACTTGTCACCATCTTTTATATTATAAGTTTACTTATTTGTTTGCTTGTCTCTCTTTACTAGAACATAAGCTTTATGAGGATGGAGAGATTCTTTTTTGATCACTGACATATCCCCAATGTTTAGAGCAATGTTTGATACACCTTTAGAAGGTACCTAAATATTTGTTCAATAAGCGAATGAATGAATTTCCACTTGTGTTATAGTATAGATGACTTTAGATGATTATTGTCCCTGCTTCTTTTCTTCAGTGGACAATCCCAGAGCTGTTGGCCAGAGAGGAAGAGAGGAGATTCCATAGTTAGAGTTGGGAGATCATCCCATTTCATTTTTCCTAAATTTAAGGTATTTTTACCTGTAACCACCAAGGATCTCTGGGTGACTTTTGGACTTGATTAAAAGGGATGATTCTAAGCAAGAAGTGTGACCAAGGCCTGTGCATATATTTGACCATGAGTCAGGTTTTTCCACGTAAAAACCCTAATCCTACCTCTTCTGGTGAAGTCAACCTAATATTTTAAAGGCAACATACACACTTCTGTGTAAGAAATAGTCTAGAAAGTTGGGAAAGCACTTGATAAAATCTACATGGCAATACTAAAATCCAACTATGAGTTTGAACAGAGCAGCCAACTACAGCATGGTTCAGTTTTCCGATCTATAAAATAAAAACAAGACAACCCACCCCTCAGTCCCTCACAGGGACAGTTTCCATCTTTACTAAATGGTGAAGATGAGAGTCTTCATATAGGGGAATATTATAGTTCTGGGACCAAAGCATAAAACATGTTCCAAATGTCTGTCCTAAATCTCAGAACCACTTTGGCTTCTCCCATTATCCCATCCACTACATCCAATCTGTTGCCAAGTCCTATCACTCTTGATGGCATAAAAATTCTCTCATCACTGTTCTCATCATTTTCCTGATGGCCACTGTCCTGCCCATATCCTCTCCCTCACAGACTCTTAAATGGCTTTTCTGCCTCCGATGTCTCCTCTCAAATCTTTCTTCGCTACAGCTGCCAAAATTACCTTCTAAAACAAACAAGTCATTGTGTCACTCTCTCACTTAAAAACCTTCGGTAAGTTTCTGCAACGATCTCCCGTATTGCTTTCATAATTAGAAAAAAGAACATTATAAAAGAAAAACTCCCAATGATTTTTATTTATCACTTTATGGAGAATGTTTCATACCCATTCCTGATGCATCCGAATTATAAAGAGCTTAATTAGCATAACTCTATTTCCTCACTTCACCTTTGGTCAGGGAGTGAAGCCATCTGTGAGATTTCAGAGAAACAGGACATGCTCAACTCGGCTTCCTCCCATATTCCCCTCCTATAAAGAACACAACTTCTGGACAGCTCCTCCAAGATTTAAGTTTCAAGGATTTGCCCAAAGGGAAGAGGTCTGCCCCATTCCACACCCCTGGAACTAGGATGGCATGTCAGCCTAATCCTAGGATTCAAGTAGGAGGCCAACTCGGCTCTTATTCTAAGGTACATTCCTCCTAACTAGCCTCCCTCCCTCCCTCCTCCCCCCCATCCTCAGGTGATATTTTAGCCTTAAGCTTTACTTTTGGTTTTATTTCCCAAGTTGTTTAAAACTTCTTGGCTTCAAGCGTGACCATCCCCCAAACGTTGCACATCTCACTCATTATGTTTGTATATACCCATCCCCTCCTCCCCCTCGAGGGGGGGGCATGGGCAATACACGTAACCATAATATTTGTACCCCCATAATATGCTGAAATAAAAAAATAAAAATAAATAAAAATTTTTTAAAAAGTTCTTGGGAAGAAAGGTGCTACATATTGGGGTAATATCATTATTGTAAAAGTTTATATACATAAGGTTTTCAGAAAAGCTCCTGGCATACACATCTTCAACAAATGACATTATGATGATTTATCAGGCGCTTTATCTGAGTTACTGTCGTCATCCATTCTCAGCTTCAGGCAGATAACTAGGCTGGAAGGACAAAGACCACTCTAAATGAAGCTTATAGTCACAGGTCAAGGATTCTATACAACTGGCAAAGACCGACACATCCTGGTGTGGGATCTCCTCCTTTTTCTGCACTGTTAAGCTGCTCCTATGGTCTTGGGCAAGATTCAGCACTGGGTTCTGAGATTATAACTTCAACTTAAACAATTGCTTTAGGGACTAAGGACAGCCTTCTAAATTTCACAGGTGTATCCAGTGCTGGACTCACCAAATATGTCCAATTAACTCTTTGGTCTTTTAAAAGGTGAGGCTTCTGGGAGATTTTGCATTCATTGAACCAATATAACACTCTGAGGTCCTGAATGGACCACTTGAACTGTAAGTAGGGACATCTTTAGCATGGAGATGCTGAAGAAATCACATCTTCCCAGATATCAGGAACTTCTGTGGTTTAGGCTAGGAAGAATAAGACCTTTATAAGAATGATTTTTCAAAAATAGATTTAGGACCTTTAACTCAAAAGGACACAAGAATTTGATGTGGGTATTTAACATTCAGATTTGGGGATGTTCCATGTTGCTGGCATTTTATTACTGGAGAGTCTTTATAAACCTTATTGTAGGAATATCTTAATTTTGTCATTCAGTTTCCTTGCAGACCTTTGATAGATAAGCTGTGTTGGACAATGTGGCCAGGCTAATTTGGATGGGAAATAGAACAGGGAACATATGTTCAATTCTGTAAATGGATTGGCCTTAAATGCTTAATTAATATTTTGATTAATTTCAAATTCTAGAGGCAAAATACAGTCTGCTCCCCAGCAGTCCAGAATACCACCCAAAAAAGCAGTGGTGAATATCAGCAAAAGAGTATCAGGAAAGTGCAAACAAGGCTGTCTGGAGAAAACACTCTTTCCTTTTCCTGAATGTGGGGGCCTTCCCCTTTTTTAGCATATGCCTAATGATTAAGTTCAATGGGTTAAAAGAAAAAAGAAGAGGGAACTACTGAACATTAATGAGAAGCACTACTTCCCTCCTACTGCTGCTGTCTTCTTCTGAAAAGAGCTTAATTAGTATAACTCTACGCTCTGCATCCTTATGCTTTTCCAGTGTTGAAGGGAGTGATTTATCTGACCAACAAATTTGGAGAAAATAGTTGGAAAGCTTGACCCAATTCTATACCCTTTTCCTCTTCAAAGAGAGCTTACCCATGAATCACTTGATATCGAAAGTTGAGCAGAGGCTTATTCTTGCCAGGCGTAGTCCTGCCCTGGACCAGGTCGGTTCAATTCAGGCCTGTTGACTCTTCTACCAGGTTGCATCTGCCAATCTAACTCCATCTTTACCCATTGTTTTATTAATCACATGGTTCAGAACCCAAGCAGAGAATAGAGATCTCTTTATCATGGCCCCAACACTTTATATTCCCTTTTATTCATTCTATTTTCTAATAAGTCAGAACTATTAATTGCTGCCACACTGCCCCAAAATGTCTTGCTTTCATGTCTTTGTTCCCATCGTTGTCACTGTCTAGAATATTCTTCTATTTAGTTGATTAATGTTCAAAAACTTTTTCCATCCTTCAAAACCAATTTAAATACCTCCTTCTCCAAGATAAGCCACATGACCTCAGAGATATTGTCTTTTTGTTTACAGCTATATCTCTACGATAGTGCCTGGTGCATATTAGATCACTAAATATTTTCAAAACGGCTGAAATAAAATGAGGTAGACATTGGGAAACAGATTACTTCCTGCTTAGAAAAGATTCAGTGGTCAGTTCTAAGATAGTTCATGTTCTTGCCTTTAAAAAACTCAGTCTAAGAGAAAAATACATATAAACAAATAGTAGAAATAGATAGTAGAAACAAACAGTAGAAATTAATCACTTTCTTCTTTAAAGTGTGGTTATTTTATATGTGGGCTTCATATCCTCAAACTTTAAGCTCCTCAAATAAGGGCAGAATTTAGAATGTATTACATATTGTGTAAAATGTATAAGTATCTACTGAAAGAATAAATGAATGTATCAGTTGTTAAGAGGCTCTCCAAAACTCTGAGGTTCCATTAAGCTATGGTCATCAAATGTGCTAATTCATATTTCCTAATAAAAATGACATGCATGGCATGTGAATAAATCCCAAAACACCTAATTAGAGAGAATTTTGAGGTCAAGACCAAAAACCAAGGAAGCCAAAAATCAACCACATTCTACAAAGACATAAAAAAATTTTTAACTGGATGAAGGTTAAGAGGGAGATATTTCAATTCACCAATACAAAGAGAGCTTACATTTGGCAAGGGCAGGGGGTACATCCCTAGAAATGTTATAAATAAAACAAATTATCAAAATCACTAGCCAATTTCACTGAGAATAAGAAGGAAAAGATAGAAAGCATTCTCAAGTTGGCAAAATAAGAAGAATCATGAGCTTCTAAAGAAAGAGAAAAGAGACTAACAGAGGCAAATAACCAATAAAGCCAAATTTTTTTGTTTTAATTTTTGGTTGATAATTTTTAGAAATATAAATGATTGAGAAGGAGAATAAATGAGCATGCCATCATATGAGTGATAAGCAGTCAACCAACAGATGGCACCAGCACAGATGTTTATGTTGTAAATAGTCTAAGGATTTATGTCCCTGTAGAAATATCCCCATAAAACCTCTTGATAATAAAAGTCATGGAGGATCTGAGATGACAAGTCCAAGAATGTCTATTGTTAAACTCATATATTTCCTGAGCCAGAAAAACTTGTAGGACAGGGAAAGGTTTCATTTGGGTCTTGTTTTGGTTATGAAGTAATACAATTTACTTTTTCTCCCAGGGATTTCAGGGATTCTTACAGGTTTGGATCATTCCCTAGGCCCCTGTGGTGGACAATCAACAGATAGAGTTTAGTTGGAAAATCCACAGTCCCAAGGCAGGGAGATTTTTAGATCTTTGTTGGAAACAGATGGCTGGAATTTTTAAATCTGAAAATGATTATAGATTCATGTGTCAATTCAAGCGTCAATGACCGTAGACACTTTAGTATCACCTTTAGGCTGTGGCAGAGGGGCGCTTGCCCCGGGGTCCACAGATCAGGGCTTCCCTCTATTTGGAGTGTCGTTCTTAAAAATTTTTTTTTCTTTTTTATTTCAGCATATTATGGGGGTACGAATGTTAAGGTTACGTATATTGCCCTTACCCCTCCCCCTGCCCCCCTCGAGTCAGAGCTTCAAGAGTTCTCAAAATTTTTTAAGTCAATCTCTGGTGTCTGGAATGGGTGGCAGAGCCACTGGGCAAGGGCATCCCCACCCCAACCCATTTCTTTTCCTCAAGGCACTCTCTCAACTTCTACCCTTCATAGGAGGTGGACCAAAGACCCTGAAAAGCCCCAGGACTTGTGCCTGTGGCGTCATCCTGAGGTTCCACGGACAGCCCCATTAGAGAAGAGGAGGGGCTGGCAGGCAGGACACCGCTGCTAACTGGTGAGGTATTTCTTTGGTAGGATTGAGATTGGATCACTAGAATGGTGCCGACACATTGATTTGGGGTGACACAAATTGTTTCTAAGCAGGGCCCCATGTACCTTAAGAGTAACCCTAGCTTCAGAAGGTTTGGAAAATAATATTTTCACCTGACCTCAAAAAAAAAAAAATATATATATATATATATAATGTTTCCCATAGCCTGAGGAAATAGTTATGTAGTACTATTACTAAGGGGGGGGGGAACAGAGGGAGAGGATGAAAAAGAGAGACTGACTGATACCTGGTTGGTGCAAAATGACAGCGATATAGGCATTATAGCTTCCATTTCACAGAAAACAAAACTGAAGCTCAGAGAGCTTTAGGTTACTTAACCTTGTTAATACAACCCTTGACTTCTCTCACTATCCCTAAGATGTAACTGGACCAGTGTTGCATTCAAGAAGTAAACTTTGAATCGGAAACAGAAACATAAAGATACAAAGAGATATTCAAACAACCCACAGATGGTGACCTATGTCTGGGAACATGACAGAGACACCATTGTCACCATGAGCACTCAAAGATCTACAAATATGTGGCTCAGACAGACATCCTAGCAAAGGCCATCTTTATAGCTGTACTTGGACAGTGTCTCTGTGTGTTGACTCTTTCCTGCTCATGCATTAAGGCCTTGTCCCTGGACCAGAGTGACCTGATTACTGTAATACCATTCATTACATGGTGGACCATGGGTCAACCGGCTATCCCAGTTGAAACTCCAATGTGCTTCCAAATCTGTTTTAATTGACTTTATTCTGGATCACTAATGAAATGCATACTTTATATTATTTTTAATATTAAAGAAATCATATTAATTGTATATATGAATTCAGAAAAAATCACAAGGAATGAGCCAGGGGAAGAAGAGAATTGTTCCAAGGAAAAACCTCACAGAAATTAGCTAAATAATTATACAACTGGCTTAAACATTGTCTGAGATGTAAGGGAGCCCTGAGATTGGAAATAATTTTCCAGGAATCATATATGGTCTACTAAAGATTATTTATGCATGGTGAAATCAATTTAGAAAGAGCTGGAAACTTCT
>VBSM01003176.1:67838960-67884948 GCA_008086735.1 Cheirogaleus medius
TGTAACCCAAACAATATTTGTACCCCCATTACAAGATGGAATAAAAAAAAAAGAGCTGGAAACTTCTGACAGATAATAGCCTTAGACTATACCTTAATCTCATGAGGAAAGTGGCTCTTGAACTATTTATCACTAAAGTGAGAAAAGTGGTAGAAAATGCCCGGTGCATGCAATAACCTAGGGTAGGTGACTCCATGACTATCTCTTTTCTCCCATTTTAGATTCTTCAGAAACTTGCCACACTATACAAGATAAAGAGTTCATAAAGCATCTCAAAAACAGCTCTAATAGCTATTTTCTGCAGCCTGGCATCCTTTTGCCTTTTCATTTCTTTTAAGCCCAGGCAAAAAAAAAAAAAATTGATTATTCATGAATACTTTCCTAAGCAGTTCCCTGCTCCATGTATTAAGTGTCTCTTGAAGTTACTATGCTGGTAATTAGGCTTAACGTAGACAGGAGCAGAACTAAGATGATTTGTGTTGTAGTGATTTAACTATGGGATTTCTTTTCCTTTTACCCAGGCATAATATACATGAGCTCTCTTAATTTTTCAGATCATATGTCCATTCTCCTATTCCAGGTTGAAAATGGAAAAGAACACTTCTCAACCTAGCTGCAATCAAAGCGAATTATTTCAGGCAATGTGCTTTCTATAAAGAAAAAAGTATTAAAATAATGGACCAATAATACTAATTAAGATTATAATAATTTTTAAAAGTCTTAAAATGCCAAAGAAATATTTAGGGAATACACATACAGGTGCAACTTGTCTGTGTCTGCTTTACCAGTGCCTGTGTGGGTCACTAGACATTAGCGGTGCCTGGACCGGTTGAGAGGCGTTGGCCAGTGCCTGGGTGGATCGTGGGACTGCAGCTGCGGCTGGATGGCTCATCGGGCCACAGCAACTGGGCCACCTGTGTCTGGAGGAGGCGGAGAGATGCATGGTGCTTCACCAGGGAGTTGTGGTGGCTGAGGCTCTCCCTCCACCCAGGCCTGGCTGTGGCAGCCGCAGCACTACTGAGATGGCGAGATGGCAGCAGCAGATGCCGAGGGCTGGTGGGTGCCTGCTCTGCTCAAATCCCTGGGAGGCAGCTGGTGGTATGGGGAGGAGGGGTAAGGGAGATGCGCAGAAACCAGTCACAGTGCAATGACAACACCCTCCCTCCCCTGGCCTGGCAGGGATAATGGGGAGGCAGCTGCAGTGGAGTAGACCCCTCTACAGACCGGGTGCTCTAGGGCTGAGACAGCAGAATGGCATCTTTTGCAGTGACCTGAGACCAGAAGCTAAGGGGACCCCATTGTGCCACTCTCTGGTGCAATGCTACTGTATAGTCTGCAAGCAGCTCCCTGATCAGTTCGGAGGCCTGCTGTGTTGGGGGAGCCCCTGGCAGCTCAGGTTGCAGTGTCCACCGGGACAGTGGGGAGCCCCAGGGATCTCTCCTCTGACCCTTCCCAACATGTGGACACTTCCCCCAGGTAGCTTCCAATTTTGCTGAACTAATCACCCTGCCTCTTTCTCCCCCACTTTGGGTGTCTCCAGTCACTTCTCTGATGATTCACAATGCTCTGAGACGGCCTATCCATGGGCAAACCTCTCTCTGCCACCTTGGATCCTCTCCTTGGGGGCAGCGAGTGCAATCTGCTTCTAGTCTGCCCTCTTGGCCCCTCCTCCCAAGGGGCGCTGTGAATTGGGCCTTGGAAGTCTGGAAATGACAAAGCAAAGTTTTTATTTTTGCTTTTTAGGATGTGAAGATTAGTCATGGAGCAAATGTAGAAAGGGCATCAGGAGAGATGGTAAGTGTATGACGGGTAGACAGTTTACTCAGAGGAGTGGCTTAGTTTTAGTGAAAGACCCTGAGAAAAGGAGTGGAAGTGAAGACCGCAGCCCACCAGTGCAGGATGCTGAAGGGGCATCAGAGTGTGTGCCATGGGGGTCTGAGCAGACTCGCTGCCTTTTAAGGGGGATAGAAGATTCACTTGCCAGGGCTGCCACCACAGACTGGGTGCCTTACACAATAGGAATTCATTTCTCCCAAGTCTGGAGGCTAAAATAGTATGAGATTAAGGTGTTGGAGGGGTTGGTACCTCTCTCCTTGACTTGCAGATGGCCACCTTCTCCCTGTGTCCTCACATCCTCTTCCCTATCTGTGTCCTAATCTTTTCTTATAAGGACACCGTCATATTGAATTAGGGCCTCCCCTAGTGACCTCATATTAACTTAATTACCTCTTTAGAGACTATCTCCAAATACAGTCACATTCTGTGGTATTGGGAATGAGGACTTCAACATATGAGTTTTGGGAAGACAAAATTCAGTCCATCACAGATGGCCAACTTCTGTCTGAATTTTAAGAGTCTTTGTCCTTAAAACTCTTCTTTACTTGTATATAAGTCAACAAGAAGGTTAAAGAATAGGTTTCTAGGTAGGCTGACTGGTGTGGACACAATTACAGAGAAAATGAAAAGATGTCTGTACACATCTCCAGGAGATAGTGAGTCAACTTTGAACAAAGGGTTCAAATACAAGAAAGACAACTCCTGCAGGAAAAGACAGACGAGGGACAGGCCTGTGGAGAGCCTGGAATACAAGTCTGATATGCGCGATTGGCCAAAAGGAAGCTATGGATTATTTTAAATATAGGAATATCAAGAACATAACAGTCCTTTTTGAAGTTTAAATAGATAGCATCCTGTACGGTGCATTGATGGGAAAAAGAAATGAAATTTCATAGAAAAGGAAAACCAGGTGATAAGAGCTTTGAATGAAATGACAGTCATGGAAATGGGGGATGGGGACAGTGGAGGAAAAACTAAGGAGAAAATGAGAAAAGAAAAAAGAAAAGAATAAAATGTAACGACAAATTGGAACCAAAAAACTAGAGAGAAGGAGGAATAAAAGATAATACCAAAATTTAAGCCTGACTTATTCATCACCACCCTTGATAGTAAAGTGTTACTATTTTTACATTTTAAATACCTAATTAAATTGTCACTTAAAAAATATGGAACAACAATTTCTCTGTTGTTAGATGTCTGTTTGTTAACTGATTTGCTTTTGCAGAGCTGTGAATATTATTTAGAGAGGATTCCTGTTTTCCCCTCAGAATGGTCTTTTATTCAGTGAAATGTTAAATTGCTCACAAAACTTACTAATTAAATTGACTGTAACTGCCACTATTAAAATGTGATGGCAAACATAATTGGCCCAAAAGTGACTGCTAACGTCTCATTCATAGAGGACATGCAAATTAATTTTATTGTTTCCAAATTCAAAAACACAGTGCTTTCCACTCTCTCTGTTACCCATCTGTCAATCCGTGCCTGCAAAGCCTCCTTCACTGGGTTTATTTCTGCTGTTACTGCAACTCTCTTGGTTGGTTCCTGGTTGTGGTAAGGAGTGTACCAGTATCCTTGCCCTAATTAGTACGTGTTTAGACAGTCTTACAGCCATAGATTTAGGTTCACATGTGTCTAAGGTAAACCTGTAAATCATAGGTTGCTTCACTACTCATCTCCTCTTCACCTCCTCCCCTGCCATTTTCCTCTGCACACATACACATGGGCATGCATGTGTGCATATACACACATACGTGCACACAAGTGCACACACACACTCTTGCCAAATTGGCCAAACAGCTGGCTGTGAATGTCTGCCTCAGCTTCCCTAATCAGAACTTTTGTTTCCTTAACCTCAGCCCATCTGGCTAGGGCCCTTATGGCCTGGACTGCTTCTGAGAATTCCCTTCCCCTGCAAGCTAGATCCTTCACTTAATGATCAGTGATTGAGGTCTTCCTGTGAACTAACTAGACCACACCACCCATCTGAACTTCAAGTATTTCCTATCACCTGATCAGGCTACCAAGCTTCATCTATCAAATTAGACATTCTTCAATGTCAAAACCAAGATGAGTTGAACATATGTTCTGATTGCTACCTTAGGAAGTAGCTCATGAGGCGTAATTTCTGAGGTCTCAGTAGGTCTGAGAGCTGAGCCCATATTAATTATAGTATTAATCCATGCTGGAACTAAAACAAAGTTTGTTTCAGCAACAAAGAGAAAAAATTCACTTCCCACATTTCCACAACTCTAGCTTATTCTAAAATTAGCCATGAAGATATTATTATGTATAGTCAGATAATCAATATTAAAAAACTAAGAAAATTAAAATACAATAGTAACAATTCTAAAAAGTAATGAGCAATTTTAAAATCCCTGAGTAATTTATAAATTCAATGTTTTCAAAATGTAATAAATAACATAGCAGACTTTAGGTAATGAAAGAAGAAATAAACTACTCAAATTTTTCATTATGGAAACACAGTTTATTAGTTTTTCCAATAGAATCATATAAATAATCAGTAGCTACAATCTTCTAGAATTGTCTTGACTCTAGATATCAATTTAAAGCCTCCAGGGTGAAAAAATCTAAGAAATAGTTGTCACAAAATGTCCCCATGCACTTTAGAAGTCTATTTTACTTAGTTTTCTAAATAAGACTTAAGTGATAAACTCATTTGGCTACATATTTTCTTCTTGAATTAAGTAGAAAAACTAGGAAATGGGAAACAGAAGAAGATCTAATGTATTGACCAATATTTAGTAGCAAATGACAAACCCCATTCTAGCTAGTTTAAGTAGAAGGAGATTTTGTAGGAGACACAGGCTTTTGTCACTGGCAGAATTTGTGTGGGTGCTGGAGCCCAGGCACATGGTAGCTTGTCATCACTCAGCCACGAGAACAGCAAACCTGAGGACCTGGGCCATCCTCACCAGTGTCACCACCTGTGCTTAGGCACTGGGGAATACCAATTGAGAGAAGCACTGATGCAGCACCCTGCACTCAGACATCTCGATGTTGCACTTGCTCCTTAGTCACAGCCACAGATGACCTGTGATTGCCTCCAAATCACACACTGCCTCATTGGTTTGGGAGAACATAAGCCACTTGCCTGCACAGTAACCTGCAAGGGAATCTGAGAAATCTGAGAAAGGTAGTTTTTAGCTTCCCAACCCTCTGTGGTAGAACAAACTATTAATAGAAGAGAACTGGAACAAGCGTTGAGTGAGCCAACCTACAGTACCAGCCACAGCCTGCTCCTTTAACTGCTCAACATTCCTTCACCCCTTTCTCATAACCGAACTTCCAAACAGCAACAAAGCAAAACAACGCACTCTGCCTAACTTAATGCAACTTTGCCTTATATGAATGGAAACAGTCTTACCTTTGTCCAAAAAAGAGTCATCCATGGTCTTCTTAATCTTCATACCCATCTTTAAGAGGCATGCATTCCTCTTCCAGTTCAGACACAATCTTGCCTTGATATTCTATAAGCTATGGACTAAATGATGTATGTATGTATGCGTTCAATAAAAAAGTAGAGGAAAGAGTGATAGAAATTAAAACTGTGTCGTTATCTTCCCTTAAATTCTATAGTCCAGTCAAAAGCAGCCAGCCCACTGGTCAGTATTCCTTATGCATCCCTGCTGCGCTGTTGGAGATACCTTCAGGTCCATCTGACCAATGTCTTCATAGGTACTTCATCTCAGATGACCTTATGTGATCATGTAAATGACCATTTCAACACTGTATACCTGTATCTCCCATTCTAATTACTATAGAGTCTAATTATGCCTTCAAGGATGTCAGATCATCAATCTCAGATTCCCACTTTTTGAAACTACAATCCTGGTACCAACTGCTACGTCAACCCCTAGGTTTGTATCTTGGTTCTTCCACTTCCCAGCTCTGTGATCTGGTGCAACTTTATCACCAATAATATGAACATAGTACAAGATGGTTCTTTTCAGGAGTTAAACAATAGTGGAAATGCCTAGTAGGTGCTTAATATACATGAAGTGAAAATTATCTGAAGCATTATGATTAAAAAATTGCTTCAGATGCAGAATAATATAGAATAAAAAAGGCAGCAGACAAGAGACTAGAGTGGGGTACAAGGAACCCAGTGGTAGAGGTTACAAGGGGATGATCCTGATAAAGTTGATTTAAGAAACTCATGTGGAACAGCACAGCCATTCGGGGAACCCAGTAGAAAGCAAGCCAAGCTCCGTGCATCCTAGGAGCTCTAAAGAAGATCCATTTTACAGCACCATACAATGACTACAGTAGCCAGTCCCCTTGAGGCACTGCAGCACAGTGGAAACAGGCTGGCCCTCTGGAGTCAAGCAAATGTATGAAATATCTGATTTCAAATAAAAGGTTTAGTTTGTCATATCTCAAACAAAAAGCAGTAAAATTGAAGTATGCACTTAAACTATCAACACAGTTTTGCCATCTTAGCAGTAGCTTGTTTATACCAGCAATGAAGAAGCCTGGAGAGAGAGTGGTGATGAAATTATAAAAGACGTTTTCCACAGCTTGTTGAGAATTGAATATTTTTCCTTACAAGAAGTGGTCCAAAGCCTGGAAGAAGTGGTAGTCAGTTGGTGCAAGATCTGGTGAATACAGTGGATGACAGAGAGTTTCCAAATCCAGCCTCTGTAGTTTGAGCAGTGTTGTTTGTGTGACATGTGGTCGAGTGTTGTCTTGCAAGAGGATTGGCCTGTCTCTATGGACCAATCTCGACTGCTTAATTACAAGCATCCTCATCGTTTCATCCAATTGGTTGCAGTAGATATCCACTGTAATCAACTGACCAGGTTTCATGAAACTGGAGTGCATAATACCAGTGCTGGACCACCAAACAGACACCATTAGCTTTTTTTGATGAATATTCTGTTTTGGACTGTGTTACGGCACTTCATCTTTATCCAACCATTGTGCCAAAGACTTGCAATTGTCATAAAGAATCCATTTTTCATCACGTATCACAATACGGTGCAGAAATGGTTTGCCTTTATGTGTGACAGCAAAGAAACACAAGCTTCAAGATGATTTCTCTTCTGACACTCTATTAATTCATGTGGTACCCATCTATCCAGCTTCTTTACCTTGCCCATTTGTTTCAAATAGACCTATATTGTTGCAATAGTAACATCAAACTTTGCTGTTAATTCACGTGTAGGTTGAGATGGATTCGCTTCCACTATGGGTTTCAGCTCATCATCATCCACCTTGGTAATCTTGCTCTAAAGCTTGTACTTCATTATCAATCTCTATGTCCTCCACATGCAGGCAAGAATAAGAACTGAAATACATTATCTTGATCTCACCCTCAATCATAACCCAAAGTATATACTGAATTAATATTCTCTACAGTACAGATGGATGTATATAAGGCATTTTCAAAAACTTTCTGCCAATGCTAGATATAATATCAATATTTCCAGGCTAAAAGGTAGAATCTCATTTACCTGGGGACAAAACTCATAAATCCAAGATGTCTGATTAATCAAGGAAGACATAAGAAGAGGAGGACAGTTTCTAGGCATTAAATGACTGCAGAGCAGACCTAAGGAATTAGCAGATGCCTCAAAGCAAAGTAAAATTTAGCATAAGGGTTTTCTGAGCCCAGAGATTTAGCAAAGGATAAAGATGATGGTCCCCAGAGTTCACCACAGTTTAAGAACCAGAGCAAGAAGGAGCAGACAGAGAGGCTGTCAGGAGGCCTGAGAGACAGGACAAACTAGACACAGAATAGCTTCAGAGCAAATCAAGTCATTCTGAGGACATAGCACTCAGCACAGAGGCTGCGCAATGCTTTAAGGGAGGCTCTTTCTGCTTCAGAAGAACAATGAGGCTGAAGCTCATAGTGGAAACACCCTCAGAGGAGGGCTGGATAAATCTGGCTCCCAGTTGCAACTCTCTGACCTAGTAGTGGTGCAGCACTGAGCAAGTGGCTGTCCATCGTTGCCTGCAAGGCCTTGATGGCCTCCAGAGTAGACAAACCCAAGCAGAAGAAAGTGTACAAAAACCCAGGCCAGGGCAATTAGCCTGAGGTAATGCATAAAGGCCAGGGCTGCAAAGTAGTGAGATTGAAGCTGGCCTTTTAAACCAGATGGGGAGTGGAGGAGGGAAGGCAGAAAAAACTCTGGGAAACTGCAAAAATCGTGAGGAAGATGACCTTCTCCTGGCTTATGCCTGGAATTAATTTGAAGACTGTAAGACTATAAATCAATTTTAAATAGGTTATGAATAGTCAGATTGGAGGAAAAAAATCAAATGTTCTTGCATGAAAGTTTACTCTATTTTAGATAAAAGGGCAGATGCTAAGAAAATGGAAGGGAAAAATCCCTGGAGAAAAAAAAAGGTTCATCTGCCAAAGACATTGTTTTAGGGAAAAAGTTGACTGTATTCATCTCCCTTACTATCTTATTCTTCAGACGAAGTCCTCCACTCTACTTTGCAGTGTTTTCTACCTCTGATCTAAATGCCTTGATCCCCGGGTTGCCAATAGTGAGTTGAAGCAAGTGCTGCAGTTGGACTTGGCAAGTTTGGTTCCAGTCCTGGCTCTGCCTCATGTTAACTGAGTGCAGTAAGCATGGAGATGAGTTGCCCAACTCTTCTTTGAGGAAGGCCTTGCCACACGGTGGCTGGGAATACTGTCAGGTGATGGCCATCAGCTATCAACTGGAGGGAACCACACCCTGCTACACTCCTGATAAAACCTTATAATTGATTCCATTTTATATTGAGATGAAAACATTCCTTTACATGGCCTAAAAGTCCTTGCAGGAAATGTCATCTAACTCTCCCTCCAACTTCATCTCTAATAATGCCATCTCTAACCCTCTTTACCCCAGAACTGCCTGGCACTCCTTCCTGCCCCAGAACCTTTGCATATGAGGTTTTTTCTTTCTGAAAACTCTTGTTATTCTCCTTCACTCCTTTACTGTTACTCATTCTTTATCCCTTAGCTCAAGTTTGACTTCCTCAGGGAATTTTTCTTGATCTCACTGACTGGGGCAATTCTCTTCTGTTAGTACCCCAAAGCCTTGTATGTTTTTCTTTGTAGTAATTCTCATAGTTGCAATTTCATGTTACACTGTTCAGTGAATATCTGCCTCTTCCACCAGGCTATAAATTCCCTGAGAACAGAGGAGTTCAATTTTACTCAGAATTTATTCCCAGCACCTATCATGGTGTTGGGTACATAGTAAATACTTGATTAATGTTGAATTAATAAATGAATTGAAACACTAGTAGTTTCTAGATCAACTTTTTTGAGTTATTTTGGTGGTAGCTATCAGTGTTACATTGATATATTATTCTCCTTTCCCTCTTTTATGGGCTGTTTGTGTTCCTCCAAAATTCATGTTAATCCCTAACCCCTGATGTGATAGTATTAGGAGGTGGAGTATTTGGGAGGTAATTATGTCATGAGGGTGGAATTCTTATGAATAGAATTAGTACCCTCTTAAGAAGAAACACAAGAGCTTGCTCTCTCCCTGCAGTGTGAGGACACAGTAAGAAAATGGCCATCTGCAAGCCAGAACCCAGCCCTCACCAGAATCCAACCGTACTGGCACCTTTTTAAGCAACCTGGTCTATGATATTTGGTATAGCAGCCCAAGATGACTAAGACATCCCTTGAGCACACAAAAGATTAAACTTCCGTTCCTCTTATGGTTAGATGATATGTGACTAGTTCTAGCCAATATGTGATAAATGGATAGAGCATTTTAATTGTCAGGGGGAGACCAAGCATTCCCTTCTCTGATTTCCGTGTTGATTCTGGAATCACATGTTGAACTTTCTATCACAGCCTAGGCCACTGAGTGAGGGTAGCAGAGGGCAGAGACTCCTGGCCAACATGCAATGGATATGCAGCATTAGTGAGAAACAGGCCATTTTTACTTGAGTTGCTGAGATTTTAGTGTCATTTGTTACAGAAACATAACCTATTCTGAATGAAGCAGAAATTTATGGTATTATGCAATGGTGACACACTGATAAAATTACTTACCTGTGATAATTTAGAAAGCAGAAAATATATTAATACTTAGTTATATCTCTAGTAGAAGCGGTTGGGAATCAGAACAGTAGTTGTATGTGCTCACTGCCATTGTCTTCATATGACAGGGTGTATTCATTTCCTAGGGCTGCCATAACAAACCACCACAATTTGGATGGCTTTAACAACAGAAATTTATCGTCTCATGAGTCTGGAGGTCAGGAGTCTGGGATCAAGGCTCTGTAGCATTGGCTCCTTCCAAGGGCTGTGAGGGAGAATCTGTTGCATGCCTCTCTCCTGCCTCCTGGTGGTTTCCTGGCAATATCTGGCACTCCTTGGCTTGCATCACCTCTCTGTATTCATCATCACATGGCATTCTTCCTTTGTCCAAATATCCCCTTTTTATAAGAAAACCAACCCTCTTGGACTAGGGCCCATCCTAATGACCTCATTACCTCTGTAAAGATCTATTTTCAAATAAGGCCATATTCTGAGATACAGACTTAATGGGCATTAAGACGTCAACATATCTTTTTGTGGGGGAGGACCAATTCAACTCATAAACACTAGGTATTGCAAGAAAGAGAAAATTGGGAAAGAATTAGTCACATGGTGAGCAAAAATGTAAATGAACAGAGGGAGTCCACAGATGCAGGACTGAGTTAGGAAGAGACTTTAGGCTTCTGAAGCCTAAAGAGTAAAGAAATGTCATGAGTAACATATGCCAATAAAAACTCCACGCTGCAGCAAGAATTAAGGCAATTCGCTGTCTCTCATGTAGTTAAAATTTTTGAATGGATTTAGGTGACACCCAGAAAATTGTGTCAGATGGAAAAAAGGCTTAGCAATAAATAGAGTAAATGAATGGCTCTGTCAAAGAAGCCCAATAGGCCCCGAGTGTCCACAATTAAATAAGAGAGAGGGATGGGGTGAGAAAGTAGAGATATATGGCAAATCTAGCACAAATGTCTAGAAAAGAACTGTGGGTGTGGCTATTGGCACATGTTGGTGACTGGATTGAAATAAATAAAAAGCTGAGTTATTGAGAGAACCAGAGTGCCAGAAAAGCAAAGACTATGAAACCTAAAAGGAACTTGGGAGTCCCAAACATCTACAGGCAAGAAGCTGAGGAGGCTGCTCAGAGCACAAGAGGATATTTTGTCTAACTGTCTTTGGTCACTTCATATGGGACCAAAGAGAACATTAGAAAACCAAGAATCTCCCAGAGGATGAAAGCCAAGGGCTATGGAGAGGAACAGTGTGGGAACCTCACCCAGAGAGTCTAATCAGTAACATCCTCTACCTCCAGATACACCCGGAACCGATGTACAGGTCACTGCCAGCTGCCACCTCCGGTTGGAGACCACCTCGCATCATTCAAGAAATCCCAGACTTTGGGCTTGATGCCTTGACACTCTATGGGAGTTTGGGGTTGTGATCCTCGGGGAGGGATGGGCAGGAGAGCCCAAATAACCAAATTATTTGATGACCATATGGGCAGAATGTGGTCATTACTAGTTACTATTCATTTCTTCTGGCAATTGGAAAACTGAATTTCCTGGATGCCTTTCATGGGTGTGGGGCTGTGATGCCAGGGAGCATAAGTGATGTGGTCATTCATTTCCAGGCCAGATTATTGAATTGCTGGTGAAAGCCCCTCTCAAATTCTTTCTCATATCCTTGCTATGCTGATCATGGAAACTCCTGTAAAAGCTGAGAGATACTCATGTGCCTGAGTCCCTGAGTAAGAATAACACAGAGCAGAGCCCCCAAACCAACTCAGGATGAACATGTAGCTTGAGCAAAAAAAAAAAAAAATGAACATTTTTGCTTTAGAATAAGACATTTTACTCTTACTATGCGATCCAGGAATCATGCTCCTTGGTATTTAGCCAAAGGAGTTGAAAACATACATATACACAAAAACCTGCTTACGGATGTTTATAGCAACTCTAATCATAATTGCTAAAGCTTGGAAGCAATCAATATGCCCTTCAGTAGGTGGGTAGATAAGTAAACTGTGGTACATCTATACAATGGAATACTATTCAGCACTAAGAGCTACCAAGCCATGAAAAGACATTTAGGAACCTTAAATGCATATTACTAAATGAAAGAAAACAATATGAAAGGCTACATGCTATGAAATTCCAGCTATATCACATTGAGAAAAGGCAAAACTATGGACACATTAAAAATATCAGTGGCTGCCAGGGCATGGGTAAGGGGGAGAGAAGACTAGATGCTGCACAAGGGAAGGGACTTTTAAGGCAGTGAAACTCCTCTATATGATACTATAATGGTGGATATAAGTTATTATATAATTGACAAAACTCAGAGTGTACAACACAGAGTGAACCCTAATGTAAACTATGAAGTTTAGTTAATAATAGTGTATCAATATTGGTTCTTCAAAAAAAAAAGAGAGAGAGATTTGGCAGCTGTTTGTTTCTGAAGCATAACCTACCCGATCATAACTGATACAGTATTAATAAATCATTTAGTTGATAAAATAATCTCACAACAAAGGAAAAATGCATGTGAATTTAGAATAGGCAAAGTTCACATGTATATAGCATCAGATTTTTACTTCAGAAGCAGTAGCACTTGAATAAGAAAAAAATTATAACGAGTAAATAGTGTAAAAGTAGTCTTCAAAAAATGAGAAACCTCTGAAAATTAATATAGCCTGCACTAAAAAAAAGTTTTCCTGCATAACTAAAACTTCATACTCTTTGACCAATGTCAGTTTCAGTTATGCAGGATGGATGAGTTCTGAAGATCTTAGCATGGTGACTATAGTTAATGATGCTGTTTTGCATACTTGAAATTTGCTAAGCAAGTACATGTTAAGTGTTCTCACCACAGACGACTCAGCACTATGAGAGGTGATGGAAATGTTAATTAGCTTGATTTTGGTAAACATTTCACACTGCGTATGTATATCAAAGCATCACATTGTATACCTTAAATACACATTTTTGGTTTTGTCCAATATACCTCAATAAAGCTGGAAAATAAAAAGAGCTTGAATTAAACCTAATCATAAAAATATGAGCTCAATTAGCACCAATGAATCATTTGTTTTCATGTAAATTACAGTGAATCATTTCAACTTTCAAAATTTTAATGAATCCAAGCCAGCATTTCTCAAGGAAGGTAGATCGATTCTATTGGAATAAACCAAAGTGCTTGTTAAAAATGCAGATGCCCAGGCTCTGTCCCAGATCTACTGATTCAGAGTCTTTAAAGATTAGGACCAAGAATCTAAAATTTATCATGCTGTCCTGGTTTGAGAATCACTGACCCAGGTTCTGTATAAAATTACGAGGCTCCATATAATAAACCTTTCATGTAAGATACTCATTTCTTAAGATGTTTAGTGAACACATAAGCATTACATTCACAGTTAATGGAACACAAATCTATACTCAGAATAACATATCTGAAACGTTTTCGGGGGCCCATGGTCCTTTTAACCCTTGAGCTGTAGTGAGTTGCACACTTGCCATGTAATAAAAAGGCTCAGAGTGCTGCTTAGTAGCAGAGTAAAGTTCAAGCAAAAAGAGAAATCATAAAGGAAATCTCATTTTTCCTAATGCAAGACTGAGCTAATTCTAAGTCTGAATTGTCCTCCTGCTATCCACATTTCCCATAGGGAATGAATGGTAGAGCTTGAGGAAATGAGGCTTTGCAGTTAAGAAACTGATGGAAAACATAACAAATTACAAGATCTTTAAGTGGCTCTTTGGGGAGAACCCAGCACCATGGAAGAGGCGAACAGAAACAGAATGATATAATGCAAGTGGAAGTACTCATCCGTTTGTTCTTAAGCATAAGACCAGAATTTATTATTGTCAGGATTTCTGTAAGTGATGATTTTATTCCACAATTCTGGTGTTTTAAATGAGTTAATCAAGCAAAGGTGATTAGGTACAGGTATATCCTGTATCTGGAGAGTCCATGAACAACCTCTTCCATTCTCATAAATCAAAGTTTGGTGAGCTAACAGTCCTATGATCTGAGTACAGAGAAGTTCAACTAATACATTTTTTATAAAGCCAAGCAAAAGCATAAGTAGGCTGATCTCATTTAATGAGATTTATTTAACCTATATCAACCTTTCTCTCTCTCATATTTAAATTCACACACAACATACTTAATACTCCTCTAATAGTTGCATAAATGTTAGATTTTCTCCCCAAGTTATTTAATGTAAGGTTTTTGAGAATAGAGATCATACCTAAATGAGATTATACCTGTGAAAACACCCAGTGACTATAAAAGCAACATAATAAATGTTAGGTATTATCACCATCATAGGTATATTATTTTAAAACAACAGAGAAAACAGAATTGGTCGAGCTACATTTAATGGACAAATACATTTCTCTCAGAAGACTATCAGAAGATTAAAATTCATTTCATACTAATTAAATTCAGTCAACAAACTAAATCTTGGTTTCACCTTTAAGTTAGGCTTTACACTTATGATCACCAGGAAAATACCACAGGTTACAGAAATACAATGGCCTTAGTGTCCAAGGGGGGAAAAATTAAGGAAATTAAGGAAATTAAGGTACATGACAATAAACCAATAAACAGATTTCTAAATCAACTATTTGACGTTACTGATGTTATTCTTTGCAAGACAAAGCAAACTAAGATTTTCAAAAATACAAATGTATATATATAATCAAAAATTAACTTATCAATATAGCGGCAGCAAAGGAATACTTACTCGAAACACATAATGTTTAGGCAGGCGTCCTCAAACTACGGCCCGCGGGCCACATGCAGGTGTTTTTGCCCATTTGTTTTTTTACTTCAAAATAAGATATGTGCAGTGTGCATAGGAATTTGTTCATAGTTTTTTTAAAACTATAGTCCGGCCCTCCAACAGTCTGAGGGACAGTGAACTGGCCCCCTGTTTAAAAAGTTTGAGGACCCCTGGGAGAGAAGAGGAGAAAACAAAGTCTGAAGGAGAAAATGGCCTCCTCAGCTAAGTTCCTCCCCATATTTATTTCCAAGGACACGTGCAAACGGTCAGGGCCGTTTGCTAATTTCTTTAACAACTTCCATACAGGTCAGCTGTTTTCAGCTGACCTTTGCACTCAGAAAACAAGCAGCTTCGCCAGGTGTTTTCACCTGACCCTTCATTCACCCAGCTCACGTTCTTTCCATCCATCTATCCTTTCTTCTAGGCCTAGCCCAGACATGTCCTCCTTTTTGTTTATTTAAAATTAGAGACGGAGTATGAGTAGGAGAAAGAGAGATGTAAGCTTCAGCCAGTGTCTCTTCATAATGGCATTAGGAGGTCATTAACTGGCGGATCTGTCCTGGAAAGTAAAAGAGGCAGAAAGTGACAAGACCAAGCACAACTGGTTGATAATAGATTTTTTTGGGTGGTCACAGGAATGCACCATGTTGTATTATGTAAGTTGGTAACACCCACAGGAGGGTTAGAGAAATGATAAACTACTGACTCTGTGATATTAAGCCAGTCTGTTCCATTTCTCTGCCAGGAAGGTGGATGGAGGCAACCATACTCCTCCAGGCCATGCCGAGTCACTGGTAGACAGAGGGGTCACCGAGTCCCACCATGTTAGGGGCTTTAAGACACAGGTAAGACATGAGCCCAGTAAACTGTGGCTGTACTGCCCTGGAGAAATAAAAGGAGAAGGCTACAGAGCAGCCCTCAGGGTGCCTGATTGCTGTTACCGGCAACAATAGCCAAATACGCCAGGAACGTGTTCCCCGGGGTAGGAGGAGCTGCCAATTGTGTTATCATAGCTAAGGCCTGTGTCTCCGGTTGGTCCAACTGACCCCACGTGATCTTGGTCACCATCATGGTGTTACGAGTCTGTCACGGTAGGACCCCAGTCAGCAGTGGCTGGAGGGAGAGACGTTTCATTTGTGGAATCCAGCTCATGATGTAGGCGAACTCGTCTGCAAGGGAACCACTCGGGACCTGTACAGGCGTCCTCAAACTACAGCCTGCGGACCACATGTGGCCTGCTGAGGACATTTATCTGGCCCACCAGGTGTTTTTGCCACCGCTGCCTGTCCTGCTTAGCAGCCGACTGGTCCCGGGCCCACAGTGTGCATGTGTGGAATGTGCGCCGCACTCTCCAATGGTCTGAGGGACAGTGAACTGGCCCCGTTTAGAAAGTTTGAGGACCCCTGCATAGAAGTTTGAACACAAACATGCCCTCTTCCCCAAGTTAATTCGATTATAATCAAAGGCCAATCTCTTGGAATTAATGACAGCTGAGGTAGACTAAGTTGTAGCGGTCCTATCAGAACTATAATAGCATCAAGAGCTCTTAGGTCCTGTAGTAAACACCACTTGTTGTTCTTTTTAGGTGTGACGAATACAGGAGTATTCCATGGGCTCAGGGAAGGTTCTATATGTCCCGCTTTAAGTTGGACCTGGGCAAGAGATTTTAAATGTTTTAATTTATCCTGCTTAATGGACCACTGCTCTATCCAGATGGGCGAATTAGTAGTCCATTGTAAAGGTGTGGGTTGTATGGATGCACCTGAGCAGGGGCCCCTAATGAAAAGGCCGGGTAGTTAGAAGATGATTCCATTGTTCTAGCAAATCTCGTCCCCATAAAGATTGGCCCTCTTGTAGCCAATGTTGAAAAGTGGAAGATTTACCAGGGGAGGAATAGAGATCCCCTTTGAGAGGGGGAGGAGGAGGAGGTAGCTGTTCCTCCTGTTGAACCACAGAAGGCCATAGTGGAAAGAAAGGCTCAGGATTTGGGAATTTCATAGTGGAGAAGGAGGAGAGGGTCCTGTGGATTAGAATCCGCAGGAATATGCGACCAGACTCCAGGTGATTAACACAGCAAGAGGCACTGTAATACCCTGCCTGAAATTTTTCTTAAAAACCTTCCCTACTCATTCCCAGTCCTAAATCTAACGTGGCCTCATCGGGGAACCTGGGGCAACGTTGCCTCACTGCACGTAAGAGCTGCTGCATAGTGCGCACATAGATTCGCTGATCTTTCGTCAGCTCTTGCCCCATGTTAGAAGTCCCCTTCTGAAACTACAGGTGGTCCCTTTCCCAAAGCAGCGGGCAGGGCTGTCCCTTACTGGGATGATGTCCCTTGTGGTCCGGACAACGAAAATGGCTCACTGGATGTGCAGATTCCTGAATCACGTCGGGGTCACCACTTGTAGCAGCTGCTTTTCGCTCCTGAGCTTGGTAGTGAAGGAATAATTATTCGAAACACAGTGTTTAGAGAGAAGGCGAGAGGCCATCTCCTTCAGATTACAGATCAACACTTAAGTGCATACATAGTAATAACACTCATGGGGTGTCGGGCAGACAGGAGGGGGTGGAGGGGATGGGTATATTCACACCTAATGGGTGTGGTGCGCACCATCTGGGGGATGGACACGCTTTAAGCTCTGACTTGCATGGGGCAAAGGCAATATACATAACCTAAACATTTGTACCCCTGTAATATGCTGAAATAAAAAAAAATTTAAAATAACATTACAATGACAATAATCTCAGTGCCTGAGAATGTACTCAGTAAACACTTTCTGGAATAGGTGTGGAGTCAATACCATGCTCCTCACAGGACTGCTTTTCCATGGAAGGTGGGAGTCACAATAGGAAGTTCCCATTACTACACACCAAAGGGCCCTTGCGGCCTGAAGGCCCTTCAAATGTACCTGCATGTCAAACCACCAAAAAAACTAAAAATACAGAAAAGTTCCCCTAGGTGACTTAGACATAGAAGTATTACAGGATGGCAGAGGTATAGTGAGGAGGAGGCTGGACTCAGGATCTGGAAGATGGAAACATGGCATACAGGATCTGCCATAGGCCTGGACATTATCATAGAATGTTGGGCAAAACCTGGGAAAGAGAATTAATGACCAAAATAAGGGAATGGATATATAGGAAAGCATCTTGCACGGTGCCTGTCTTAGAAGATGTGCTTGATAAGTGTTTGGTTTTTTAATGATGATTTTATAGTACATAGGATCAGAGATCCTGGATTTTAGCAAAATTCCATGCAGCATCCCTCTGCCCCTGCTCATGGCTACAAGATACATTCTGAAAGAAATCAGTATGATGACCTGCAGGGGGATCAATGAAGGATACTAACAAATGATGCTTCAAACAAAACTCAGAAGAGAGAAGTTCAAAATGGGAGAATCCTCTTTTACACGGACCCATTTGATCTTCTCCATAAAAGGCCACTCCTGCTGCCTGCTGAATGGCATGCTGCAGCTCATCACAGCTCTGCTCCGTCCTTCTTCTGGCCGAACTTGCAATACAGGGACCACAACAAGGGGAAAGGGTTTCCTGGATTTTATAGAGAAGACAAAAGATCAAAGACTCAGTCTGGGACAGAGCTGAGAAGTCTGACTGCCATATGTACAAGGCAAAAATCAGTGTGCTGTCTGAGAAGGGAACTGCAGACTTGAAATCGACACTGTGACAAAAAGTCCAGGAAATCAATCTAGACGTCAAATAAATTAATTTACTCATTTTGCAGAAGAGGAAGCCAGGTTTAGGAACTGCTCCCATGTGGTTTAGCCAGCTGATCGAAAAGCACAGGACAAGAGCCACACTTCCCAGGGCCCAGTGCTTACATCTGTTCTGCCACATGCTACTCCTGGGACGAGGAGTGGTAAGCACTCCTGGTCAGGAATGCTAAGGGCTGAGGCAAGCTCTAGTGAAGCTCTTCCTGTACCTGCCATTCCTGTCCTCAAACCAGTCACTTTTCCTCCATCTCCATCTAAGTAAAGGAGAAGGGCACCAACTTCTAATTGCAGACTCAGCTCTCTCTAGCTATTTTTTTTTTTTGAGTTACCTTCTCCTGCTGCCCCCAGGAAAACCTTGTATACTGCGTAGATATAAAATGTAGTATGTATGTATGCGTGTGTGTGTCCATATATACACACATATATATAGTATATGGCATGCATTATACATCTATATAATATTGTAATTAAAATTCTATGTATTTTAAAATGCAAAGATTATTTGTCTCAAAAAGGCAAAACCATGGATACTAAAAATATCAACGGTTACCAGAAGTTTAGGGAAAGGGAAGGCTAAATAAGCAAAGCACAAAGGATTTTTAGAGCTGTGAAAACAAGCTATATGGTACTGCAACTGTGGATACATGACATTGTCCAAAGCCATAGAATGTACAACACCAAGAGTGAACCCTAATGTCAACTGAGGACTTTGGGTGATAATGAAGTATCAGTGTAGGTTCCTGAGTAATGACAAATGTATCACTCAGAGGGGGGTGTTGCTAATGGGGGAGGCTAGGCATGTGTGGGGGCAGGCAGCATATGGCACATCTTTATACCTTCCTTTCAATTTTGCTATAAATCTAAAACCTCTCTAAGAAACAAAGTCTTTAAAAAAATTAATTACTAACATCATGAGCACTAATATCATGAGTGATTAAATTAATTACAGGTTTTTCTAAACCAGGAGCCTTGATAAATCAGGTCAAACCTAACATATCAATCTTCAGGCCCAAAAGGTAACATGTTTTTATTTTTCTTTCCATTCATTTTCTGATTTTCACAGGAATCTGGTACAGATAGGTGGGAGGGCCAAAAGAAGGAGTATTGCTAAATATGTGTACATTGTTAGACAGCAGATCTCTAGAGCTTTTTCATCTTGCACGATCAAAACTCTATATCCATTGAGCAGCAATTCCCAATTGTCCCCACCCCCATCCCTGGCAACCCGCCTTTCTACTTTCTGCTCTATGAGTTTGACTAATTTAGAGACCTCCCATAAGTGGAATTATGACCGGCTTGTGACCAGCTTACATCACTTACCATAATGTCCTCAAGTTCATCCATGTTGTAACATATGACAGGATATCTTTTTTTAAGGCTGAATAATATTTCACTGCATGTATATTCCACATTTTCTTAAGCCATTCATTCATTGATGGGCATTTAGGTTGTTTCCACTTGTTGACTAATGTGAATAGTACTGCAATGAAGTAAAGCACAAAGGATTTGTTTTCAATTCTTCTGAATAAACACCCAGCAGTGGGATTGCTGGATCATGCAGTAGGTAGTCCTAATTTTTAATTTTTTTGAGGAACCTCCCCATTGTTTTCTATATAGGCTGCACCATTTTACATCCCTACCAACAGTGCACAAGGGTTTCACTTTCTCCATATCTTCACTGATCCTTATTTTCCGTTTTTTCATAATGGCCATCTTAGGAAGTGTGAGGGATGGACACGCTTGAAGCTCTGACTCTGGGGGGAAGGGGGTGAAGGCAATACATGTAACCTAAACATTTGTACCCCCATAATATGCTGAAATAAAATAAATAAATAAAAAGAAGTGTGAGGCGATATCTCATTGTAGTTTTGATTTGAATTTCCCTGATGATTAGTGATGCTGAGCATTGAGTTAAAGAAATTCCTTTTATATTTTTTGTATAAACCTCATATCAGATATATGGTTTGCAAATGTTTTCTTTCATTCCATAGGTTGCCTTTTTACTTGATTGTTTTCTTTGCTGTGCAAAAGTTTTATAGTTTGATATAGTCTTATTTATCTGTTTTGGTGTTTTTTCTTGAGCTTTTGGTATCACATCCAAGAAATCCTTGCAAAGACTAACATCATGAAATTTTTCTGCCTATGTTTTCTTCTAGGAGTTTTACAGTTTTAGGACTTAAGTTTTAGTCTTTTTTTTTTCTTATTACCTATATGAATCTATATATGTAAATTGGGTTTCTTAAACTACATATAGTTGGGCTCTGTTTTTTCTTTGTCCACACTGAAAATCTCTTTCTTTTAACTGGTGTATTTAGACCATTAATTATTTAAAGTAGCTATTTATATATTGGAATTCATATTAAATAATGATATTTATAATAGTTTTATATTTGGCACATTTGTTCTTTGTGTCTTATGTTTTTGCCTCTCTTTATACCTTCTGTGGTTTTTTTGTTTCTTTTTATTTCCAAATATTAAAGGGGTATGCATTTTTGTTATATTGATACTTTTTACAGTGCTTAAGTTGGGGCTTTTAGTGTGCCCATCACCGGAATAGTGTTCATTGTACCTGATAGGTAGGTGTTTAGCCCTCCCCTCTTCCCCTAACCCTGCTCTTGGTTTCCAATGACTTTTACATCTCTTTGTGTCTGTGTGTGCCATTGATTAGCTCCCAATTATTAGAGAGTATATGTGGTGTTTGTTTTTCCATTCCTGAAATACTTCACTCAGGATAATGGTCTCTAGTTCCATCCAAGTTGCTGCAAAAGGCATTATTTCATTGCTTTTTAAGTCTGAGTAGTACTCCATGATACATATATGCCACATTTTCTTTATCCATTCATGAACTGATGGGCACTTAGGTTGATTCCATGTCTTTGTGATTGTGTAACAAAAGATGCCAGTGTAGATGCAGAGAGAAAGGAAAGCTTATACACTATTGGTGGGACTGCAAATTGGTGCAACCCCTATGAAAAACGGTATGGATATTTCTCAAAGAAATAAACGTAGACTTACCATTTGACCCAGCAATCCCACTACTGGGTATCTACCCAAAGAAAAAGAAGTCATTTTATCAAAAAGACACCTGCACTTGAATGTTTATTCCAGCACAATTATGTTTCAGTGTTTAATCCATCTTGAGTTTATTTTTTGTGTATTGTACAAGGATCCAATTTCATTCATTCATTCTTTATGATTGACAATAGTCATGTATATTCTTTGTCAGTTAGTTCATATACCTCCATTCCTTTAAGACTGGTTTCTGGAGATTTAATTTGGTCCCTTATGACATTTGTATAAATTAACTCAGTTTTAATGGTTCATTTAATTTGTATTAATGTAATGGTAGTGTAACATTTAAGGAGGGATAACTTGATTTTATCCAATTCATCCTTTTCTGATCATTCCAGCCTCTTCCGAGGCTAGAAATGTCACATGAAATTGCCCCCAGACACTCCCCAGCCCCTACCCTGTTTCTCCTTCACATTCCACGTAGGTGCCCATTCTTCCCTGGGATGTTGCAAACTGGCAGGATCTCTTTTTTCCTTGCCACTCCACTCCTGATCTCCACTTCAGTAAATATTAGTCCACACAAATAGCCATTCTTTCTTCTCGCCTGTGTAGGGAAAGAAGATTTATAAACATTTTTTGACTTGTTGATGGCACACAGTCTATATTTTTTACTATTGTCATAGAGACATCAGGGCACTAGAATATCATTTTTTAAAAAAGTACTGTCAGGCCTGCTGAGGGATCAGGCAACTCTGAACTCAGTGAAGAAGCTATTTTTCTCTCTCTGAAATAAATACTTGAGGATACCTAATCTTGACAAAAGAAAAAATAATCATTCTTTGCATTTGATGGGAAAATGTACATAGGCACTTTATACTGAACATATTGTTCCAAAACTGTTGTTCAGCCAAAGCAATCCATCAGGCAGAGTTACTGTGGAGTGGGATATCACTACTCCTGTAGCTATTGCAACACACTCTCTAAATTTAGTGTACATCCAGGTCAGCTTTGGAGTTCTTTCTACAGCTCTTCTCCATTCCTTCCAGCTGTGCCAATTAGTTTGAGAGTCACTCCTAAAGCAACCATGATTTTGACATAATTAATTAAATCATTAAAAGAATAGGTGAACCCAGTTCAGAATGACTGGGGATTTAACCCTCACAGAAGATATAGGGAGAAAATTTAAGATGCTATGAGAAGGCTATCTTAAGAAGAACTCACATGTTATCAATAAAATCCACTAAATAAAAGGTCAAAAACTGTCTTAAGATACTCAAGGCAAATGAGATAGAATTTGTTTTTGTTTTTAAATGAAATTGAAATAAATAAGGTAATCATATCTGAAACACTTCAAATATTATTGAAAGGAAAAAAATCCATCCATTCATCAGTGAATGCATACTTCAGTAAGCCATGTGGTAAATAGAATGTGTGGCCCACAGGAACTTTGCTACCGAGTTGGCCATGCAGAGATGAAGTGTCAAAATGTTATGTTAAGTGCCAACTAGAAGAATGACTCAGCAAACTGAGTTTCATATTAGTTGGAGAAATATTCATTAAGTAAGTGAGGCATGTGCTAGACCTGAGAGGGTAATGAAAATCTGTGGAAGTGAAAAGAAGATGAGTGTGCAATTAAGTTCTAGAGAATGTCATACTTAAGTAAACTGAAGTAGAAATCTTTCAAGAATAAGAGTGGTTCCCCCATGCTACCCTAAAGAGGAGCAGCCAGAGATGTTATTAGCTTAATGGAGGACTTTGAATGTTCTGGTTTGGAGTTTGGAAATTTCCCTTAAAAACAATAGGAAATCAAGCATGCCCACTGACTCAGGTGGTGCAAAGGCAATATATGTAACCTAAACGTTTGTACCCCCATAATATTCTGAAATAAAAAATAAATAAATAAACTGAAAAAATAAATAAATAAATCCCCCTCCAAAAATAAACAGTAGGAAATCAACAAACAGAAGAGTGGCTGAAAGAGATGCTTGAGGAAGATTAAACCAGAGTTTGTGTGCAGCAGGTCTAGAAAAAAGTTAGCTGAGTGATACTGCAGTAGTCCAAGTAAGCAATGACATGGTTGTAACAATGCTTCTCAGGCCCCCAGAGTTCAAGAAAATCCAGATAATTTTTCTATATTTGTCATTATGCAGGTGGGAAAGATAGTAAGACAATAGAAGTAAGGACAATAGGTTTCTTGGTAGAGAAAGTTTCTCTCACCTACTGTGATCTACCTTTGGGTTCTGCTCTTGGTACCTGGGCATCTAGCAACAATCATATGCAGATTCACACTCTACACTGATCATTACAAAAATCCGTATAAAATTTGATATTTTTTCAGTTGTTAATAAAAAGTTATAGAACTTTTTTAAATGAACTTACAAGTGTTAAGAGAGGCAATCTGCCGTGGGATTGCATGCTTCTCCACACTCTTCCTGAGTGCGCTAAACTGCAAGGCCTGACTATCCCCAGAGCATCTTCAATAGCTAGTCACACAGGCACTTAATAGGTGAAGGTGACCCCAGTGTGACTACTATGAGACCATGAGTGCCCCACGGGAGGGACACTGACTTACTTGCTGCTTCTCACAAAAGGTGCTGAGATTTTGGCCGTGTTCCTCTTGCATCACAACCTACGGCATAGCCCTTGTCTGGACCCATCAACATGGTTGTACCAGTTCCATTGAAATAAAGACCAGAAAACTGGTTCAACCATGTTGATGCTCCTGCTGTTTACTGTACTGTGAGTAATAAGCTCTCTTGCTCTGAGCCACATTCTTGTTGTCTATTTTTGTACTTACAGAGTTATGGCATTACTATCCTCTATGAGGTTGGGACTCTTCTTAAACAGAAAGCTGGGTGCCAAGATACATAATGACATTCTGGAAAAGAAAAGCCAAGAGCCTTATGGGCCACATTCAGGAATATAAGAAAATTCCCAGGGAGCCAACAGCAAATGCTCTCATCCAAGTGATAGGCCAGAGTGTGGGGAGAATAAATGATCCCTCACTTCTTTCTGTCTTAATGAACAGGAGTCAAGTCAATGAATGGAGGCCGAGCGCTAAGAGGTGGCATGGAGACAAGGTGCCCAATCAGTGCCATGGAGTTCTTGCTCTCTTACAGAATAGAGGACCAGGAAAGCACCTTGGGACCCTGCCAGGGAGGAAAGTACAGCTGTACTGTTTTAACCCACAACTAGAACCAGCCCTGGGGTGCAGCATGCCCCAGTACAAAGTACTAAGATGTGCTGAGAAGGAGGGGAGGGAAATCCAGGGCCACCTTGGTTAATGGACTGAGGATCTGTAAGAGACACCGCTAGTGCATTTTTGCAATGAGGGAATGAGAGGTTATGCTCTTAGAAGATAAATGGTAGGAACTAGGCTACCTCACACTGAACCCCAAGCTTCCAGACTATATAGGCTTACTCAGTTGAGACAGAATCATGCTCTACAATAAAGCTTCCTACTTTGGATTTCTGTTTCAATGATTATATTATAGGCCATTCGTGGAGACTTCCTCAAGGCCAAAGAAATGGAAAGTGAATGAGATCCCTCCATGGAGGTCAATATCGCTATACTGGAGGAAGTAACAAGTGCAACGGTTTCCTTGAACCAATTATTCTCCTTTAGGACCTGTGCTGCCTGACCCTGCACTCCAGTATTCTGATTTGACAGCCTTTAAAGAGAAGAGGGACTAGGAATAGGTCCAAGGTCTCTCTGTCCCCAAGGGGCTTATACCCTAGTAAGGGTACATAGTTCAAGACCCCTGCCCATTCCTGGCAAATAGAATCATCAATCCTCTGCTGCTATCTCATTGCTACCACTGGTGTCTAATGGCCACTGACAGTTATTCCAGCTATGGCCGCACAATAGTAGCATTGGAGAATAAGCTATACCACGATTTTGGATATCCAGCATATTCACAATAAGACAGTGATAACCTACTGACAGCAAAAGGTATGTAAGGTAGGCAAATGGACATGGTATTCAATAGACATTTTAGACTCTTATCATCCTGAGGTTGTTGGCATCATCTAGAGGTAGAATAGACATTTAAATACTTGAATAAAAAAAGACTACTGGACAGAATATGTTGTCAACATTGTGGACTAACATCTTAGACAGCAAGGGCATTAAATACAGCTGTTCCCAACAAGAGAATATGCCCGTTGGAATTACTGGGTGGAGAAAATCAGGGTAGAAGGGGAGGCAGGGAGTGGAATGGAAATACCAGCTCTCTACATCTGTGCTTCTTACAATCTGACAATACCCCAGCCCTTCCCTTTTATTTCCCCATTGACTCTAGTGTCTGGGAGGCCAACTAGGTTTATCTTAGGGTGGCAATTAGATGATAGAGTGTGGAAACCTCCAACCTGTTGCTTGAACTACAGCTAATTTCAGTTATTGGGTATGACAGATCACAGACTATGAGCATATTGAGCAGCCAATAGAGATTGTGAACCCTAGAGAACCCCCACAGCGGCCCACTTGGGTCATTACAAGTTCTATCACTGTGTCCCAGCCCTCATGACATCTGACCCATTGGGCTGAGCAAGGGGAGAAGTAGTGGCTATTAGATCCAGACAAGCTACATGACTGAGGAGGGAGAAAAACAACTCTGGCACCTGAGGAAGGAAGACCTTAGACCCTGAGAAGTATTGGGATGGAGGAACAGTTAATGTTACCTTATCCCCTAGATCTGGCCCCACAGCTTGGCAAAACAATCACATGGTCTCCCTGGGTCAAGAAGCAGCTATGCTAGCAATCTGCCTCAGTGCTGGGCTTATTGTCCTTGTCCACATACTATGGGAACAGGGAAACTCATGTGGACATGTTTATCTATAAACTATTTTGCTGTGCTTGCCACTATTGTCAACAGCTCCCAACGTGGACCTCACTCGCTCTGTATGACAAACACGTAGACTTCACAACCGCATTTCAATATGACTGATAAAAATTCACATCTCTTGAGGCCCAAGCAACCTGGGGTTGTGCCATGTATGGCAATCAAGTCTGTGACTACCTGGTGACACTGCCACAAGTCTTAACCAAACTCACATAATGTGACCCAAGTAAGTTTAATGACAAATCCTGAACTGGAGTAACCTGTGCCATTTGAGTTTATATTTGCATGTGAAGGAGAGTGGGCCATTGAATATCTGCCACTGGGGACAGAGGTTGCTCTTTTGCCCATTTGTTGCCCTCTGTAACTATTGGGACTGACACTGCCCCTTGGTCTACAATCCCTTTGTGGGGACGCAGGGTAAAGAGGGCTATTCTACCAGGAATACACTGACTCCTAATTCCATACAAGAGTGTGAGTACTGCTTCCTGGCTCGGAAGCCTACAGAGACAATAATCAGAAACCCATCCTTCAACTTAGTTACTTACAGCCTGTGAGACAGCACAAACCCTGGAAGATCAGCAGTTCAATCTAAACTCCCTTTCATGGGTCACACTGGATAATAGACTTGCCTTACACAGCATCCTGGCTGAATAGGGAAGAATATGTATGGTCACCTACATCCCATGCTTGGATTAATGCTACCAGTCAGCTAGAACAATCCACCACATCAAAGGAAAGAAAGCTAAATGGTTACCTGAAATAAGACCATCTGGTCCCCTCTGGGACTTATTCAGGAGGCTGATCCAGAGATGCTGGGATACATAGCGAAGGCCAATACTGCAGAGCGGCCTCATCTTGTTGATCAACATTCTGTTGGTAGTAGCCATAATCAAGTGCTGCATGAGACAAATTGGATGAATTTGGTCCCAGCTCCTGTCAGTGCATCTTATTTGAGCTGCTGACGTCAATGAGTTTATATGACCAACAGAGTGCACAGTTCTGGTGCTTTATGTGACACTTGCCCACCTGTGAAAGGAGGAAATAGGGAGCTATAATTATAGCTCCCACAAGAAGCACATGGGTGAAATAGAGAAGAGCTCCCTACAAGGAAGGGCAGGAGGTGACAGAACAACACATATCAATGATCAATATTTCAAAAGTATCATTTTATGCCCTTTTTATATTTTTTTGCCTTGAGGCCATTATCTAAGATACTATGGGCAAAGTACCGAACTGGAAGTTTGCAAATCTAATACTCAAAAAGATAATTCTGTTCCTGCACAACCAACTTATTTACTGTGCTTGATCTCCTCTGCTTCCATTTCTGCAATGACTGAAATATATTTAACCAAGGGATGGTGGTGAACACGATGATGAATCACAGTGTGGTGAGTCATAATGCTCGTTGACTGCTGCAGCTTCTTAAAGGCAGTGGGGAAAGAATTTGAAAGGCAAAGTAAAGTTTTATATATGAGAGAACATTGGTTTCAAATTTAAAGTCTCCTTTTTAGAGAACCAATAACAATTATGACCAAGGAGTTTTTATTCAAGAGGAGGAATATACACTATTAGGGTACCTAGCTTAATGCTCAATTTATTAAGTTCATATATCCAAATAAAAACTTTGAAAATAAATTCCATTATAAATTTAATTAAATTCCCTTAAATAATTTTAACTGTAATTACAAATGTAGTATGATTGATGCTTTTGAATATATCAAGTATCTTAAACTGCAAACCATGTACAAATACAATGATTACAGAACTTATAATACCTGTACATTAAAGCTAGTTATCGAAATTCTAAAATAGGTTTAACTGTTTCTTATTCTTACCCTTATTTGACAGCTTGCCAGTGCTCCCATTTTTAAATGTTCTTAGAGTTTTTTTAATCTTATCAGATCCCACCCCCCAAAAAAAATCATAGTGTCACATAAGTCAAGGGTCTAGCTAGATTCTGAGTCGTTGGCTACATGACCCGGGGTTTTCATCTTGGCTATGATTATAATGGCTATGGTGATTCAAACAGGTGATACTGAGCAACACAAGGTGAAGCCCTTTATATAATAAATGTTTAAAGTTTCAAGTTCTTAAAACTTGATGCCTTTTCTTAAAATTATGTATTTTTACAGTTTTGGATGTCCTGACCTAGTCCCTAATCTATTGTCCTGTCATTGTGATATAAGGACCTAGTCTATTAATATTATTTAAAAATATATTTCTTAGTAATTTCTTTAGCTTAATTATGAGAGCTATCTATGGCTTACTCTCTATGAATAGCTAACCATTTTAGGAAATTAGGCTAATTTATTTCATTGGAGAAAAAACTTTTGAAATCTCCATTTTCTTGACCAACAGGTCTAGCGAACTTTTGCACTCAATTTATTAGATTATTTTATATGATCACTAATGCTAATCAGTACTTCCTGTTCTTGGTAGAGTTCCTGCTTTGTACAAGGTTTCTTTTCTGCGTACACTGATAGGAAATACATCTAATCAATAGAAGCAGCAAAATACCACATACAATAATACTTCCTACTATAAAAGTAAAAATTTTCAAATATCCAAGTACATATAATCTTACTTTATATAATAGCTACCCTTTGTATACTTAATAGTAACCTTTTTTACTTGATGTGTTATTATGAATACATGGCTTTTTTAAGATGCAAATTTCTAAGTATTGCTGTTATTATCATTATTTGATGCTTATAGGAAGTCTCCTTAAGCAGATTTATTCACTTTTATTTACTACCCCTTACATCTTTGAAACCATTCTTGCCTTCTGATGACAATAGTATATTTTAAACTGTAACTAAATATTTCTGATTTGTTTTCCTGCCCTAAGGAGGGAAATCAAATACCTCCAATGAGACCTGGTCCCTTTTATGTAGAAAACAAAATTAGAAACCAAATAAATTCTGGATCCTAAGGGTACACTAAGATAAGGATGATGTACAAGCAAATTGATATTAACTGATCAACACCCAAGTGGACATAGAGGAATAACATTTATCAGGCATCGGGCAGATGGGAGGGGAGAGGAGAGGATGGGTATATACATACATAATGAGTGTGATGCGCACCATCTGGGGGATGGACACGCTTGAAGCTCTGACCCCGGGGGGAAGGGGAGGAAAGGCAACACACGTAACCTAAACATTTGTACCCCCATAATATGCTGAAATTTAAAAAAAGACATAAAATGCTGTTTGGACTTTTTTTAGTAATGTGTGAGCTAGAAAAATGGATGTGTATTTAAAGATATGGCTTTAAGCTAATTTTTCCAATTTACTATATTATGTTTTTGCTCCTTTCTTATGTTATTTCACCAACCACTATGATTTTCTCCTACATTGACACTAAGATCTCAAAAGTTTAGCAAAGAGACCTTCAAAGGGTAATAAAAATTTGGGATTCTATATTGTTTATACATCTAAAAAATATTTAAATATAGTAAACTAAAAGTAGTGTTGGAAAAGTTAAAAAGAAAAGCAAAAATAGATCCCAGAAGTTAACAAAATTAGGAAATAGAGTATGGTTCATGATTTTGGAAAGGAGGATTACTATAATTGTAGGACATCCATGTCTATGGTCCTAGACAGAGAATTGCCACACTTACTTCTTTGAAAAAAAATGCAGGGCATCAGAAACTGGAAGGCTGGAAAGAAAAACAAAAAAATATTTCATGAAATAACTCAGTTTCATAAGAGTCCATAGATAATGGTGTTAGATAAAACAGTCTTACCTTAAGGAAATTTCTAAGTACTCACATATTATCAAAATATTTATTCCAAAACCATCTGTTTGTTGAAACTAGTTCCATGAATGACTCAACTATATGCTACTTTCATTACATATTCTTGAACATCATAAAATTTTATTCAGGGAATCTTAGTGGTAGTGGTAGCATAGTTTTTGAATCTCGTCAAATCGCACCATGATGGGTAAACACACACCTAATGGGTGCAGTGCGCACCGTCTGAGGATGGGCAAGCTTGAAGCTCTGACTTGGGTGGGGCAAAGTCAATATATGTAACCTGAACATTTGTACCCCTGTAATATTCTGAAATAAAAAAAATAGTGTAATCCTAGCACTCTGGGAGGCTGAAGCGGGAGGATCGCTTGAGCTCGGGAGTTCAAAACCAGCCTGAGCAAGAGTGAGACCCCATCTCTAAAAAAAAAAGTGAAATAAAAAAATAAAACCTAGAAAAGCAAAGAAAAACAGATGATCATCTTCAACAAACTTAGATGACAAAATATCCTCATGCACCCCAAAATACAGGCAGATGTGGACAAACCTTGAATAGCTACAAGACATGTACAGCATCTGTAACAGAGAAAGCATTGGGTAGCAACTAGGTATCTTAGAAAAATCCTAAAATAGCCAACAGGAACTCATTGGAAATTTCAGAGGACCAGTGTGATAGCAGCTGAAATTGGGTGGGTTTTGCATATTCCAGTAGTGGGTGAGTACAAGGGCCTTGCAGTAAGTTCTAAAGAGACTGGAGCATCTTTGCCTCCATGAACTCTCAAAACTAGTCTTCAAAGCTCCCTTCTAGGATGAAGCCCAACACTGAGGATAAAGTGCTAGGAATAAAATCCAAATTGAGAAGCACAAGGACAAAAAAGAAAAAGGGAAGAGGGTGTCCACATAAAAAAAAATGGGGATTGGAACAGAGCAAGGAGATCCAAGAAAGTAAACTGCTATATTTTTTAACACGATACAAAACAGTGGAAGAATTCACTTTAGGGTGTAAATTTAGGAAAGTTATCTTAACTCCTCCTTCTAAAAGTTTAAGAAAACAAATTTCATTAAAAAATAACAGAAAAGGAGTGAGATCAATGCCATATTGAGCTAACATACAGAAAAGGAGAAAATGAGCAACATATATAATCTGTAGTGCTAAGGGCAACATGACTAGGTAGTAAGCAGGAGCTTAGGGTTTGCCAGCTGAGCTGGAGAGAATGTTGATTTCTCAGGAGACAGTCAACTGATAGACTTTTGAAATTCCATATTTAGAAATAATATCTCTGTAGGGTGCTTTGTACATTCACTTAATTTTAAAATTTTGTTTGGATTTTGGAGTTGATCAGAAAAAGATTAGGAATTATTTTCCCCATTTTACAACTGGAAAAACTGAGGCTTATAGAGAGTGAGACTTTCGAGATCACAATGCTTGAATTGCTAAAATAAAGGCATGCCATAAAGGCATGCTGAAAAATATATGAAAGTTAGAATCTAGTATTTCCAAATGAGCTAAATTCATTAGAAAAAAATGATAAAAAGCATATAAGATCAACCTACATCAGGATGCAAAAAACTCAGAAATGAAGTGATAGAATTCAGAGGAGAATTAGAAATAAAAGAATAATTTCTGAAAAGAACACTAAACTAGAAAGAATAAAAAAAAAGTAAAAAAGAAGTAGACATAAGTGATGTAGAAGGTAAAAGGAAGAGAAATTTTAAAGATCAATAAGATGTGAAGGGACGTGAGGGTGACATGGCTGCAACATCTGTCACCCCATTGATCTTCGGGGTTGACGCAGCTGATCCAGCTGGTTGAGTGGGTGTTCCCTTCCTCCCTCACCACTTGATGTGAACCACCACCAATGCCGTGCTATCAGCCAAAGAGGAAGACATCCCCCCTAGAGGAGGACCTTTCTGTGGTCATGAGTAGCTGTGTTCCCCTGCTAGAACCTCCACACAAGCTCCAAATGCTGGCAAGGTTGTGGAATAACTGGGAATGCTGTTGGGAATGCAAAATGGTATAACCGCTTTGGAAGAAAATGTGTCAGTTTCTTAACTAAATAGACTCACCATACAATCCAGCAATCATACTCCTTAGTATTTACCTGCATATGGTGTTTTTAGTAGCTTTATTCATCATTGCCAAAAGTTGGAAGCACCAAGATGATCCAAGATGAATGAATAAACAAACTATGGTGCCCTGAGACAACAGAATATTATTCAGTGCTAAAAAGAAATGAGCTATTAAGCCATGAAAAGACATAGAGGAGACTCACATGCATATCACTAAAGGAAAGAAGCCAATTTGAAAAGGCTACATATTATATGATTCCAACTACATGACATCCTGGAAAAGGTAAAACTATGAAAACAGTTAAAAAAAAATCAGTGGTTGCCAGTGGATAGGGTGGGGAAGGCATGAATAGGCAGAGCACAGAGTATTTTTAGGGCAGTGGAACTACTCTGTATGATACTGTAATGGTGGATACATGTCATTATTCATTTGTTCAAATCCATAGAATGTACAACACCAAGTGTAAACCCTAATGTAAACTATGATCTTTGAGTGATAATGATATGTCAATGTAAGTTCATCAGTTGTAGCAAATGTACCACTCTGGCGTGGGATGTTGATAGTGGCGAGGTGGGAGGGGATGGATAGAGTGTACATAGGAACTCTATTTTTTACTCAATTTGCCATGAACCTAAAACTGCTCCAAGAAACAAAATCTATTTTTTAAGAAAAGTATGAAGAAAAAATTTAAAAGGATTTGAGAGAAAGTAACATATATCAAAAGTAGATAGAGAAGACCCAACATACATAAATATGAATGCCCAAGGAAGAAAATCAAATTGAGAGGACAGAACAAAAATTAAAAATACATGATTTAATGTAATTTTTTCTTTAATCAAAAAAATTGAAACTGGACATTGAAACCAAATATTAAAATGCACAGCGTACCTAAAAAATTAGCACTAGAAATGACCAATGCTAATAATTATTCTAGTAAAATTAGTAGAATTTAAGGGAAAAACCACTTTGGGTATCAAAGCAACAAAGCCACATCACTTAAAAAGGAAAGAAATCAGATTTTTATCAAACTTTTCAAAACCAATGCTTTATGTTTAAGGAAATAAAGTATTATTTAAGATACCAAAGAAAGCAAATGCAGGAAAAGGATTTTATACCCAAACTGACTTGCAAATAAAATGACCACATCAAACAAATATCAACACGCAAGAACTCAGGGAATGTTTTGCCATGATTTTCCTGCAGAATCACTAGAGAGCAACTTTCATATAACCAAAATGACTAGAGAAACACTGACAAAAGGATGGATGATGAGCATTAAAAGTCAACTTACAAAACTAGCACTCAATGCTTACAAGTATGATAATATAGTATTCCATGCTACATGCTGTGACAAACAGATTGTGCATCTCTTTTTTTTTTTTTAATGGGAAACAGTGAGGAGAGCATGTGCATTAGAGAAATGTTAACTGTTTTTATACTGGTGGTGGTAGTACTACTGTGTAATTCTATGCCTGTTTTGTAAGTAATGTGGAGTAAAACAAAAGAGTAATTATGTGATATTTTAATTTAATCATCCCATATATTTAAGAAGCAGAATTTCTGATAGGGAAGAAAGAAAGTTCACATGTAAGATGAAAGCTATTAAAAAGCAACCCTGCAGTCATAAATTTGACTTTTAAGTATCATTTTTCAGTATAAAATATTTTAGGCCTGGTGCAATGGCTCGCATCTACAATCCTAGCACTCTGGGAGGCCAAGGCAGGAGAATCACTTGAGGTCAATAGTTTGAGACCAGCCTGAGTAAGAGCGAGACCCTGTCTCTACTAAAAATAGAAAAAGTTAACCAGGCATGGTGGCGTGAACCTTCAGGTACTCAGGAGGCTGAGGCAGGAAAATAGCTTGAACTCAGGAGTTTGAGGTTGCAGTGAGCTATGATGATGCCACTGCACTCTAGCCAAGGTAATACAACAAGATTCTTACTCAAAAAAAAAAAATTATATATTTTTATTAGAATAACATTAACCCTAACTCTGTCCACTGAAAAGGCCTAAAACTAATAAAAAAAAGCCTAGAAACTGTGACCAACTCAGTAGCAGTAAGCACCCATAGCACCTAGAGTATGGTCTTCAGAAAACGTTTTCCACTAACAGACATCAATGATCCTTGGAAAATGGCTGATTTCAGGAACAGAAAATGTACAAACTGAGCCAGAACATATCCTACCAGAGAGCAAGGAAAATATCTAAGACTATTAGGGACATATGCAAAGGACCCAGGAGCCAGCTTAAGGAGGCCAAATGGAGTCTTAATAAGGATTATAACTAGAGTGTACTTAAACACAAACATGTTTCAACTTACAAGTTCATAATAACATTTGTTAAAAGGGTACCCTAATTGGAGAACTTTGTAAGATAATAATGAACCAACTCATTACTTTAAAAACTGGTAATTGGGAAAGAATAAAGTACATTTACCCTACCTTTCCAATTCTATTCAATACCTAAGAATAACCAAATAGTAGATGGGCCTATGATTCTTCTTATAGAAGGCTTCAACTAACAGATGGAGAAAGAATTATTAATAGACTATCATCACTTCGAAATCTTAATAAATTACTGGATCTGAGCACTGAGCTGCAATGGCTGCTAACGTCAACAGTGGAAAGACACACACCACCTATGAAATAGTTTTGCAAAAAATTTCAGATCTTATGAAGCTTTTATATCCAGACACCAATATACAGGAAAAAAAAGGGAAGAGGAACATCCTAAACCACATGTTGGGGATGCAATCAGCATACGCCAGACTGGGGAGAAACTCTACAGGTCAAAGATCTAGGTTTCTTCAACAAATAAATTGCAAATGAGAGAAGGGAGATGGATGGAAAACCTGAACATTAAAGAGTCTATAAAGGGCCTATGCTATACTATACTATAACGGCATTATACATATAAGGAAGGAAAGAAGGGAGGGAGGAAACCAGAGTATTCAGGGTGCACTTTTAGTGATAAAGCGATTAAAAAACGTTTTAAAAGTCAGGACAGTAGTTACTGTTGAGGAAATGGAAGAGGTTATGAATGGAATGAAGAATTGCAAATATAAAGTTTCAGGGGTCTTCTAAAGTAACTGACAAAGTTTTATTTCTTCGTTTGGGTGATAGTTACAAAGGCATTTGCCTTATAATAATTCATGTTATATATTTGTTTTATGCAATTGTTTACATGTGTTTTATTTTACATTAAATGTTTTTTAAGTAAAATATATTTTCAATACCTTATATTTTAGGCCTTTTGCTTATTAATCTGGTTTTGCGAAGACACTTAATTTAAACTCTGCTTTTTAAAGTCACCATTTCATTGGAAAAGTAACTATTTACAGTCTTATCGTGCTTATGAAATAGGAAACCCACAGGCACTGCTTAACACAGAGTCGAATGCCCCTAAACACCCTGATCAAAAACAGGATGTGGTGACAGAACAAGTTAAGACCGGTAGAAAGCAAGATGGCAAGGACATCAGCTCCTGCTTGGCCTTGTAGCTTATTATACGCTAAGTGATAATATATTAGCGTGCTGAAAGAAACTCCCACCTGTACAATGCTAGTTCCAGGAGAGACCTTATAAAGTAAAAAAAGGGAAGAGTTCACAGTTTTAGGACATCACCACCTGTTTCCAAGAAATAACATGAATATTCTGTTCCCACCCCCACCCCATATGATTAAGCCAGCGCTTAAATAAAAAAAAAATTTTTTAAACCCAAGGTGCTGTTTTCAGCTGGCAGAACTAGCCTCTACTTTGTCTGTGCAGTATATCTTCCATATTTTCTAAATAAAACTTGCTTTCACTTTATACTGTTGGCTCACTCTTGAATTCTCTCTCTCACAAAGCCAAGGATCCACTTGGACTCCGAGTGATTCCCAGCATTGGCACTTACTTTCCTGTGCCACTTAGAACAGCAGAGCACATAGAACAGGGACTCAGGATGTGGTTATGAAACATAGTAAAATTGCCCCCAGTAGAGTAAGAGATCTGGAAATCTGTTCAACGAAGAGCAAAAAATATATCCATGAAAAGATAAATAAATCAAACTAATTTTGATTTGAGACAGCACTCAGGAGAATGGTGTTCTCCAAAGAACTAAAAATGTTCATAGGACTGAAGTCAGAGGTAGAGCAGCTATTTCAGCAAGACAGACACAATTATCGTTAGAGCCCAAGAACGCACAGTATCTTCCAAAGCAGCTGCAAAGAATGTAGCTTTTATTTCTGAAAGGAAGAGTAGCTCTCCACTAGGCATAGAGATCTAGCAGACTAATTTTGATAACAACAAATCAATCCTCTGTAGATCAGAGACTTCCCTCCCTAGGAGGCAGATCCCCTAACAGAGTTGGACATGAGTTGATTTACAGTTATTTCAAGAGCTCTGTGAATCCATACGTTAGTAAGCAATGCTTACAGACTGAACGAATGTGTCATCCACGTAAAATGTCCTATGACTGTTCAAATATCATGAGTTGCTTCTATATTTAATACAATTCCAATTCATTTTAAAACATTATTGAACTCAGGGTTTTTTCCTCACATGTCTAGGGGATTTTAGATTCAATAACGAAATTTTCTCCAAACATTTTATTTTGAACATTTTCAAAGCTACAGAGAAGTTGGAAGAATACCACATGAACACCCACAGGCCATTCATCTACATTCACGAAGTCTTTATGTTACTGGCAATATATTCTCATTATCTCTTGCTTTTTCTTTTGTGTACTCATTGGCAATGCTCTTTTGTTTTGCTGATTCCTTATAAATAAATCGCACACATCATGTCTCTTCACCCCTTAGTACTTTAGCGGTATCTCCTGAGATTAAAATTAAAAACATTCTTCTACACAACCACAATATGATTCTCATACCTATTAAAATTAATACTAATTTAATAATAACAGAGAGACAGAGAAAGAGAGAGGAACCAATCATATTTAAATTTCACCAACTGTCCTAAAAATATCTTTAAAAGCTTAAGGGTTTTTTCTGACCTAGGAACTAAGAAGATTCAAGGAAGGTCTTTAGTTGTTTTTTCATTAGTCTCTTTTAATATAGAATAATCCCCTTTCACCTATTTTTATATTTTATGGCATTGATTATTTTGGAAGAGGCTAAGCCAATGGTATTGTAGAATATTCCACATAATAGATTTGTCCTATGCTTCATTAATAGATTCGTCCTATGCTTCATTAATAGATTAAGCTAAAACATTTTTTGCAAGAATATTTCAGAGGCAATACCGTGTACTTCTTACTGCATTGAATCAGGGGACACATAATACCACTACTCGGGATGCTAAGTTTGGTCACTTGGTTAAGATGATCATAGGCAGATTGTCTCCATTTCAAAGGTTCATTATTCCCTTTGTAAATAGTAAGTAATCTATGGAGTGGCACTTCAAGACCATGTGAGTTTCCTGTTCCCCAACAACTTTTGCCCATAAGTTTTATTGTTTATCGATGTTATTCTCCTGGGGATTACAACACAGTGGTTTTCTAACATTCCTTTTGTTTCTGCATTTATTAGCTGACACATCACAGTAAATTTTTTCATTATGTATTTTTGCAACCAAAAGATGCAAATACAACTAGTATCATGTAAAGGTGCAAACCTTCAATGAGGTTGAAAGCCACAAATCTAGGTAGACACTGGAAAGTTGGCTAGAGAGCATGTAGGTGTTCCGCTTCCCACACATAGCCAGCTGCTCCACCACACAGGACAATTAGTTCTTCCTGAGAAAGCTCTACTGATTGACCGCACCGCTGTCTGAATTATTTGCAAAGAATTTCATTATTCAATTTAACATGGATAAACACAATTTAGAAAAAAAAATAGAACCTCATTACTCCTGATGCTTAGTATTCTTGAGAGCTGCAGGAAATAACTAAAAGCAGGCTTATCCAGGCCACAGAAACACTAAGCAAATGACTCTACAACCGCTACCTCCATACATGCTGAGTGCAACAGAATTTTAATATTTGCTGTTTAATTTATCTTCATTTTCCTTAATTTCTGCTGTGTTTAATGCAAAGACTACATGGGGCCATGTTTTTAAACTTTTCTGCAAGGCATGTAACTCTATACTTGGTGATTCCCTGGGCCTTTCTTGAAAATCAGCCAGAAATTGCTACAGGTACAGAATTCAGCAGCTAGAAAAACTGCATTCAAGGAGAAAAGAGACCAATTTTATGAAGACATGGTATGTAGAGTCTTCAACAGGCCCAGACATAAAGGTCTGACCTACTATTATTTTATGTGAAACCAAGAATTTGGCTGAGCAGTTACAGTCCTGCCCCTCTAATTTTAACAAAAGTGTCAATCAAAATGGAGGTTCCATCTCTTAGAAATGTATCCCCAGAGATGTACAAGTTTTTTATAATTTTAAGAGTTAAAGAGTTACTAAATAATCAAATCCACTTGTATACAAAAACATTCTTCTACACAACCACAATATGATTCTCATACCTATTAAAATTAGAGAGCCCCTTTTTTCTGATTTGGGGTCATCTGTCCAAAGGAAGATGGAGGGTAGAGAGTTGAAACACTACAGAAATCAGAGATTTTTATAGTCTGTAGGCTACACCAACCCTCTGGTATATGCTGTGATTACATATTTTTGTTGTTGTTTCAGTCAAATTTGAAGGATAATAAATAGTAAATATTTGCTAATAAAAAACCATTTAGAGGAATTATGAAAAGAAGGTAGATGAAAACCAATAATCCTTGGATGAAACTTAGGAATGGGTGAAACATAGAAATGGATCCTGAAGAATGGCTAACTCCTAAAAGAAAAAATACTTTGTATTCTTTTCAGAAAATCAAAATGAATACTCTACCCTGATAATAATACTGTATATCTTAAAATAGACTATGCATCATTGCTTTTCATCATCTCATTTTATTGAGGGGGAAGAGTAGCAGTAAAAGTGGGATATTCTGAGTAGGGACTTTACTACCACAATGTACCCCATTAGGAATGGTTGGATTATGGCCTATCTCAGTGCATCAAGTTGTTGGATAGACAGCAAGGAACCTCAGACTCTCCTAGTGACAAATGTGGGTGCCTCGCCTTGGTGCTCCCTTGAGCAATTGCCCCACCTGGGGGAAGGAGGAACCCCTGCTAATCTGCAAAACAACGCAGGAAATTCCCCAGCCCACAGGCCGGCAGCCCAAGCACAATAGGATCTGAAAAGTGACCTAGAGTGACCAAGGCCAATTATCATGTCATTAACTGTCCATCAAAATGGTTCAGTGGTGATGTCTGAACCAAGAGGAGGGTCCAATCCAGACACTACAAAACAAGACCCCACCTGGCACTCTGGGAGGCCGAGGCGGGAGAATTGCTTGAGCTCAGGAGTTTGAGACCAGCCTGAGCAAGAGCGAGACCCTGTCTCTACTAAAAATAGAAAAAATTAGCCGGGCATAGTGGCACGTGCCTGTAGTGCCAGCTACCCGGGAGGCTGAGGCAAGAGGATCGCTTGAGCCCAGGAGTTTGAGGTTGCTGTGAGCTAGGCTGATGCCATGGCACTCTAGCCTGGCAACAGAGTGAGACTGTGTCTCAAAAAAAAAAAAAAAAAAAGACCTCAGACCATTCCCAGAGCCCTATCTTGCTCTTGCTCTGTAAACTTATCTTGCCCGTCCTCAATAAACTTCTTTTCCTGCTTGCCTTTCTTTTGGTATGTCTGGTCGTTGTTCGGCCAAGAGCACACCAGGAACCAAGAGGGGACAACTGCTGACCCGACAAAGTTATCGCTAATAAAAATTTTAAACTCACCTACCTCTCTCCTCTTCTATCTCCTTTCTATGAGTTGTATTAGTGAAGGAATGTTAAGCTTTCATGAAAAAAAAAGAATATCACAAAGTGTAGAGTAGTTAAGTGATTCCAGAGCAGAAGTTTCTTTTATTCTAAAATTTAGTTTCCCTCTTATATATTCATGAGAGCTTCTGGCATAATAAATTTTTTAAAAAAACAGTAGTCCTTAGCACTTCATTTATTTCATTATTGGTTCAATGTCTCTCTTCTCTTTTTCTAGATAATAAGCTATCTAAAGGCTAGGACTTTGTCCTGTCACTGCTATAGTTCAAATGCTTGGCACACCATAGAAAATCAGTATCCTTTTATTGAATGAATTAAAAAATGAATAATCAGCATAATCATGGAAAACTCAGCCCAGAAGTCACTCCAGACTCAGTCTGTGAATCTTCAGACTTTTCTTACATAGATATCAAATAGCAATAATTTTCTTCCTTATAATACCCATATTATAATAGCTCAGCACCTCCTTTGGGCAATTCAACCTCTCTGTGAAGCTCCCAGGTGACTCACATCCTGGTCAAAGATAGTCATTTTCTGGACCACAGATATGGTATCACCACTATGGATATTTCTCATTTGGCCATGTGAAAAGTTCTTTCAGATATCAAGCGTGTGGGAGTTTTCCTCACACCAACCGATTCTCTAATTCTCCAACACCAACTCAATATCCAACAATTTAATTCTGACACCAATTCCTGGAGTTAGTACAGACTCTACAGGTTAAGGACTCAGTCACACAAGATTTCCCCCACTTCAGATGTCAGTTGCAAATAAGGTGGCCAGGCTACTCATATTTCTGGTCAGCCAACTACAAATTTGAGGGTTTTCACCACCATCCTTCAGGTTTGATAATTTGATATAATTACTCACAGATTTCAGGTAAGTGCTTTACTTACTATGACCCCTGTATTATAAGGACAACTCAGGAAGAACCAAAGGGAAGAGGTGCACAGGGCAAGATACGAGGGTAGGAGCACAGCACTTACACATACTTCCCAGGTTCACCATTCTCCCAGAACTTCAACGTGTGCACCTACTTGACATCCCCCCAAACCTTGTCTTTTAGAGGTTTTTGTGGAAGTTTCATTGTGTAGGCGTGATTGATTAAAACATTGGCCGTTGCAGATTGAACTCAATATCCAGCCCCTCTCCCTCCCTGGAGGTTGGGAGTAGGGTTGATAGTTTCAAGTTTATAATCAAGGCTTGATCTTTCTGGTGACCAGTCCCCATCCTGAAGCTATCTAGGAGACCAAGAGTCACCTCATTAGCATAAGCTCAGTCCAGTTGAAACATGCTTATTACAAGTAACAAAAGATGTTCCTATTACTCAGGAAATTCCAAGAGTTTTAGGAGCTTTGTGGAGACAGAGACCAGTTTCTTTTTTATTATACCATACCATGGTTGTCACTTCTCATCTTCCTCTTACCTATGCTATACTGAAGAGGGAAATAAAATCCCCCATTTGGGTTGAAGTCCATTGTTAAGCTACAACATAGAGCATCCTCATGCTCCTGGGTGCCAACATGGCCCTAAGGCTAGGCACAGCTCATTAATATGGCTCATTAGAGCACCAGTGTACCCTCAGCCCAGAAACCTGGTATGATCTCCCTGCTGGGAATTTCTCTGGAAAATAATTCAAGAGATTCTACATCATGTTTCACATTTTTCCCTTCAAATTCCCAGTGAGTGACAACAAACCAAATTTATACATCCTGACTTATCTGCCTTACAACAAGCTCGTTCCCTATTCAAGCCTATCCTTCTCCTTGGTTGAGAGCTGCCCATGGTATCACAGGATAAAAATTTTTTCCAAAGTGGCTAAAACTCATATAATGTCTACTACATGCCAGGATCTACATTTAGTGGTTTACTTATACTAATTCAACCTTTACAACTGAGCAATAAAATAAAATCCTAAGCCCTCAACTGAATGAATAATGCCCCTCTTTGCCGAGGGGACCCCTTAAAAATTGAGTTCCCAACCATGACAGGATGAGAGGTCAGACATACCTCTTATATCCCCTCCCTCACTAACCACCATTAGCTTTCACTTAAACAGAAACCACCCCTTTCAAAAGACTTGTTCCACTGCTGATTTATACAATAACTAACCAGCATTTATTCTTGATAAGAGACCAAGGTCTTAGGGACTAGTTCTCGTTAGTTACAGAGGCTGCACATAAGATGCCCTTGGGTCCTGTATTTCACCTTATGATGTATACAGCCTAACTTTAATGCATTTAAATGTTAAGTCTCCACCTCAAAGTGAACATGGGACACATGTAACATGCATGTTTGCTTACTACACATGCACACATCCCTACTTTGTGAATATTCATAACTCCTCCTATAACCCATTGAATATGTATACTTAGCTAATCTATTCAGCATAAATTCCTGTCTCACCCTTCCATTCCTTGAAGTGCTTGCTTTCAATTTTTGCCAGAGGCTATGCTTACCAGCCCGCAGGTTGGCAAATAAGCAGATGTTATCATTCTTTGGTCCTGCAAAAAGTGATCAAGCAAAATGCCTTGAGTAGCCAAAAAAAAATTCTTGGCATGTCCTTTTCTCTTGACCAGTTCACTTTTACTTTGACTGGACCACTTTCTCCTCTTGGTAGCCATTGCTTTGATTGTGCTTTGTCTTCGGGATCATACAAGTAAAGTCGTATTTCATCTCCTATTATAATTATTTGAAGAAATGTTTCAGGATCCTGATCCCATCTATTTAAAATTTCCATTGAAAATGCCGCTTTTATCTGCAGCTGATCTAGGTGCAACAGTTTTGGCACCCATCAAGTGGAAAGTTTGCTCAACTTTAATTTTCAGTCAAAATTGTGTAAGCTGAATCAAATGAGATGTCTATGGTGTTGGCTGTTGTTTCTTCTGTTAATAGTCAGTCTTCTTCAATTAGGGCACAAATAGGATGAATTTTTTCCTCACAAATTGATATGGCAGTTCTGCCACTGCATGCTTCCTCTTCAACAACACCTTGTCCCTCCTTAAAGCAAATTATCCATTTTAAAACTGCTGATTTATTTGAGACTTTATCCCCTATAAACTTTTCATAAAGCATCAACAATTTAACCATTCTTCTACACAAAATTTGATGTTTTTTCTTGCTTCAATTTTAGCAGAATTCATTTTGCTCCGATAGGGGCTCTTTTCAAACTGATGTCTTATCCTTCTTAGTGCCTCAAACTAGATCCTGTTCAGACATGTTATAACAAGTTAGTATGAGTTTATTTTGGTGCAAAAGAATTTTGAAACTCATGTATTTTTTTTCATAATATACATTTTCCATCACCTTTTTGAAGACTCCTTGTACACCTCATCCCTCACTATCCATCACCCACAATTCTCTTTTCTTAATTATTATTTTATTTTATTTTATTTTATTTTATTTTATTTTATTTTATTTTTAGAGACAGGGTCACTCTGTCACCCAGGCTGGAGTACAGAGGGGTGATCATAGCTCACTGCAGACCCAAACTTTTGGGGTCATGTGATCCTCCTGCCTCAGCCTCCAGAGTAGATATGATTGCAGGTTCACATCACCACACTTGGGTAAATGTTTTTATTTTTAGTAGAGACAGGATCTTGCTATATTGCCCAGGCTGATTCTGAGCTCCTGACTTCAAGCAATCCTCTTGCCTTGACTCCCTAAAGTACAGGTGTGAGTCACCGCACCAAACACCCTCAATCCTTTTGAACTGCACCATTATTCTTCTAAGTACTCACCATCACCTGGCTAAGTATTATATATTATCTTGTATATTTGTTTATGGTATGTTTTCCCAAATAGACTGGAAGATCTGTAAGGGAGAAACATAATTCCACTCTATTCACATCTCTATGCCTAGAATCTAGAGCACTGCCTGGGTAATGGTAGGCACTTAATAAATAGTTAATGAATGAGGAAAATGCCAGAAGATGTTTAAGAAAAACTGGGTAAAAAATTAGAAACTGTCAGGGTAACTAGAATTGGAAATAAGTTACAGAAAACATCCTTCTCTTCAATTAGAGAGTTTTTACCATAGACAGAACATCTCTAACCTAATTATGTTTGCAGGAATCTAACTGACTTTTAAATACTACTAAAAGGCACAGCAAACACTGCAGAGAATGTCAAGCTTCTGACAGGAAAATGACAGTTAAAATTTGTCAAGAATATGTAATGAACATCTTATGACTGAGTAGGCTACGATTTATAGATTGCATCTTGGAACTGATGTGTTTAAGTAATGCACATGGAATTTGATAATTTCCAGTTATCTTTGTAAATTCATGTTATGTGGTATTTCTTCCTCATTTATTATTAAAGGTTATTATAAATACTATTCATTATTTAAAATTTATCTCATAAATTCTGCAAGAAATATCCATTCAATTTTCTCATCTCTTTTCATAGTTAATTTGTTCATTTACATACAGTTTTCAAATTGCCCAGGTTATTTCTAAACTGAATAATTGTCATCTTTTTTCACAAATGGAACACAACTCAGGAATAAAGTAATAGTTCTTTGAAACCTTAAGGGTCTATACAGTAACCATCTCCTAGAATACCAGCTCACTTAAATTCCCTTTTTTAAGATTCTGTTTCAACAATTCCAGTTGAGTTGGTAGCAAGCCGTGGCACTACTGCCCTCCTATAGACAAACAGACATGGACAATTGAGCCCAAACGGGCTGTCTGGATGGTCTCTGCCCACAATTCTGAGATAATCTTCAAAAACTCCAGCAAAGGAACTTCCAATTCCAAGAATTCAGAGTGGACAGATTTATTCTATTTCTCCCACTAATTACAAGTAAAACCTGTGATATTATATATTTTTTTTAAAAAAAATAATAAGACAACTTTGAAAAGCAGAGAGAAGAAAGGCCACCCAAATAAACAACACAGTGGTGATTTCCCTAGGTTTTCTTTTGACCTCATATATCCCAGACTGGGTCTTTCGGAAGACAGCAACTGGGAAACACCAACAGGAACAGATAAGAAAAGCCCAGATAAAAGGCTCTCTCTAGCCAAAGGATCAGAAAGTGGCAGCCTAGGAAGATAGAAAACTCTTAGATAAGAACCACCCTATACAAATCAAGCACAATGGAATAAACTGTGGTCCCATCCAGTAAAGGCTGAGTGGAGAGCCTGGACTGTCACTCTTGCCATGCTGCACTGAAGCACCAACAGAGCCTCCAAGGTGGTGTCAGAGAAGGCTGAGTATGTAGCCAGGACATTCATCCCTGCTGGGTGATAACAAGCTACCTTACCTCGGTGTCAGTGTAAACCATGTGGGGAGCCTGGACTTCTACCCCCATCTGGCAGGAACAAGGTGTCTTTCCTCCCCTTATGGGGTGGTGTTAGAGGAGATATAGTAGATAGTCAAGATGTTCACTACTGTCTGTAATGAGGCCACTATTCCCCGTGGTGACAGAGGAGGCCATGAGAGGAGCAGTAAGGAGGCACTGCTATCTCTCCAGCCTAGGAGGAATCAGTGGAGACTTATAGGGGAGCCAGAAATCCCACTCCCACTCACCAGTAATGGGGATCCTTACCTGCAGTAATGAGGAGCAGATGTCAGTGGTGGCCAAGTGAGAAACCCGGATTTCGATTCCCACATAGCGGTGACAGATAGCGTTCCCCCTTCCCCTGCAAAAACAGTGTCAGAAAAAGCCAACTAAAACAGAATGTTCAAATAAGATCCAGAATCTTATAGGAAAACACACAAATGTTAGAATTCAATTGAAGATCATCATACACAAAAACAAGAAGATCTCAAATTGAATGAAAAGAGATAATCAATAGACATCAATGCTCATATGACAGATATGTTAGAATTATCTGACAATGATTTTAAAGCAGCCATCATAAAAAATACTCCAAGGAGCAAATACAAGCACACTTCAAGCAAATGAAAAATAGCCTTAGTAAAGAAGTAGACAATATAAAAAAGAACTAAGTGGAAATTTTAGAACTAAAAACTACAATAATCAAAATTAAAACTCAGAGAATGGGCTGAACCACAGAATGGAGAGGACAGAGGAAAGAATCATGAACTGGAGGATAGGCCGGGGACAGTGGCTCACGCCTGTAATCCTAGCACTCTGGGAGGCCGAGGTGAGCGGATTGCT
>VBSM01003176.1:67885048-67981783 GCA_008086735.1 Cheirogaleus medius
AAAAAAAAAAATGAACTGGAGGATAGAAGAATAGAAATCAACCAATCTGAACAGAGAGAAAATATACTAAAAAAATATTAACAGGGCCTCTGGGACCCGTAGAACCAAAAGATCTAATATTCATGTCATTAGAGTCTGGAAAGTAGAGAAAGAGAGTAAGTCTGAAAACATATTCAAGAAATATTAGCAGAAAATTTTTTGAAGACATAAAACCTGCAAGCTGATTAAGCCTTAAAAAGGAAAAATCCAAAGATATCCCACACCAAGATACATCATAGCAAAGTTCTAAAAAAAATCAGAGAGAAGTAACACTGTATCTACAGGGAAAAACAATTCAAATGACAGCAGATTTCTCATCAGAAATCACAGATACCAGAAGAAAATGGCACAACATTTTCAGAGTGCTAAAAGAAAAGAACTATCAACCCAGAATCTTTTGTGAAGCAAATATATTTTTAAAATAAGAAGGAGAAATAAGACATTCTCAGAGGAAAGAAAAATAAGAATTTGTTGCTAGCAGATCCACACCGAAAAAAAATAGTGAAAGGAAATTCTCTATACAAATGGAAAAGATAGAAGGAACCCTGAAACAATAGGAAGGGAGGAAAAACACAGTAAGCAAAAATATGGGTAAATACAACAGACTTTCCTTCTTCTCTTGAGTTGTTATATTTGAGAGTGAAAACAAAAATTTTAACACTGTCTGATAATGTGCTAAATGTATATAGAGGAAATATTTAAAATATATATTATAAATTGAAAGAATTTTAAAAAAGGAAGTTTTCTATACTTCACTGGAACTGGTAAAATGATGACACCAGCAGACTGTGACAAGTTATGTATATATAATGTAATACCTACAGTAATTACAAAAAGAGTTATTCAAAGAGATATACTAAAAAGGCACTATAAATCTAAGTGGACTAATAAAAAATGTTCAAGTAAACCACAAGAAGGCAGGAAAACAAAACTAAGAAACAGAAAACAGAAAATATAAAGAAGGCAAAAAATAAAATGGAAGACTTAAGTCCTACAAATCAATGAATACATTAAATATAAATTACCTAAATATATCAATTAAAATACAGATATTGGCAGTAAATTTAGAAACATAACCAAACTATACTAGCTACAATAAATTTACTCCAAATATAATGATATAGGCAAGTTAGAATAAAAAGGATGAAAAAAGATATGTCATGTAAGTATTAATCAAAGATAACAAGTGGCTATCTTTTATCATGTAAAATAGACTTCAGAGCAAAGAAAATTTCCAGATTGACACTATATAATCAAAAAAGGGTCAATCCACCAAGAAGATATAGTAATCTACATATGTTTGCACTAATCAACAAAGATACAAATTATATGAAACAAAACTGATAGAACTGAAAGGAAAAATAAACAAACCCACAATTACAGGTGGAGACTTCAACATTCCTTTCTCAACAATTGGTAGGACAATTAGAGAACATCAATAAGGATATAGAAAAATTCAATACCATTAACCAACAGGCTCTGATACACATTTATAGAACACACCACTGAACAACATCAGACTACATATTATTTTCAAGTACCGTGGAACATATAGCAAGACATACTACATCCTGGCCCATAAAACAAACCTCAACAAATTTTTAAAAATTAAAATCATACAGAGTATACTCTCACAATCACAATGGAATCAAACTAGAAATCAATAATAGAAAGATAATAAGAAAATCTCCAAACAAAGCTGCTTACTTCTAAATAATCTATGGTCAAAGAGGAAGTCTCAAGGGATATAAAAAGATACATTGAACTGAATTAAAATGAAAATAGAATATATCAAAATTTGCGTGTGCAGCAAAAGCAATGCTGAGAGGGAAATTTATAGTATTAAAGGCATACACAAGAAATGAGGAAGAGTCTCAAGTCAATAACCAAAGCTTCCACATCAAGAACCTAGAAAAAGAAGAGCAAAATAAATCCAAGCAAGTAAAAGGAATGAAATAATAAAGAGCAGAAATCAAAAGAATTGGATAGAAAAAAATGACAGAGAAATTCCATGAAAGAGCTGGTTCTTTAAAAGGATTTTAAAAATTAACAGACCTCTACCAATATGGACAAAAAGAGAAGAGAAAATATACAAATTATCAACATCATGAACTCAATCTAGGATATTATTAAAACCTTTCAGACACCAAAAGGATAATAAGGAACTCTTATGAACAATTTTACACATATAAATTTGACAATTTAGGTGAAATTGACCAAGTCCTTGAAAAACACAAACTACCTCCCAATGTGAAACAGATAATTAATTTTATAGCCCTATAGCTGTTAACTAAATTGAATTCTTAATTTCAAAACTTCCCAAAATAGAAATCTTTAGCCCCAGGTGGCTTCACTACAGAATTCTACCAAATGTTTAAAGAATTAACATCAATACTATGCAATCTCTTCCAGAAAATAGAAGAGAAGGAAAACATTTCTCAATTCATTTCATAAAACTAGCATTACCCTGATACCAAAATCAGACAAAACAATACCCAAAAAAACCACTACAGATCAATAACCTTCATGAATATCAACACAAAAATTTTTAACCAAATATATAGTAAATAAAATTCAGCAATACAAAAGAATTATACACCATGACTAAATTGCAATTACTCCAGGGATGCAAAGCTGGTTTAATATTAAAAAAAAAAAAAAAAAAACAGTCAATCCACTTTACTAACAGGCTAAAGAAAAAAAATCACAAGATCATGTTAATTTATGCAAAGAAAGCATTTGACAAACTTCAATAGCCATCATGATAAAATCTCTCAAAAACAGAAAGAGAAGGGAACTCTCTTGACATGAATGTTTATAGCACCTCTATTTGTAATAGCAAAAAGAGTGGAAACTATCCAGATATGCTTCAACAAGTAAATGGTTAAACAAACTGTGCTATAGCCATAACACAGAATACTACTTAGCAATAAAAAGGAGCTATTGATACATGAAAAATCCGGTATGAATCTCCAGAGAATTATGCTGAGTGAAAAAGCCAATTCCAGGAGGTTATATTCTGTATGGTTACATTTACATAATACTCTTGAAATGACAAAGTTATAATAATAGAGAACAGATTTGTGGTCGCCAGGGATAAGGAAGGGGTACAGAGGGAAAGTGAGTGTGGCTATAAAAGGGCAAAACGGGGGATTCTTGAGGTGATAAAACTGCTCTGCTTCTTGACAGAGTATGAAGATCAATACCCTGATTATGATATGGTACCATCAATTTTGCAAAATGTTATCAATGGGGGAAACTGGATAAAGGGTACATATGTTCTGTCTGTATTATTTCCTACAATTGCATGTGAATCTACAGTAATCTTAAAATAAAAAGTTTAATTTAAAAATTAAAAAAACAAACAGCAGATGTGTTTTGGGAGATTGAGCTGGAACATGATTTAGAGAGGAGGCTGGGGAGGTGACGTTGGACCAGGCAAAGCAGTAGAAACCTTTCGTCATCAGTGACTGGAGAATGAAACTAATGTGGCAAGTGAGATAAGAATATGTAACTAAGGAAAAGGAGCCATCTGAAGAGAGGGTGGCCTGGACACCTCCTGACAGGTGTGTCCTAGATTCCACCCACTGAAGGGCAGAGCAGCACGGCCCACCCTTGGGATTTGTGAGACCCTGTGTCCTTCCAGTTGGCCTCCCTTTGGGCTTAAGCTAGTTTTGATGAGTTCTATTTCTTGCTACCAAACAATTCCTAAACAAGAGGGCCATGTTCACAATTACCTCAACTCTCAGAACAAAATGGAATATAGAAAAAAAAGGAATGAAACTAGACATACTATATGTTCCAGCAATCGTGCTTGAAAACTTATGTCCACACCAAAACCTGCACGTGGATGTTTAAAGCAGCTTAATTCATAATTGCCAAAACTTGGAAGCAACTAAGATGTCCTTCATTAGACAGATAAATAAACTACACCAAATAAATAAACTACGGCACATCCAGACAATGGAATATTATTCACTGCTAAAAAGAAATACGCTATCAAGCCATGAGAAGACATGGAGGAACCTTAAATACATACTATTAAGTGAAAGAAGGCTACGTATAAAATGATTTTAATTGTATGACATCCTAGAGAAAGTAAAACTATGGAAACGATAAAAAGATCAGTGGTTGCCAGGGGTTATAGGGGAGGGATGACTAGGCAGAGCACAGGGGATTTTTAGAGCAGTGAAAATACTCAGTATGATACTACAATGAGGGTATACATGTAATTACACATTTGTCCAAACCCATGGAATGTACAACACCAGGGGCAAACCCAAATGTAAATTACGAACTTTGGATGATTATGAGGCATCAAAGTAGATTCATAGATTATAACAAATGTACCACTCTGGCGGGAGATGTTGACAGTGAGGAAGGGGCAGGAGGTATATGAGAAATTCCTGTACTTTCCTCTCAATTTTGCTATGAACCTAACACTGCTCTAAAAAATAAAAATCTTTTTACAAATGTATAGGATGTATCACAGGCAGATTTCCTTTTGTTTTTGGTTCTACCAGAGCACTGATTTTTTTAAGGACAATATAGTATGAGGTGGTTAATTTATGGAAATATTCATAATGTTACCAGTATTGATTATAATTGTAAACAGTGCACCTGCTCAGATTGATTGTGTTTAACCTTTTGAATTGAAATTTCCCATTTTCAGTGGGAAAATCTCCTGAATTGTGTTCCCAGTAGTTGAACCAAGCTGTTTTAAGCCTCCCTCACTCTCCTTAAATTAGCTCGAGTTCGATACTTAGAAAAACAAAAGAAGAATGTTTAAGATCCACAGGATTGTTTAGAGGACATCTGTTTCTCAAGCTGGACACCATGAGTGGTAATCAATTTCTATTACTGGGCAACGTGGACCGCAGGTGAAACCTAATTCTTTGGCTCCTCTGCTTATGCTTATTTTAACTCTTAATGGGGACCACAATTAAATGTGAGAGTGATTCCGATCCCTTATAAAGCAGAGGAATGACTCCATTTAAAAAACAATCCTCTCAAAAGCATTTATCTCTCAGATTTGCTTAAAATAGCAATTACCTTTCCACCTCATAAAATTCAAATTTATAAAAGTTAGCCACACACACACAAAAAAGTTAGCCACAACTGTTTCAGAACACAACTATTACACATAGTGAGGAGCACTCACCCACTTATTTAACCATTTATTCCATCCAACACAGGGCACTCACACTGTTACACATCGGGCTACGTTTATAAAAATACAACCATGGACCTGGAGATCCTCACAGGCAGTGAGGGGACCACACGGGTAGTGGGTTTGTAAACTGCATGCTACCTCACAGTTGTAAATGAATGAGCATGTGTTGGGATATGCAAACTACAACAGAAGAAATTATTCCAGTTAAAGTAAAACTAGTGAAGTTATATCTATGGATTTTGTGTGTAAACCTAATCACATCATTATGAAATTGAACAAGGAGCCTCAGAGAACTCACCCATAGCCTGTGGTGTGACAACTAAAAGTAAGTGCTTAGGAAAGTGTCAGGAATGAGTTCTATGGAAAATGAAAGGAACTAAAATGCAACACAATATTTTGCAAATCAGGGACCTTGTACTTATACCATGACACTGCAAAGTGCATTTGAATAGGGACATACAAACAAAACTGCATTACGCCACACAAGCTATGAATATAGAGATGGTACTCTGTCATATCCCTGACAGTGAGAGATGTCTGGACTCCAGAAAATTTACCTTCAGGCAGCAGGCAGCTTGGCATATTTGTAATTGAGCAAATTACAAAAACATAATCTCTGACATTTTCTGTGAATGGCACAAGCTTCCAACTGGCTTCTGCTTATGTGGAAATAGGATTAAAATGGAACAGACATATTATTAAGGTGAGCGATGCTGCCTGGAGGTATCATACAAAGTACCTTCCTTTGTTCTGAAAACAGATGGTTAGCCTCTATCAGAATTATACTCCTAATTGCTCCGTTTATTAAGTGCCCATCACGTGCCGGCACTACACTTGGTACTTTCCAGAAGTTGTCACATTTAGTCTTCACAATATTCCTATGAGGCATTACCACCCCATTTTCTAGAATAGGAAACTGAGGCTCCGAATGATTTGACTAGCCTAAGGCCACCTAGAGTGCCATATCACCAAACAGAAGTCCAACACCTCACATGAGCTTAGAAAATGGAGGAAGACGGTGGTTCCCTCTGGGAAGTGAGCCTGAGAAGTCGTGGGTAAAAAAACAGAACTTTCATTTTGATTTTATGTATCTCTCTACAGCTTGCTATTTTTTAACGAAGAGTATAGATTACTTTTATAATAAAAACAATTGAATTCCTTGGTCTGTTAAAACACCTGCTGTATGAAAACATCAAATTCCTTGGGAGCTGAACACACAGCAGGCACTAAAGTAAACACCAGATAGAACTGAATTGGGTTAATATATTTTATTCTTCTTTTTTAAAAATGAAAGATAATAACAGGAAGTAGCTAAAATAAGTAGAAATAATGTTTGTACCATCTTTATAAAGTATCATTAGATTATATCTCTCTATATATATCTATATGTATAAACACCCTTATATAAAATGTAGAAAATATATCTAAGGAATATTTAACATTGTTTGCCATGAATAAAATCAATAAATCTCACCTTCTGATGCACCACTGAATTTCCATGAAGTTTTATTTTGTTTTTAATGAAGAAAACTCAGTCCTACTTCAGATGGACAATCTGAATCTAAATCTCTAAGACAGAATTCAGGCACATGCATTTAGAAAAATCTCCAGAGATATGTGTTGAATAAACCAATGACTGAGCATCTACTATAGTTTGGATATTTGACTCTCCAAACCTCAGGGTGAAATCTGATCCCTCCCCAGTGCCGGAGGTGGGGCCTAATAGGAGGTGTTCCTGTCATGGGGGTAGATGGGAGTAGATTCCTCATGACTGGCTTGGTGCCATCCTCATGGTAATGAGTGAGTTCTCACTCTTAGTTCCCAGGACAGCTGGTTGTTAAAAAGGGTCTGGCACCTCCCTTCCCTCTCTCTCTCTCTTCCTCTTCCATGTATTCTGTATACACTGGGTCTCCTTTGCCTTGTGCCATAAGTAGAAGCTTCCATAAGGCCCTCATCTGAAGCAGATGTTGGCACAATGCTTCTGGTACAGCCTGCAGAACTGAGAGCCAAATAAACCTCTTTTTTTTAGAAATTATCCAACCTTGGGTATTCCTTTATAGGAACACAAACTACTAAAATTGTTCTTTAAAAAAAATAATAACCCAGCAATTCTACTCCTAAGTATATACCCAACAGAAAAGAATATTTATGTTTACCAAAAGACACGTACTAGTTTTATAACAGCACTATTCATAATAGCCCCAAACTACTAATAGAAACTAGCCAAAAGCCTAGGGAAGTTGGAATGGATAAGTCAGGGGATATTCACACAATGGAATATTATAAAGCAATTTACAGCTACATGCAACAATAAAGACGAATCTTACAAACGAAATGTTGTGAAAAAGTAGCCAGTCATAAAAGAGTACCTATCGTATGATTCCATTAACATAAAATTCAAGAACTAACACATCCATTTTTGTTGTCAGAAGTCAGGATAGTGACTACCTAGGGAGTGGGAAGGAAACTGACTAAAAAAGAGAATAAAGAGGGTTTCTGAGACGTTGGACTGTTTCTGTTTCTCAATCTGGGTGCTGATTACATGATTATGTTCAGTTGAGGAAAATTAATTTAGCTGTACATTTATGTGCATTTCACTGTAACGTTTCTACAGCAACATAATAAAAAGTAAAATATATCTAAAATTCCATCACAAAATCAATAGGAGTTATTAGGCAGTTTATAATTTTAAAACCAAGACATAATAAAATTTAAAATACATAGTGAAAGAAAAGGTGATGTAATAGGGAGGGAAGGAGTAATGGACAGAGGCATTGAGACCCCACAACCCAGCATGACTCATGAAGCCAACTCAGGCACATCTCTTGACTTCTCTGAGGGGCGTCTGTCACAGGTGCTATTTCACCTCCCTTGCAGAGTTGTTGCCAGGACTATGTAACTCATGTATGCAAAGCATAATGCTTGGCACATGGCTCAATAAGAATTCATTCATCTCCCTTCCTTCCTTGACTCAAAGATATGAATAAAAGTTTAATAGAAAACCAACTTCTATGTTCTCAAATGTACTAAGGGTGTATCATCAGTGTATAACTCAGTATCAGTGTGGACTAACATACCACAACAGAACCTGCACACCAATTCAGTTAGATAATCCCATAGGATTTTTAGATATTTCCAATTCTGCATGCTTTCCTGCAGCGGGAAAGCAAATGGCAGTCAGTGACCGAGCTACCAAGCAGACAGACATCTTCTCTAGCAACCGTATCCACGGGGTGTATGATGTGATGTCTGAGAAAACACTGGCTGTGACATACTGTTTTCAACAACCTGGAGCTGTGATCTTGACTCAGTGGGTGTCACTAAAATAAGTATCATTGAAGGAAGAAACGGTGATCAACCTCCAACAGATAAATCCAAACACAACAGAAAAAGACATTTCTGGGTATGGAAGGATTTCAAGCGGAATGGGAGTCAGCACGAGCGTGTTTCCATCTAACAGCAGCTCATTATCAGATGCTGCAAGAGGAGCTGGCATCCTGTCAGTCATAGAGCATGGGCTGAATGCCTGTTGTGCATGGAGCCTCTGCCCTCACCCTCAGCTTCTCACCCGGCTCCAGAGCCGATGGGATTCAGAGAAGATAAAGAGGAGCAAAGGCTGAAATTTAAAACAAATAAGCAAAATTTAAACTTAACCAGCATCATTCACACAAAGAAGAAAAAAGGACATGGTCAACAAAATCAAATGCAGCAATCTACATTATTGCCTGTTTTTAGAGCCCTGCCTATTGTTTCCATTACTGTTTTCTCGGGCAAGAATGATGCCTTCTTCACTAGCTTTATTTTGTTTTTAGAACAGTACATACAATCAGAATATAATCACTGTAATTTCTGATTACAGAAAGGAAAAAAAAAGATGCCAGGAATTAGAAGCAAAAAGCAGAATGGAAGAGAAAGAAGTAGTTGAGTGAATAAAATCGTTTTATATTCCACAATCTTCCATTTGCTCTCTGGCCACTAGGGTCAACTGGAAATGACTCTAAAAGTCATGGATCATGATTACCCCCAAAATAAATACTAACAAAATTTGGGGGCATTTATATAGCCATGAAAGATCAATATATTACATGACAGGCTTCTAAATATCAAAAAGGATGACAACAGTAAAATAACATAACTTTGTTCTTTATCATTAAATCTTCAAAAATTTCATTTTCTGGCATCTTCCAAAAAGTAAATTGATTGTGTACAAAAATGGGGTCAGGTCTGTGGCTAAGAAATAATTTTGAAAGTCTTTTTATATGCCAAACTTTCACATACTGTCGACTAGGGGAACATAAATGGGAGATAGAGATTTCCGATTTAGAGTAACTATAGTGAAAAAAATAGAAATAGAGAATTTTAAGGTGATAGAGAATTCATTCTTCTAAAAGAAGGGATGGCAATTTTTTTCTGTAAAGAGATAAATACCTTAGAATTCATAGGCCACATAATTTCTGCCACAGCTACTCAATTCTGCCATTATAACAAGAAAGAAACCATAGATAATATATAAATAAATGAGTATGGAGCTGTTTCTAACAGAAAATTTATTTTAAAAACAGGCGTCCTTTAGTATTTGGCCTCAGGGCCATAATTTGTGAACCCTAGCTCTAGCAAGTATCATTAAAGCCATCTTCTTCATTGAGTGGAATACATCAAACAAACACTTTACTAAATCTAGACACGAGAAAATATCATGCCATATTGAAAGCTTTGGGCACTCATATCTTGTAAGATCCTAGCTTCTTTTTTCTTTACTCTTCTTATACTAAAGAAAAAATTTCTTGATGTTTAATCATATATATCACCTGTTTTCATAAGCTTTGAAAGCATAATATCAAAACTTTAAAATGAATGGAAGATAAAGCCTTGACACAAAATAGAACTCTTAAGGGAAGAGAATCCGGTCTACATGACTGCTTCAAACATGACTCATCCCAGTGCAACCAAGAGACACTGGATCTAAAATATGCAGGCAAGACAATGTTACTCTTTTCTCCTTTCAATGACACCATAAAAAACTGTAGAACAAATGTAGGCTCCATCTTCCTGTAGAACAAATATAGGCTCCAAAACTGCTAGTCCATTGTAACGTTTTCATATATGATGATATATGAGAAAGGGCTGCCAAATTCAGGGGAGGTCACAGAGTGGTGTGGGAAGATGCCACAGAGGATGCCTGTGGCTACGGATCTCAGACAAAGCTGACCACATCCATTCTTCCAAGAAGTGGCAAGTTATGAGATACTTCTATCTCATAATAGAAGGGACCAATAATCCCTTTGTTCCTGCTGTTATTTTATTATTATTTCAGAATGTTAAAGGGGGTACAAATGTTCTAGGTTACATAGATCACTTTTGTAATGCTTGAGTCCTGACTAAAGGTGTGCCTGTCACCCAATGTTCATAGTACCCATTAGGTAGGCTTTTCCCCTCCCCTGGACCCCCTTTACTCCTGGTTGTTTCCACTGAGTTTTATTTCCCTCTGTGCACATGTGTGCTCACTGGTTAGTTTCAATTTAGTGGTGAGTTCATGTGGTGTTTATTTTTCCATTCTTGAGACACTTAGGAGAATGGTCTCAAGTTCCATCCAGATTTCTGCAAAAGGTACTTTTTAAAAAAATTTTAGAATATTACGGGGGAACAAACATTTTGGTCACATATATTGCCTTTGCACAACCCAAGTCAAAGATACAAGCGTGTGCATTCCCCAGCTGCCATTCTCTCCCCACATGAGGTTGGGAGCAGGACTGACCTCTTTGGTTTAAGACTCCAGAGTCCTTCTCTGAAGGGAGGTGGGTATAGTCATGGGCTGCAAAAGGAAGATACTGGACTTCCTATTTTAAGAGCAGATAGGAACCCAAATGATTAATATTTACAAATAATATAGGTGACTATATTTTTTTACTCCAAAATCAAGGAGCAGGTTTTCACAGACATATTGAAATACATAGTTGAGCATAATTTGAGATAGAAAATGGAAAAAGAAGAATGATTTTATCTCAATATAGAGTGTGGCCTTCAGAAAAACTAAATTGAAGTGATGTTCTGATCCATTTCAGTGGTTTCTGGGACCCCATCTGAGATATTTATAAAAGGCCCTGAGGGCTTTAACTGCCTGAATCATCCATATCAGGTGGACAGAAGGAACAACAATTTGGTTTTAAAAAGTGGCCTTATGAGGATGAGAACTTGCCTTTTCTGATATGGAGCAAGACCCAATATGGGGCAAGACCAAGGACACAATTAGTCCATGCTGCTGAAAGATACAGCCTTCACCGATAGCAGCCAAGATGTTAGAAATCTGTCCTCCACGTAGTGAGCTCTCATTATTTTCCTTTTAGGGGTGTTTCTCTCCTCCATAGCCTGCCTTCTCATAGTGCTGGTTTGGCACAACTGATCCGAAGGGAAGGACCTCAACCATCAGTCTTCCCCATCCCCCACTGCCCCCACAGAATTAAGTGGGGACCAGCGAGGGGGTCAGAGGAGGGGCCTGGCTCTGACGAGACAAACAGAACCCTCACAGCCCAAGTGGCACCGCCCAGGTCACTACATGCCCTAGTTAGGAATAAGAAAGCCCATACCACAGACACCTAACAGTCATCATCAGAACAAAACTCGCAATCCTGGCCAAATAGCTTCTTGTAAGATTTAAACAACAGGCATCTGCAAAATTTTGTGAGGGTAATTCTTTGGGACTAGAAAAAATATCTAGCCTCAAATAGTTCTACGCTTTTCTCGCTCTGTAATGAGAATCTAAGTGATAATATATTCATTTCTCCCAAACCTGGGTCATGCCTGGTAGTAAATTAGATATTTCAGGAAACATACTTCTGCTTTTAGGTCACTGATTGACTGGAGTGCTATTTACCTCCAGAGCAAGAAGGTAGCAAATGGCATCCCTGTGACCAGATATAAATGAGATGCCTCTTGAAGCACCCGAGGATGACTCAGGCACCAGCGCCAATCTGGCTGAATAAAACCACTTACAGCAAAAAACAGACAAGCCAAGCAGTACCTTCCACTGATCGAGAGTCATCATTTTACTGACCTTTGGACAGAAATCTGTATTTGGGAAAGTGGTCCATGCCACATAGTCCCAACGAAGCTAGTCAGTCATGTTGCCCTGACCCTTCCCCACAGTGACGGGCAGGTGACTCAGACTGACCAACTCCAGTGCTCCCCTCTCGTAGCCACCACCATCAGCTCAGAGACGGGATGTGACCCACACGGGGCTAACACCAAGGTGTTCCCTGCAAGCGATAAATTAATACTGTACCACAAAGCTAAATCCTGTTCCACAGACTGCGATTATGTAAAATCAGAACTGCCAACTGCATCTTTCTTAGCTGCATGAAGAAAACCATCTATTGTAGAAGAGAATCAGGTCAATGAGAGGGAGGCAGATTCCAGAGAGATAGAAATGTAGACCTAGAAAGATCCTGTAAGCCACTGGATGCAGCCATGCCTGAAATTAGTCCCCACCCTGGACTTGTCAATTACATGAGAATCTCCTTTGATGCTTATTTATTTATTTTTTTTTTTGAGACAGGGTCTTTCTCTGTGGGCCAGGCTAGAATGCAGTACCTTCATCCATAGCTCACTGCAACCTCAAACTCCTGGCCTCAACTGATCCTCCAGCCTCAGACTCCTAAGTAGCTGGGCCTACAGACATGCACCACTGCAATGGGCTAATTTTTTTTTTTTTAGAGAGATGGGGTCTCACTATGTTGCCCAGTTTGGTCTCAAACTCTTGGCCTCAAGCAATCCTCCTACCTTGGTCTCCCAAAGTGCTAGGATTACAGGCATGAGCCACCATCCCTGGCCTCCTTTGATGCTTTTTTGACTTGGATTTCTGCCATTTGTCAATAATAATCCTAAATGATACAACTGCTATGCCCAAAGAGAACAAGCTGTTTAAAAATCTCACCTTGAAGCCAGTGTATCACAGTCATGGTAAAAATATAAGATCATCTCTGGCCCTCTGCCTTTTACCTATAAGTATTTTAAATATTTTTAAAATAATAATTTTATGTTTATAAACATAACATATACATGCTTCAGAAAATTTACAGAATCTAAAATAAACATGCAAAGAAAAAAATCACAACTCCTTGATCCAGAAGAAATCTCTGTCACTATTTTAATGTATTTTTTCTACTTTATTACCACATGGACATATTTTTCTAAAGTTGACATCATTCGCTGTAGAGCTTATTCTTATTTAACATTAGCTTGTGCATGATTTCCCACACAGTGAAATGCTCTCCAAGTATATGATTCTTAACAGCTTCATGGTACTTCATTTGGTCTCTCTCTTCCTTGAAATATTTTTTCTCTTGGCTTCCAGAACATCCACATTCTCTGCTTTTTCTTTTTCCTAACCAACTGCACCACAGTTCTTCCTTACCTCCCTCATCTCTAAATGTTGAAGAGCCTCCAGATTCAGGCCTTGGATTGTTTCCTTCTCTACTCACTTAGGAAATCTCCTTTTATCTCCTGGCTTTCAAAACTGTCTATTATTCACAATTTCCAAATCTTTACCTGAATTCTGGACTTTTCCACTCCATTCTAGACTCTTATATTCAACTGTCTTGTAGACATAATTCTTTGTCTTATAGCATCACAAGTTCAGCACGTCCAAGACTGATCTCATAATCACTCAAAATCAGCTTCCCCAAAGCCTTCCTCATTTCAGTTAAGGACGACTCTATCCTACCAGTTGCTCAGTTCTAAAACCTTCAGAGTCACCCTTGTCTCCTCTTTCTCTCACATCTCATATCCTATCCCTATTCATCACCAAGTTCCCATTGGCTCTACCTTCAAAACATACACAAAATCTGACCATTTCTCACAAACCCACTGCCACTAGCATAATCCAAGCCACCACCACCTCCCGCCGAAACTAGTGTTCCTGCATCCATCCTCCTCCCCTACCCATCCCCATCCCATCCTGTTCCCAAAAAAATGGCCAGAACAATCTATTTACATTCATGTCCGAGTATGGCACACCTCTGCTGAAATCATCGAATGCCTTCCCGTCTCGCTAAGAGTAAATGCCAAGCCTCTCTCTATGGCCTATGTAAAGCAATGTGAACTCTCCACCCAACCCACACCGCTGTAGCCACACTGCCATTCTTCTTGTTCCTCAAATGCCCCCATCGTGCCCCAACCTCAAGCCTTTGCACAAGGAGAGAAGCCTGCTGTTTTCTCTGCCTAGAACACTCTCCCCAGATACCTGCATGGCTCATGCCCTCTCCTACTTGAAGTCATTGGTAAAATGCTACCTTCTCAGGAAACCTTTCCTGGCCGTCTGACTTAAGGTGGCAAATCCTCTACAATCCCTATGCCCCCACATAATGCTTTATTTTTCTCCATGATGCTTATCATCTGCATTACATTCTGTATAACTAGTTTATATCTCCCCCTTCCCCGGTCACCATGATGCCCTTGCACACATTTCCAGTGAAACTGCTCTTATCAAGGTCACCAACAAGGTTTCCAAATCCAGTGGCCCCTTCTTTCCCTTCACCTTAGTAAATTTCTCCAAACTACTAGACTTCTCAGTTGGCCTCTCTCTTGAAACACTTTTTCTCTGTTGGGCTCCATGACATCAGACTCTCCTGGTTGTCCTGTCACTTCTCAAAGGGAATTTTTGCTGGATCTTCCTCCTTAACCAGGCTTCTAAAATTTAGAGTCGAGTGTTGCCATGCTTTTTCCAGGCCCTCTGTTGTTTACTACATCCTTTGCTTCTTAGAGTACTACCGGTATGAAATGGTGCAATCATGGGCCCTGAAGGCGTCCATGCCTCAATTCCCCAAATGTGTAAATATGTTACCTTAAATGGCATGCTCAACTTTGCAAGCATAATTAAACTTAAGGACCTCACAATAGGGAGAGTAGCCTGGATTTTCCAGGTGGGCTTGATCTAATCACATGAGTCCCTAAAAACAGAGAACGTTTCCCAGCTGCATAGAACTAGAGAGAAGGCAGTAGGAAAGGGACTCAATCTTCAGGTGCTGGACTTAGAGGTGGAAGAAGAGGCCATAAACCAAGGAATAGAGATATCCTCTAGAAGGTGGAAAAGAGAATTACTTCTGAGATCCACTAGAGTCTCCAAAAAGAACACAGCCCTGAAGACATCTTGAACTTAGCCCACCCAAACCTATCTGGGACTTTCAACCTATAATAAATTTGTGTTGTTTTAAGCAACCCTGTTTATGGTAACTCGTTATGGAAGGAATAGAAAATTAACACATATAACTTTAAATACTACCTATATAGGCCAATGACTCCAAAATGTATACCTCCTACCCCAACTGCTTCTCTATCACCTGATTCATACATTCTACTGCCTCCATACAACTCCTCCTAGATGTCTGTGGCAGAGCTTATAATTGTTTCTCAATTTCCATTCTTCCTTTCTTAGTTAGTAATAAAATTCCAGATGCATAACTGGACACACAGCCAGCTGAAATAAGACCACACTTCCAGATTCTTGCCATTCCACAGCAGCTGCAATGACCATGTATCCAAGTTCTGGCCAATGAGAATAAGTACAAGTGTCATGTATGACACTGGAGGAAGGAAAGGCTTTCACTCCAACCACTCCACTGGAACAGTTATTATCAGAGCCAAAGACCTTACCAAAGACCACCATTTTGGTCCATTAGATGCTCATTTCTCAGTCCTCATTATCCACAGCCTATGAGGAGGCATCTGCCCAGTATTGCACTCTCTCTCCTTGGAGTCTTTCATTCACCTGGCTTCAGGATCCACTCTCTCTTCGTGTCCCTCCTTGCTCTCTGGGTGCTCCTTCTCAATCTGCTTGGCTGGTTCTTCCACACCTCCCTCACCTAAAACACTGCAGTAATCCATGCCTCAGTCCTCAGACCTCCTCGCTTCTCTATCTCTTTTCCTCCTCCTGCCAGCTGGAATGTAGACAAGATGGCCAGAGCACAAGCATCCACCTTGCATCACAAAGCTTCACTGTAAGGATGGCAGAGCAGTGAGACAGAAAAGAGTACGTGCCTGCTGATTGCGATGTCAGCCCTGGGTTGACTACCTGCAGGCTTCACTTATGTAAGATAGGAAAAAATGTCATTTAAAATACTGTTATCCTGGAATTTTTGCCACATGCAGCTAAACTCAATCCTAACTAGGACAATAAAATTAGGATATCTATGACAGCATTATTGCTTTTGCCCCTAAAACCCAACCCCACAGTCTTCCCCATTTCCATAAATGACACTTTTATCTACTCGGTTGCTCTACCCAAAACCCTAGAAAGTGATCCTTGATCCCTATCCTTACTTCCTCACCCACCCATCCTCCCATTCCCAATAAATCAGAAGTCCTGGTGTGTCCATGTCTAAAACACAACTGTCTATTTCTGTCTCCACTATCACAAAGCTAGCCTGAGCTGCCACCATCTCTCACTGCAGCAACTGGAATATCTACTATCCTACTTCCTTACTTTCATTCCTGTCACCCCTCCACCCACTCTCCATATAGCAGCCACAATGATCTTTTTATAACCTAAAGGAAATTATCCTGTTTCATTCCCTAAAACTCTAAGTGGCTTCCCATTGCACTTGCAATAAAATCCAGACCATTTATCATGGCCCAGAAAGCTTTACATGATGTTCAATAAACTCTTAAGCCTCATTCCCTACTTCACCACCACCAATCCTCTGTCCAACCTCCCACCAAATCCCAATCTAGCCTCAGGGCCAGCCTACATGCCACTCCCTCTGCTGGCAAAGCTCTCCCTCCAGCTTCTCCTCTTCCTGACCTCAGCTCCAATGCTACCTAAGTAGGAGATCCTCCCTGACCAGCATGTCAAAATGATACTCCAACCTCAGCACACTTAATCACAACACCCTATTAACTCACTTCACAGAATTTACATGATACATAAAAATATCTACCCCCAGACTAGAATGAAAACCTCATGAAGGGCTGTGAACATCATCTGATACCACCACATCTGCCGGGTACCTGTATCTGCACCCACATAGTCTGTCTTCTCTCTTGACACGATGGAGGACCCCTCTACTTGTGCCCTTGGTCCTTCCCTTCTCATCTACTCAAGAACATCATTTCAGCAATTATCTCCTGCCTCTATGTGTTATCCATTTCCCCCTCTCCCCTAGATCATTCCTATTAGCACACAAACATGTTCTAATTTATCCAATCTTGAAAAAATCTCTTTGGCTCTTACCATTCTTCAACCACTACTCCATTTCTCTGCTATTTTTTAAAAATCCTCAACATAGTTGCTTATACTCATCATTGGTTCTTTCTCTCTTCCCATTTTCTCTTGAACCCATTCCATTGGGCTTTCACTCCAACCACTCCACTGGAACAGTTATTATCAGAGCCAAAGACCTTACCAAAGACCACCATTTTGGTCCATTAGATGCTCATTTCTCAGTCCTCATTATCCACAGCCTATGAGGAGGCATCTGCCCAGTATTGCACTCTCTCTCCTTGGAGTCTTTCATTCACCTGGCTTCAGGATCCACTCTCTCTTCATGTCCCTCCTTGCTCTCTGGGTGCTCCTTCTCAATCTGCTTGGCTGGTTCTTCCACACCTCCCTCACCTAAAACACTGCAGTAATCCATGCCTCAGTCCTCAGACCTCCTCGCTTCTCTATCTCCACCCACTCTCTTAGCTGATCCCACCCAGTGTCACACTGCAAATGCCATTAATTAGTTTACATCTCTTCCCTAAACCCTGTACTTACCTACACTACTACCAACTATTTCTTGAGTGAACAAATTAAGGCCGGAGCCTTGCCCATCTTCGTGGTTATGCTCAGCACCTAAACCGTGCTCAACAAAGCACCCAGCAATTATCTGTTAAAGTAATGAACCCTGTTCAACTAAACACCACTGTGAGAAACTTAGATAGATGACACTCATTAGCTAATTTCAAGCATTTGTTTCTTTTGACACAAGCCAATGGCATAACAGAAGGCAATTCAAGACATGGTTTTCCAGGTATACAGTGGTCAGGTGGTCTGGCTTGTTTCAAACCTGAGAATTGAAGCATCTAAAGGAAGTGATGGATTATATGCCATTTAGGAAATCCTTGGTAAATATATTTTCTCATTCTCAGGCTATTAATCAGATTTGGGTAGCAGAAATCTTCAGGATATATTCTTAACAGTCATAGAGTAAAAGAATTCTATGCTGCCAATTCAGAACAGAATCAGATATAATCAGCCGAGTGGAGGATAAAGTTGGCACTGCCTTGAAAAATTTAGAAGCTTAAAAAGGACAGACATAACAAGGATCTAGTCTATGTTCCTTTGAACAAGAAAAAGAATGTGTTGATTCTTCAAATGTCCAGGTGATTTTCGTAGCTTCTCAGACCACGTTCTATAAAAAGACAGTTTAATCACAGCAGTAAATGAATCTCACAGACATACCAATGAGTAAGAGAAGCCAGACATAAAACAAGTATATACTAGATGTTTTCATTTAAGTGAGGTCAAAAAAGGGCAAGAAGAAACTTTCAGAAATGATAGAATGATAGGTATCTTGATTTGGGTGATGGTTACATAGATGTATATAGTTGTCAAAACTCATTGAACTATATACTTAAGATCTTTATATTTTAAGAAATATAAAAACTCAATTTAAGCAAATAAAAGTGTCCTACAATAAGTGTTCTAGATGAGGGGGAGTGGGAAGACAAATATAAACACATTTCTTTACTGCAGGATCTTTTGCAGACTTTAATATGCTAATGTGCACTGTATATTTATAAGAGAAGCCTATAGGATGCAGTATGTTCCAGATTTAATTGCTCAAGGAACTTTTTTCCTCACATATATTAACATCTATAAGGCACTAAATGTTTCATAAACCCAATAACTTCAGCCTGGAAAAAAATTTAAGCAAAGGCTACAAATATCACAGCAATCATTTAAAAAAATTAACATCTAATTTTAAGCAATCACTTTCCAGTGAACCCTCCAGAATAAACTGGTTGTAAAACGTGCTCCTATATAAGATGCAATTAAGTACTGGAAGAATTCTGTCCAAAATAATACATTTAGTTTTGGAGTTGTTGATCTTAAATTCATTCTGTCAGTAGTTAGACAGCAAAGCCAGCTGTCTATCGATGAACTCCAAGCTTATGGCGAGGAAGCATTCATCATCAACACATACAACAACATTTCTATTCCCTATAAGACATCCAACTCATCCAGAGGTGGTATCAAGGCATTAAAACACAAGTTTAAAAATATAGGTCTTAGGTTGGGTTCTCCAGGAAGCTGACTCTGAGACAGACTTGTGTGTAGGAGATTAATTGGGGAGAGCTATCAGATCAACACCTACAGGGTGGCAACAGAAGCAGGACTGGGGGGCAGGGGGAGGCGTTCAGCTGTGAAGCAGTCACAACGAAGGCCTTGGCAGCTCCTATGGGGGGCTCTGGAACCAGCGTGGTCCCAAAGGGTTATCCAGCCTGAGGCAAAAAGGCCAGGTCTTTATATCCTCACAACAGAACAATCATTGCAAGCTGGCTGCCCCAGGGAAGGGGGGTGACCATGGGCAAACTGGCCTCTTTGGCTGACGGTAATTTTCACCGGGAGCATCAGCTGAGAGATGTCAGCCTCCAGCACTTCCAGCAGCGGGGGACCGAGTGCCCCGGTCCTGAAGGGACGCTGCACAACATATCAGAGTGTCCACTACAGCAGCCAATACACACCCGTTTCACCAAACTCAAAAGGGGTGTCTGACCTGCAAGAAAACATTCCTACCTGTTCTAACTCTCATGCTATTAATAAACTCTTTTTAAAAATCAGTAGCCAAGGGCTTACATTGTGCCCATATTGCTTTGCCCAAACTGAGTATTCATAAAACTGCAATAAAAACTGCAAAAATAATCTTTTGCATAAATAATGTTTTGATAGTTACCAAAAAATTTATTTCACAGTGCAAACCACATATCAAGAAACCCATTGACTAGTTTTGGCACAACTAGAAGCCTGGCTGTTCTTCGTGAGGAACAATGGTCTGAGAACATCAGAATTCTCTAGAAAGAACTATAAAAAGAAAATCCACAAAACAAAATTAAACATCAAAAACCTTCCGAGTAACTTTCCAACACTGGAGTATTTGTTTAAATCACATTTCCCTTTGTCCTCTTTAAAAAAAATAAAATTAGTATCCCATTGGACTAAGTGATGAAAAAGAGTTAGAGATTCTAGGTTTCTCCCTAAAATCCTTTTTAATATATGCTCACAATCTATCTAAATTTATGCTAACAGTTCAATCAAAACACACCTACTGAGGACCTTCTATTATGAGACACCATGCTTGGTATTAAAAGCATAGAGATGACTAAGACATTCACCATCTAATTCAGAAGACAGACACGTACACAAGTAATTATAAGTCAGTCATATATTCACTCAACAAACATATCTAAGCACCAACTATGTGAACAACATAGACACAGTTCTATGCATATATGGGGCTTATATGCAATGTGGTGAGCGTTAAAAGGGAAGACACCGAAGATGCTAGTCTCTGCCTCCACTGGGGAAGGAGTGCCAGAGAAAGCTTAGTAACAGTAAACTTAATAATATTAGTAATAATAAAAATAATAGCAACTAACCTTTATTGAGTGCTTAAAAAGTGCCAGGCACATATATAAATGTATTAATATTTAGCTTTCAAATCAATCCTCTGAGGTCAGTATTATTAATATTCCCTAGATACAGATGAGGAAACTAAAACATGGAGGAATTAAGCTTAATCGGGGTCTCGCAGGTAGTAAGTGGTGGGCCTGGGATTCAGGGGAGAGAACTTTGGAACTGAGCCTTGAAAACTAAGCAGGAATTCACCAGATGGACACCAAAGGAAAAAAAGTGGTGAGAACCCTCCAGACACAGGGAAGTGCAAGAACAAAGACAGAAAAATGGTCAGAACATGCAAGTTCAGCCTGCACGTAGGCTGCCTGTGGGAGAGTAACCAGAGTCCAGCCCTGAAAAGTGGGGCAGCAGGGGACAGGCAGACTAAGAAATGAGTCGTGTGCCCCACAAGGAAGAGACTTCAGGGGAGTGATGTCAACTTTGTTATTTAACAATATCAGAAAGAATGAAAATGGCTGACATTCCTTGAGAGTGTCCTATAAGACAGACAGGGGCTAAATATTTACACACATGATCACATTTTAGCTTCGCTACAATCTGATGAGGAAGGTACTGCTATTATCCCATTTTACAAATGAGAAGACTGAGCTTTAAAGGGAGTGACTAGTTGGTTCAAGGTCCTACAGTTTATGAATTATAGAGCTGGATCCCAAACCAAGGAACTGAGACTAGAACCTGTGCTCTCAGCTGCCTTCTCACCAGGGCTGGGGCAGGAGGAGAGGAGATGTGAGGACCATGTACACAGAGGTAGCAACGAAGACCGAGATGTGGCGGCAAGAAAGAAGGAAGAGTCGTGGATAACAACCAAGAGAACGAGTGGGACAGGCGTGGAGAGCTTGGGGAACGGAGAACAAGGGAGAGTGCTGTGGTCAAGGTCTCCTAGGAGACAAGAGAAGGAGCCAGTGGGCAGCTGGATATTTAGGTCTGGAACTAAGGAAAATAATCCGCTACGAAGGTACAGATCGGCCACAGACAACACGTCTGAAGGCATGAGAGTGGCTGAATCTGTCTAGGGAGAGTCTAAAGAAGCAGAAGAGGAAATAGTGATGAATAGAAACCTAGAAAACCCCAACTATTCAGGAAAGAATCCATTGTCTTATCTGTAAAAATAAAGAGATCTATCCACCTTCTTTAGAAACCTACTTGGGAAAGGGCTTCCTTTACAAGGCAGGTTGTCATTACTTTTGCAAAAAAAAAAAAAAAAGTTGGTTTTGCAAAACCAACTTCCTCTTTACCACACATGAGGTTTTTAATTACACCCGGGTGGCATATTTCTGCTGAAGAGGATTAGCTAGTTGAACGGTGTATGTATCTAATAAATGACAACAGTACAGTTTATCAGAGTTATCACCACATTAGCTTGGCCACGCTGAGCCCGTGTGGCCGATGTCAGTAATTCCACTCTGGGCACACACTCTGCTGGCTTTGCATGGCAGCTTACGGCATTCCCAGGACATACTGTTTTCCAGCCTTATTTATGTTCTCTCTTCAGTCTTCACCCTTCAGCCTAAAAAATTCTCACAGTACGGCTTACCTGCCTTCTCAGGAATCTGCACAAAAGGCCATGTCTCCAGTGTCTCTCTCTTGAAAGCAAAGGAAAACTTCTCAGTGTTCACATGTAGCAAAAAGAGGGGGGAAAAAAGCCTATTTGGTCCGCCCTCCCTGGCTGTTGCTACCTTGCAGTTTATGACACACAGACAGAGGGAGGTCTGATGAAGTGAACGAGGCAGCCAGAGAGCTACTCGATTCCCGTGGAAACCAGGAGCCTCTTGGTGCGGAAGGCTCTTCCTACTTTCCTGTGCGGTTCTTTTGTGTGACTTTGAGGGGTTCCTGAATGATTTCTAAACGTGCGCCTGCTGAGGCGAGCCGCACAGGGAGGGAGGAACCAGCTAGCTGAGCGGTGCCAGAGGAAGCCAACGCGAACCTCGCAGTGCTGGAGCTGGCTCGACTCTTGCATGCAGTTTCTGAAGTCAGCAAAACAGAAAGCAAATTACTATCCTATTATGCTGGTGGGAGCTCAAGGAGAGGGGACTCTACACTGCCTTAATTACTACGGGAGATGCAACGAGTCACAGAATAACAAGGGTATCTCATGTGTGCGCCCTCAAGACAAATGTAAGTTCTCATGCTGCTATATTTTATGTTGCTGTGTAATTTTCTTTCTGGTTTGAAATCATGCTTGGCCAAAAGGTAATCGTTTCAATGAGAATTTCTAGTGTGGAAAGTTGTCTGCTAATCTTTACTTAAGTCTTTTTTTTTTCCCTTTTGTTAACTAAGCAGCATAATATGAGCTAAAATTCCCGACAGCAGCTGTGGCAGTTTAGCCTAAGACTGACTGAGAACTGTAACCCAAAGTACATCCAATTACTATGGGATTAACACTGGGTGTATTTTTAATTGACTTTCTTAATGTAGAATGCATACATCCCCACTGTTTTGGACTGCATGCTATTTTAATATTGCTGTGGCTAAGCTAGTGTGATCGACATAGCCAACAGAATGAGATATAGCTAAAATGAGATTCCCGGTAGTTACAAAACTTTTCTTCTTTGGCCAGGACCACATTTGTCTCCCCGAAAGCTCAAAACTCTGCAACCTCTATGCTAAAAGTTCATTCTGCTTTTTTGCCCTTGCTTTGGTGGAAAAAAAAATAAAACCAAACAGTGGACTCTCCTAAAATTACAAAGGAAGGAAACATAAAGAGCCATCGCAGTTCTTTAACTCTCATTCTAATAATGGGAGACAAAAAGGCAGCCAAAGGAGCCCAGCACGTACAGCACCCTCAGTCTTACAGAGTGTGGGGACGTAGAGGTGAATGGTGAGCAGAGGCTGTAACTTGGGAGTCTTTCTACACCTCATCTGCTACAAGTTCTGGCTTAGAAATGGATATGCTTTGTGAAGAAAATACTTCTTTGAGCTCCACTACGAACTCCTTAATGCAATTAAGTGATGACAGCAGACTCTACAATAATGACTTTAACCCCGGAGAAGCTAACACTTCTGATGCATTTAACTGGACAGTAGACTCGGAAAATCGAACCAACCTTTCCTGTGAAGGGTGCCTCTCACCACCGTGTTTCTCCTTACTTCATCTACAGGAAAAAAACTGGTCTGCTTTATTGACAGCTGTAGTGATTATTCTAACCATTGCTGGGAACATACTCGTCATCATGGCAGTGTCCCTAGAGAAAAAGCTGCAGAACGCCACCAACTATTTCCTGATGTCACTTGCCATAGCTGATATGCTGCTGGGTTTCCTTGTCATGCCCGTGTCCATGTTAACCATCCTGTATGGTGAGTGGCATTAGCCTCCCAGCTGTACCCACACTGGTAATAAAGAGCATGTGCATGTCATCAGCAGATGAGACGGGGTTCAGGGGACAAACTGTCAATAGAAGGCTTTGTTTATAGGCTGGAGTCTATTGTGATATGCTAGTTATTTAAATTTTACTCTTAAAATGGGATTTCACGCAAAAATCAGGCAACCTATTACCTGGGATCATTGGAGAGTTTGTGCGTTAAACCATGTACATTTTTTTATGTATGAAATTATAAAGACCCCAATACCAAAACAGTCATAAAGCAATAACTTACCCGTCATTCTGAATCCACTGGATTTGTGTTCCTTTATATTCCCAACCAAATATTCCAGCCTTCAGGACAGAACAGTTTTTCTTTTTGTCTTTGTCACACAGTTTTCAGCACTTCTAATGGAGTGGTAAAACCTTCCCAATTACCTTGGAACATTTGCAGGGAGAACATTAGTGATGCAGGGTTTAATGTTAAAATATGCAGAGCCTCCATTAGAATAAATGAATTACTCCAGTTCTAATTGTTCCCTGCCCAGAGAAGCTAATTTGGAAATGTGCCTTTGAATTATACCCTCAACTCTTTAAAAATGCATATGCATCAAACTCCTCCAGACTGGTTTGGAGGAGGGTGGGAAACAAACGGGAAGAGATTAATCTTGCTTTCTTCTCAACAGAGTTTGAAACAGTCAAACCTCTCAGCAAGTCAGCAAACACTGGGACGGCTCCGGCGGGGAGCAGAATGTGATATTCTTTCCAAATTATGAGTAACACAGCCAGATTTCTCCTTAAAAGAGAGAGAATATCGAGACTGCTGACGAAGGCACATGAGCAGTCACCAAGAGTTTAGAGACAGGTTATGAGAGCTATCTTTAAGAGATTTTCTGTCCAAGTCTTAGAGGGTAAAATTAAAGAAAAAAAAAGAAATCGACCCAGCCCAGAAGAGTGTGAAGGAGGAAGGCGGTGCGTAGGGAGAGCAGGCGCCCCTTGGCACAGGGCTGGTAAGGATCATTCCAAGTCCAGCCCGCGCTTGACCATTTAAATGCCACACCGGAATGATTTCATTACATTCTCCTGTCATTTCCCAGACATCTGGGGAGGTTCTCGCTTCCTAACCCTTCCACCCGCCCTGGGGACAAACTCCAGCGCGAGATGGCGGGGGTGACTGAGCAGGAACCGCGGCAGGAGGGCGGGGGGACCGCGGCGCCACCCGCTCGGCGTGCACGGGCGCCCCCTGGCGGCGGCCGCTCGGCGCGCAGCCCGTTCCCACCGGAGTCCTGAGGGGGCCTCGCTGGGCTGGTCCTCCCGCCTCCCGCCTCCCGCCTCTCCCACAGGAAATGCCCTCTGCTTATCCCCGCCGCGGAAACCCGCACTAAGGCCCCGGCTGTGCCTCCTTGCAGAGAAAACCCCTCCGAGAGCCCACATCAGTTCCGAGCAGGCAGAGCTTGGCTTCCCCCGTCAGGCGCTGCTAAAGAAAAAGCTTTCGTTTCTGCTCAAGCTCTTTGCAAATAATGCGAGTGAAAGTCTCTAAAGTAGGCTTGTATCCTGCACCCTTCACTTGTCCACATATCTCTGGGGGCATTTGGGTAGAGAGTACGTTTGTATATGGACAGTTTATTCAGCTTTGTGGATCTATAATAGGAAAAATGGCCTCTATAATTTCCCTTTTCACATGCAGGCGGGTCTAACACCACTGCTAATCCTGTTAGCAAAACTAATTAATGTTTATGTAACCATTTGGTCCCCTCCAAAACAAACAAAAACAGCGCCCTTATGTCCATAAGGCATAGTCTGTCTTCCTAATACAGCGAATGACCTCCAGTGCTTCTTATATTGGAATGGTCTGGGGAGCTTTAAAAATACTTTGAGGTTTGGAGACTACCTCCATCCCCCTTCCCTCCAGAGATGATAGTTTAATTGGGCTGGCTTGGCCTGGGCCTTCTCTAAAGCTCTCCAGCTGATTCTAATGTGCAGCCAGGGGTGAGAACCACTACCCTAAGCCGTGGTTCTCCAAGTGTGGTCCCTGGAACAGCGGCAGGAGCATCATCTGGGAGCTTGCTGGGAATGGCAAATCCTGTGGCCTCCCAGCCTAACTGCACCAGAACCTCCGGTGGTGGGTCCAGCTGTGTGTGTTTTAAGAACCCGTCTGAGAGATTCTGATAACTCGCTAAAGTTTGAGAACCATCACCCTGAAACAAAGCTCAAAGCAAGGACACGCACTGTGTCCTTCACCATTGTCTTCAATTTTCCCCCACACACCCCAAGTTTGAGTTTAACCCCCAAAACATTATTAGTTAATTATTTTCCATTTTTACAAATAAAGGTATAGTCCCAATCTGGATTCTTGATCACCCAGTCATGTGCACTAATACCATTGATTGCCATCAATTTGTGGGACTGGATGGTTATAATAATAGCTAAGAGATGGGACCTACCATCTGGAGAAAGATATGTGAATAGATCATAGCAGGACAATGTGAGAGGTGCTCCAATAGCCCAAAACACATCACAACTTTTGACATAAATCATTTTTTAAAACAGTTTTGCTAAGAGGTAGGGAGAGGGAGAAAATCCCCAAAGAGAGACAATCCAAGTCCACCACACCATACGGATGTGATTCCAGACACTAGGAATTTTCAAACTTTGTGTCCAGCAATCAATGCAATCTTATAGTATATTTGCTATTAAGCTTTTTTTCAAATGTGAAAAATATCGTGTGTCACCCTGTGCCACCACCACCTGTGCCTGTCCCAGAGATGGAAACTGTTGTCACAGGGCATAGTCTACATGCCCCAGGAGGCACAAGGCTGCTTACTGATGCCATCCTTCTGCATCGCAGGGTACCGGTGGCCTCTGCCTAGCAAGCTCTGTGCGGTCTGGATTTACCTGGATGTGCTCTTCTCCACGGCCTCCATCATGCACCTGTGTGCCATCTCCCTGGACCGCTACGTCGCCATCCAGAATCCCATCCACCACAGCCGCTTCAATTCCAGAACTAAGGCATTTCTGAAAATAATTGCTGTTTGGACCATATCAGTAGGTAAGTGGGAATATATTTGAAATGACAGTTCATGCTTTCTACAAAAGACTTGTTCTGTTTTGTTGCACGGAAACCTGACACCCTAAATCTATTGTCTCATGTGGTGTAAGACATGTTACAACATAGTAATTACCAGATTCACATCAGGAAAGAAAAATCTGTTTATGTCACTGGCTGCCAACATAAATTTGTATTGCTTTGCACAGGTAAGAATATAAACACCAGTAGAGCCAAAATCAGGAGTAGCTGTACTGTTTTCCCCGTTTCCCACTTTCAAGTTCACTACTCTAAGTCTTGGTTTTCCCAGAGACCTCACCTTTTATAATCACTGGACTTGTGGCCAATTTGAGGATACACACCATCTTACTAGAGAACAAAAAGCCTCTAGGGTCTGGAGAAAGGTACCAGGCATTGGAACTCAGGGGGAGAGGGTGAAGACATAAAAAAATGGCAGAACTTGCTTATGGACAAGGCTTTTCAGACTGCCCAGTGCCTCTGAAACCCTTCCTCCTGTTATGACTCCACACACCAAAGGATTTCAGTCTGCTTCCGTTAGTTTGATTACACACATTCATCTCTTGGCAGTATTGATCTTCTGTCACACACCTAACAGTCAGGAAAGCCCAGATAATGGGAGCTATGGGGACAGCTGCCAGGCAGAGAAGTCAATTGTACCTGTCAACCTCAGCCCCCAGTTGAACTTCTTAATAGCACCAGCAGCGAGGGCTAACAGTTTATGAATGCCAACTACAGACTCAGTAGTGTGCAATGCACCTTAAAGAAAATTAGCTGCAGAGAAGTTAAGTTGCACAGGGTGACATCGCTCATAACCAGGAGCCAATGTGAGTCAGTTGGACTCCAAAGTCCCTCCTCTTTCTACTCACCAAAAGACAGTCTGCCTCTGGCTCTACCCGGCTATCGGCTATCACGACAGGATGAAGGCAGGCTGGGATGGCTGTGGTTGTCATTCATCCATTTGGCTAACAAACTTTTAAGGCGTATCTACTATGTACTTGGCACTGGTATGCTGAGTAAGGTGTGCATGCATTCAAGGATTTCTCACAGTGGTAGGAGAAGGCAGATAAGAAAATATATCAGAAAAACAAGTTACATAAGGATCTATGCTAGAAGTCTTTGAGGTATGTGCCCGAAGGAGGGGGCAGGTGGGAAATATAAAAAAAGAAAAAGTCAGTTCTAATGAAGGACTGACAGTGGCTCAACATAAACATTCCAAATTTTCTTCTAGTGTTTGTTTCTATTGTTATTGTTGTTGCTTTGGGTTTGGTTTTTGTTTGCTTGCTTTTCATGTTGTTTTTTTAATTTCGATCCTTAGCCTAGCTGGAATTTATTTTTTTATATGTTCTAGCTTGTTTTTGTCTACCGACGATTAAAGCCTTTTGAGCATCTATTGATATAGTTTTTGCCCTTTATTGATATATTAAGTTTTCTTGATAAATTTCCAAATATGAAACTACCCTTGCATTCCTGGAATATCAAAGATGGATGAGAAAGTTGGTTGGTTTATTATTATGACAAGATTTCTTTATCCAGCTTTATTAAATGATTTTTAGGAGTTTCTATTATTTCCACAAGGTTTTGAACTATTTAAGTAGGAATTGTGTATTTCTGAAAGGTTTTATGGAACTTAGTGTTAAATCTCTCTCATTCTGGGGCATTTTTAAATGGTATTTTAAATTACATCTCTAACCTCTTCAATAGTTATTCCGTTTCCATTTTCTACCTCTTTTTGGGTTATTAGCGGCATACAAATATTATATTTTATATTGATTCGTTAATCATTATTGAATGTCGTATTTTATATCTAGTCATGATTCTTGCCTTAAAATCTACTTCATCTGATATTAATATAGCTCTGCCAGTTTTCTTTTGATTATCTAAGGGGTTTTTTGATATATCTTTTCCATCCTATTACTTTCAAACTTTTTGTTACTTTATATCTCAAGTGTATTACCTATAAGCAGCATATAAAATTTTGTTTTTATCTAGTAAATCTTTGTCTTTTAATTAGAGTAGTCTTTTTACATATAACGTAACTCAAATGTATTTGGGTTTACGTCTGTTCTTTTACAGTTTACTTTCTGTTGTCCCATTTGTTCTACATTCCAGGTTCTTGCTATTCTTGTCTTGTTTTGGACTAAGAATTAATTAACTCATCATTCCCCTTTATATGCGTTTTAGTTATCCATTCTTTTAAATTATTTTAGTGATTACATTTCCTTAACAAATTGTTAGTCTAAGACAAATTATTACTTATACTTCTTAGAAAATGCAAAAACTTTAGAACATTTTAACTTCATTTACCTCTGTTGTCTTTTGTGTTATTTTTTGTATTTTCTATGTATCTTTTTAAAGCTGGTAAGACATCATCATAGCTGTTCTATTCACTCAGCGTTTATTCCCACATATTAACCCTTTTTGTTGCTGTTACTGCTTTCTTCATTTCCATGATTTTTCCAGGGTTCATATTCTTTATCCCTGAAGAATTCCCTTTAGAATGTCATGTAATAATTGTGTTAAAAATTGTGCTTCAGACTTTTTTCTTTGTCTTTATATTTGAGCAGTTTTACTATGATGTGCTTAGGTTTGGGTTAGTTTTGTTTTTGTCCTGCATGGAGTTTTTATTGATTCTTAAACTTGTGACTCAACATCTTTTGTCTTCTGGGAAGCCAAGGCTTGAGGTCAGGAGTTTGAGACCACCATCTCTACTAAAAATAGAAAAAATTAGCCAGGCAACTAAAAATAGAAACAAAAAACATTAGCCGGGCCCGGTGGCAAGCACCTGTAGTCCCAGCTACTTGGAAGGCGGAGGCAGGAGGATCGCTTGAGCCCAGGAGTTTGAGGTTGCTGTGAGCTAAGCTGATGCCACGGCACTCACTCTAACTCACTCTAGCCCGGGCAAGAAAGAGAGACTCAGTCTAAAAAAAAAAAAAAAAAAAAATCTTTTGTCACTCTTAGAAAACTCACCATTATTTTTATCTTCTCAAATATTGCTTCTGCCCCCATCCTCTCTCTCCCTCACTTCTGGGACTCCAATTTCATGTATAGTAGACCTTTTACCCATGTTTCTTATGACTCAAACACTTTTCTACATTTTCTGCCTTTCTCTCTTCTTGCTTTAGTCTGGATAGTTTTACTGGTTTGTCTTTTTCTGGATTATTAATCCTCTCATCAGCTACTTCTAACCTGCTGCTACACCCATCTGTTGTATTCTCAATTTCGTTTACTATATGTTTAGTTCTAGATTTTTCCATTTGATTCTTTTTTTATAGATTCCAGATTTCTATTTTCTTAAATATTTCTCACAAGTAACTGGATATATGAATTACCTGGGGATTTCTATTTTCTGGGTTGTGTCTTTTTTTCATCTTGATTCTGTCCATTTGTATGCCTGGTACGTTTTTTATTATAATTGAGTACTGGACACTGTGTAAGAAAATTTGCGGATGTTCTGTTGCTGTTATCTTTCTCTGCAGAGGAGTCCTTTAGCTTCGGCAGGCAATTAGAGTAAGCACAGGTCACCTTAATCCAATCAGGAATTGAGTTTCTTTAAGGCAGGGTTTTTGTAAAACTGGTCTATTTCTAGTGTACCCTTGCACGTAGGATATATTTCTTCATTATCCCAGATGAAAGGCTGATGTGCACTCCATTTTGAAGAGCCATAACTCCAATTATATATCTTCTGCACCGTAACACTACTGCTAAATATCTTTAGCTACTCAGCCTCTCAGTCTGTTCCTCTGACTAACTGGCGAATGCTCTTCCCTTCACTCCAGAATCTTAACTCCTCCAATCCTGGCTTCCTTGGTAACCTAATGCCATTTTTTGTTTTTGTTGTTGTTGTTTTTTGTTTTTTTATAGCATTTTTAAAATTTCAAAATATTAGAGGGGTACAAATGTTTTTGTTATATGGATAGCTTTTATAAGGCCCTGGAAACACGTTTGGGACTTTCAATTCTGTTTTATTTGATACTAATATTACCATGTCTCCTTTTTGTTTGAATTTCTCCAGTGTATCTTTTCTTATCTCTTCATTTTTAATATATTTTTATTCCTTTGCTTTATGTGTGTTTTTATAAGTAATTTATAAATACACTTTATTTTTTAACAAAATTTGACAGTCTTTGCCTTTTGATATTGAAATTCAGCCTGCCCACACTTACTGTGACAACCAAAAGACTCAGTTTTATTCTTTCTATTTTATATGTACCAATTTTTTTTGTAATAGTTCATATTTTTTTCCCCATGTAATATGTTTACTGACTTGCACAGTGTCTTTATTTCCTTCGCCCCATCCCAGTCAGTTTGAATTTCTACTGGGCTCTTCCATTTAGCTCATGATTACAATCTCATCCCAAATAATTATTGCATTGATATTTGTATTAATCAATCTAAAATAAATAGCAACTCCACTAAGTTAAAATATTTCCTCATTTACCCTGAGTCCCAATTCATAGGCTTTTCCATAATTTTTAGATAAATCTAATGGTAGGGTAAATTTTTTAAAGCAAGTCAAAAATACAGAAGCCGTAAATAGAAATATAGACATAGCCAATTATATGAGAAATAATAAGTTTGATGTGGCTAAAACCAATATAAGCGAAGTCAAAGTTAAAATATTTGTAATGTATTTGAATGACAGACCAAGGTTAATATCCGTAAGACACAGAGAGCACCTACATTTTGATTTTTTTTAAAAAAAAGGATAAATAATCTAATAGGGATAGAAATAGGGAAACTATATGAGCAGGAAATTTACAGAAATGTAACTTTAAATGAACAGTAAAAGCTCATGAAAAAATGCTCAGCCTTTTTAACAGTCATGGAAATATAACTTGAAACAACAGTATAATTATCACATTTCACCCAACCAATTGGCAAAATAAAGTGAGTGAAAACACCCTGTGCTATTCTGGATGTGACACCACGTGTCCTCTAAAATCCTGCTTGTACAAATGTGAATTGTTTGTTCTTGGACAATCTAGCAAAAGCTATTAAAATTTCACCTACGGATCCCTCTTGAGAGAATCTATTCTATAGAAAAACAAAAATGCATGTAAGAATCTTAAAGGCAGCAATTTTTTTTTTGGAATGGCAGAAAAGTGAAAAGGTTGGATTATGTTTGGATATATTAGTTTTATGCAAATTACAGAATATATTGAAGATCTTAAAAATACGTAGTTGGAACTACAATTGTCCCCCATTATTGATGGTTTTACTTTCCACGGTTTCGGTTATCCCAGGCAACCGCAGTCTGAAAATATTAAATGAAAAATTCAAGAAATAAACAATTCCTAAGTTTTATTGCTCCTCCTTCTGAGTTGCGTGGCGAAATCTCAAGCTGTCCAGCTCTGTCCCCCAGGGATGTGAGTCCTCCCTTTCTCCACACCGTGCACGCTGCCTGTCCACCCGTGAGTCACTCAGTAGCCCTCTCGGTTATCACAGCCACAGTATCGCAGTTCTTGTGTTCAGATAACCCTGATTTTAATTAATATTTTACTAATGATGACTTAATTATTAGTTATTGTGACTCTTATTGTGCCTAATTTAAAAATTAAACTTTATCATGGGTATGCATGTATTAGGAAAAACAGCATATATTGGGCTAGGTGCTATCATCAGATTCAGGCACCCATTAAATGTCTTGGAGCGTAACCTCCGTGGATAAGGGGTGACTATTGCATTTGATATTCAAGTGGAGTCCATGATGTTAAATGCAAAAAGCAAGTTTTCAGATGATATGCATGGTATGAGCTCATTCTGGCCAAAATAACAAAAGTAACTGTTATGATACATGGAGATATATATGTATTAGCACTGAGAAACTATCAAAAATATTTCACACCAGTAAAATGAATAGAAAGAAGAACAGGATTGATATATTTTCCTTTATACATTTCTGTATAGTTTTATTTGTCACAAATATTATTATTCCAAAGTGTTTCGGATACTCCAGAATGAGACTATTACACCTGTAGCATGGGCCAGAGAAGGCTTCCTGGAGGAGGTAGCCATCCTCCAAGGCTTGCTAGAATCTAACAAATTATGACCTTGGTAAACCACAGATTATTCAAGTTTTCCTTGAGCAGGTATCCCTGAGTTTTGCCACTGCTTTTCCCTTGCTCCTACCACCAGTGCGGTCACTTTGCTACTTGCCAAGTCTTCCATCTAATTCTGGGGAAAATAAACAGAATTACAAATCAATTGTGTTTTCCATTTGTGAGCTTCTTTAAGTGAAGAAGCAATGACAAAAGATTGAAACATTAGATTAAGAATGATCCTGGGATTCTGTGTGGATTTCATTTTCCCCTTTTATACCGAATTCCCGTGATGGGAGGTAACCGTGACTTCACTGCGATCTATAGAATGCACAAACTCTTTCCTCATGATGGATTCTCTTCTCATATGAGAACAGAAAATAGATGCTGCTTTATTTCCTGACTGTCTGTAGCACAGGTATATATCAGATAGAAAAAGTGAAAATGACTATTTTTCACATTGTCACATTCTGACAGGCAATGACACCACTTTAAATTCTTTTTCCAGAAATATTATTTCATTTCAGAAATACATTTGCAGTTCATGGGGTAGTTTTGGTTTTTTCCCCCTCAAGAATAAACATGACCACATTCTTTCTGCACTGTTACTTTTGTAATAGGAAGAAAAGCAAGCTGTGGCACATTTATTTGGGGCTTTTCTTCTCACAAGCTGTAACACAATGCATAAAATCCTAAACTGAAAACTTAGGACCCTTGCCTTCATGCAGGTCAAATACCTACCTTCCCAGACACCTTTAAAGGGTAGTGAAAATTATATGTCTCACTGTAGTTTTAATTTGTACTTATTTTATTATATAGGATTTTTAGCATCTCTTGGTGTTTATAAGCAAATTTATATTTTGTTTTCTATCATTGGCTGGTCATGGTTTTTCCTGTAGAACTTGGTAATTATCAGCAAAAAGCCTGGAATCACACTGTTCGGATTTGAATCTTTCCTCTGTCCCTTATAAACTATGTGACCTTGAGAAAGTCACTTAATTTCTCTGTACCTCAGGTTCCTGGTAATAAAATGGAGATAATAGTACCTGGATAGTGAGGTTATTTTAAGGATTAAGTGGGTAAATATAATGTGTGTTATATAAGTTTTCGACATTATATGAACTCTTTTCTGTAAAGTTCCTGGTTTTTTCCTAACAGATAAATTAGGAAATTGGCTCTTTGTGTCATTCACAATTTATCTATGTATTTGCAATTTATCTATTTGTATTCCCAATTTGTCACTTGTGATTTGACATTGCTTATATTGTTTTTTCCACATGGATATTTTTTATTTTTATATAATCTCATTTATATTCTTTCTCTTATGGCTCTGAATTTTAAATTATTACTAAAATATGCCTTTCCCACTACAAATTTACAAAGAAATTCTCCCATTTTATGGTTTTGTTTTATACATTTAAGTCTCCTATTTTATGGTTTTGTTTTATACATTTAAGTCTTTGAACTATTCAGAATTTAACCTGTGATCTGATTCTATCTTTTTCTGCAAGGCCACCATTTATTTCCCTGTTGATTTTCTATGCCACCTTACTGAATGCCCAAGTATTTCCTACTAATCAGTCTATTCATTAACTTAGAGCAAACTTTTAATTATTGACGTTATATATTGTTTTTATTGTCTCAGATCTGATACTTCCTCATTCTTTTATCAGACTTCTGACCACTTTCACTTGCTTATTTATGAGTTTTAGAAATCAGTTTCTATTTAGTTTCCCAAAAAAAAAAAACTTCTATTTTTTATTTGGAATTGCATATAACTTTATAAATCAACTTTCTAGATCTTTTGGCTGGCATACTTTTATACATTTTTTGGTCCGGTTTTTCAATTTCCTTTTTTTTTTTTATGTATTTGTGAGCAACCTCAAATTCTATATGAAATGAAGGGACTATATAAACAAATATAACTACATAAAACCTAAGCACTTAGGTTGAAAAAAATTACATATTCATTTAGGTCCAAGAGGAATAATAGTGAAACATGTTTAATTTTCCTTTCATATAGCCTCTGAAAAAATGCTTGAAAAAATAAAAAATAAGTCAACTGAATAAAACAGGCTTGAAACCAGATGGTGTTCTGTCAGCCTTTATGCTGGGGGACATTCCCAGCTCCACTGCCTGAAACAAAATATCTGAGAAACCCTCTTGGGATTGTCTCTTCTGGGACTGTTTATGCCCAACTCCCTTATGGCTATGAGTCAGCCTGAGAAGTAGATTTCAGACACTCTTCAGGCCACCAGGGAAGAAGGGCTTTGGGGTTCTCTTTCTTGCTCCCACTCCTGGAAGATCACGTTGTAGGCCAGCACCTGCTAGAATACAAAAGGAGACTTGTGAAGGCTCAGTCTAACTCTCCCTTCCTCAGTGTCTCTATCCTCTCTCTCCAACCTGGAGGTAAAAAGTGGAATTGCCTACATTTCCTGAGTCTGTCTTTTTGCCCCTGACACACTGTGCTGTCCTCCCCAGAGGTCTCGGGGACCAGTCTGGACACTGCCCCGGCCTGCAGGCATGTGGGCCAGCATCGAAGAGCAGAGATGCTCACATCCTTGCTGAGAGAGGGCACTGTCTGTCCCTAGAGTATTTCAGCACCAGAGAGCCACCAAATGCCCAGCCACGCTGTAGTGCCTTGAAACAAAGTCTCTACAAGGCCACCACTTGGTCCACCCCCTCTCTTGTCCCTGAGCATAGTGACCCTTACCCTGCTTTGCCATGGTTGCAGGACAATTTAGGGAAATCTTTCCTGGCCAGTTCTTCTCATACTAAGGAACACAATATGGTAAAAGACATCACAGAAAGCCTAGGTTCTTGGAGGACACATCCTTGGTTGTCCTTCAGGACACTAGCCCACGGGTAAGAGGCCCTTTAATGACCCTGGAAGTTCAGAGCCTGCCAGCGTGACAGCTGACTTCTCTCTGCATGGCAAACTCTAGCCACAGGTATGGGGAAACATGCTCCATAAGTCAGCATTTAGTAACATACACGGTCCATGGCCATTGGAAACTGGTGAGAAAAATTAAGAAATGATGAAGTGATGAAAAAATGCTTTATTCTTCCTTCATCTGTTGGTTTGGCTTGGATTAAGGGTTATGAATTTCTCTGCTTTTTTGCTCATTGTTCTAACACAAGGAGGGACAGGGACCTTTGTTGCTTCTGCTTCTGGCTGTTAAAAGCAGAGGAATAACATCCATATGCTGCCCCTTCATGCTCACCTCCTGCCTTTGGCCTGTCTCAGGAACCCGTAGGTTCTTGAGGCTTCCATTTCCTCCAATTCTATCAGAAGCTAAGCGTCTTCACCAAACCAGGAGCTAAGGTGCATCATCTGATCGATTTATTATCACCAGTACCTTTTGTGTCCTAGGACCTTGCTCCTTCTTTGACCTAAGGAAATCCCAAACCTGGGTGACTTTGCTATTGCTGCACTCGGGTAACTAAGAGCTGCTGGAGAAAGTCCCTCACTGCGAATTGGGCAGCACCACCTATCTGGGTTTTCCAACCTCAGCTAAGTCCTCATCATCGCTGTCAATCCTTTGAATTGTTCTTAGTGGATTTTTTTCAAATCTTTTTCCTATTTGGGTCCTCTTCATAGCCTTGGATTGCCACCCTCTAAGCAGATAACCTTGACTCTTTCTTCTCTAAGAAAAAGCCATCAAGTATATAATTCCCTTTCTTTTTCTACTTCCACTTTCCACTTGTGCCCATGTCCTTCTGTACTTCCTATTTCTACCTCCTGTCCTTCTCAAAAGAATTTGGCTCCTCCCCATCCATCCTTTCCAACTGATGTTAATTTCCCCCCAAGATTCTACCCTTGATTTTTTCTTTTTGTCATCTCTCATTCATGCCTCAAAGCACCATTGGCTGTAACGTCCTTCCTTTTTACTGTTCTTGACACAGTCACCAGTTGAATCCAACAGACTTTATTTCTGTTTCAATAATGTGCTCAAGTAATCCATGAATACATTCTCAACATGAAAGAGTCAAACAGGTCGGGACTACAGAGAATACAAAGTGAAGTTATTCTCCCTCCCTCCCTGGACTTCTAGACCAGCCCCCACAGTCATCGTGTTAACCTTGAACTTGCTGCTGCTCCTGGGTGCAGAGCAAAGCAGGAGAGGCGATTGCCAAGCAACGCTCTGTCAGACTTCAGGCCTTCGAGAATGCCCCTCCATCCCCTCCACTTGTATGTCCTTTGATTCTATGTTTGCATTTCAAGCAGTTCCCTCAAAACCCTGACATTTGCTGCAGTTTTTTTTTTCCTTATATTTGTTTTGGTCTTTTCTTCAAGTTCTGTTTCCCTCTAAAGCAGATCCCATCTGCTGTCTGTCTCCCAGGGATTCCTCAATCATTTTCAAAATACTAATGAAATGACATTTTTCTTGTCATGGGTTATGATTCATTCTGATTCATTCTTTTCATCTTTTTTATCATGAAATGAGATTTCAGGGGTGAGGTCGTAGAAACCAATGCTCAGATACTATCTTGATACACACACACACAAAAAAATAATGTGTAGATATACACATATACACACACCTGTGTACACACTCTTTATCTCTGGTTCTTCTTTTATGCATTTGTTTAATTCTGTAGCTTGATCTCTCTTCACTCCCTGATCTTCTTCCCTGCTGCTTTTGTACACTCCTTTTCCTTTTATTCCTTAAATGGTAGTATCCTACAGAGAATCATTCTCTACCTTCTCACTTTTTATTCTCTTTGCTCTTGTTGGGTCCTTTCCATTTCCATGAATTCAGCTATTAGTAGAACACTGATGAACTGTCCACATGCATCCTCACCCACGGTGCTCCCAGGGCTCAGACCCCTGCATACAACTACCCAAGGGACACCTCTACCCAGAAGTCCCACCGAAACCTCATTCTTCTCAGATCAGAAGCTGCACTCATCATCTGCCCACTTCTTCTCCTGAAGCCTCTGTCTTAGAATGTAGCATTAACATCTACTCAGTCATTAGACACACAGGATTCCTCTCCTCTTCCTCACCTCCACATCCAAGCAGTTGAGTGGTCCTTTCATTTTCACTTGCTCACTGTTTCCTAAATAGTTCATCTCCTTCCATTCAGCCCTCCTCCTCTCTCTCCTGCACTGCTACAAACATTTCCCTGTCCACAGCTTTGTTGCTCTTATTCTCCACCTTCCCACTGAAGTGAACCATATGAGATACAGGTTTAACCATATCACTTTCCTGGTTGAAGCCTTTGAATGCCTCTCTTTTGCCAGTAAAGTATAGATCCTTAAATGAAAGGTATGGTGCCCATAGATACGGCCCCTGCCCACACCCCTATTTCATCTCCCACAATCCTTTGCCTTACTCTTTATTCTCCAGTGACAATAAATTGCCTATCGTTCCCATGTCATCTCACACCTGCACCTTTATTTTTTAATCTTCTGCTTGAAATGCTCTCCCATCCTCTTGCCTGGCTAACTTCTACTTTCTTTCAGTTTTGGCATCACCTCCTCCAGGAAGCCTTCTGCACTTCTCCCTTCTCTCCAGGGATTAGGTACTTGCCCTGGTTTGATTCTTCCATAACCCTTCCATATATCTTCCATATATATATATCTTTTCACATATTCAATTATATTATAATTATCTGTTTATTCCCCAACTTCAGAAAGCAAGGAGTGGAAAGCAAAATGAAACCAAAAAAAAGTGTAGCTAATCTTAAGCCCAAACTATATAATAGAAAATGCCTACCCAGGGATGCATGCATGCAAAAATTAATTTCTGGAGTATGACATGGAAGGCACCTTTAAAAGAAATATTTATTTCCTTGTGCCCTTGGTTTCAAAAGCTATTTTTAGATTGCTTTCCCCATACAGTACTTTAAATGAAAGCCTAACATTTATATAAGGATAAGCTACTTTTATTTTTCTACTTTAATACCAACCATGTTGCAATTATTATAAATTCCTTATTAGTAAGGTCTGAAAAAAAGAGCTGTTGATGTATTTTGTTTTGGATTTTTTTTCTCCCACAAACTGGTGAGCTTTAGTTTCAGATTTCAAGATTTCTTTGGAAATTTTGAAAGAATCATTCTCTTCTGAGTTTTCTCAGATCAGAATACATGTACCATCTCTGGGAAGGTTTTGTTTTGTTTTGTTTCCTTTAAATTGGTTGCTGGAGGCCTCATGGGACTCACAGGTAGGCTCTCACTATAGTGGCTACTTGTTAGTAGAGTCTCCAAATTCCAGTCCAGGCATCCACTTTGCAAGCCTAGGTTACTATTTTTTTCCCTTCATCTAAGCATGATTACACTCTGGGAAGTTGTCTTACATGACTCAAATGCCAACAAACTCACTTATTTAAAATGTGCCCAATACCCATTTTCCTGGATCCATTCACCTGCATAGGACATGCCTTCCTGATAAAGGAATTCTCTTGGAAGGTCATATTTATATTTATAGCAATGCCAAATTAGTGAGGGCCCCATGGACCAAGAATATGGGGGACACAGTGAGGATCAAATGAACATAAGAGCATCTAGCCAAGGGTTTGACATGTATGTTCTCATAAACTTTTAAAAATATGAATCAAAATACAAGCATGCAGCAAATAGCTTACAATCTATGATGAAACAGCTATATATAACAGAAAGAAGAGTTAGCCATTGCAATAAAACTGCAGAGATCTCTGACAGGGCTGAGGATCAGAGGAGGCCGTGTAAAGAGGAAGAAGATGTTGGAGTTGAACCTTGAAGGATGGGCAGAATTTCAATAGCAGAAATGGAGAATGGGCCAGAACTTTCCAAGAAGAGAGAATAATGTGGGGAAAAGACATTATGACATAGCTTGATAAGAAAAAGATTGAGATATATGAACTTTCTTAGATGTTCTTTAAATGATATTTTATAACTCTGTAACAGTGATGAATAACCCTTTTCCACGCTAGGGATATTTGTGATTAGATGAGCAAGACTAGTTATCTGGAAATCAGAACACCTTTCTCCTGGAAAGAATGCTGAAGATTTCTTAGCTGTTGGACCATCGTTTTCAATATCTCTTTTCAGTCATCAAAATAGTCTGTTATAACATGTATTAATGCTACGGTTCTGAGATTAGCACTTGCTTACACTGGTGGTGCTGTAGGTTAGTATTTGTTTGATGACTTTTGGAGAGGCACTTTGAAATCTTGGACAAACAGAGAGATATGTTTTTGTCAGAAACATTTTCAAACCCTTTCATCTGAAGAGTCACTTCAGGAAGATTTCTGCAGATGAACATTTTCATCTGTTTTATGATGATCTTCGTTGGTTTTCATTTCAGAAGGTGGCATTTTTCTGACCTTCCCATGCATTCTCAGTCCCAGCTTAGGGGTCTGTAATGACTTTTGTTTTAACGACAAGGAGTTGAGAAACATGAATTATACTGGCACTTTAAAAAGTGGTATCTTCAAAGTCAATGAATTATCCACTCTGTCCTTATTTTTTATTAAATTATTAATACCTAATTTCAAGAGTTAGGACTGTTGGCTGTGGTGAGATGTAGAGATGGACAGAATTTTTTTTGCTTAATTTATATTAGAATGTGCCCGTAAGAACCATTGGAGTCACAATCACTAATGCTTGCCATATTCTTACCTTTTAAGTCTTTAAAAATGAAAATTGATTTGTCTCCTACATTTCCCTATTTCCCATGGGGTGGATTCATCAAGATTCTTTTTCATATTCCTAACATTTTTTTTAAATCCCAAGTGAACCACTGTAAGTGTTTATGTGCATGACCCTGTTCACAGGCTATGTTCCTATGATTAATACATGGCCAAATTAATTCCTGCTGTGATTTTTATTCAAAGAAACACTCATATTATACATTTGATGTAGAACTTTTGAGGCCAATCCAGTTGATACAGAAATCAAAGGTCTGTCTACTTAGGGGCCCTCTTTATTTCTCTACTAGATCAATTAATCCATCTGTCTTCGGTAAGGGCAGTTACTTACTAAAATTTTGTTTCATCTGATGAAAGATATTCAGTCCTGTCTGGAATAAAGAGAGTTGATCTTCACTTATTGCCTGTACTTGAAGCACTGTGGTTTTATGTTTGTTATTTTCATCTTATACACAGGCTTTTGAATTCCCCACAGCACACTTGTGGTTTCTCCACTTAAAGAGAAAAGAAATGCTCCTTTTTTGTTTCTCAGCTACTCTAACTCTCCAGCACATTTCTATACCAGTTCTCTGGAGTTCTAGTGTGGCTCCAACCATTCTATTCAGGCATTGCAAATCCTGAATGTATTTGAGCTATTATGTGTTGAATGCTCGTGTTGCAGAGACACCAACCCTGCCCTTCCCTTGTAATGTCTGTTTTAATAGGCATGCTTCCTAGATATACTTAAAGACAGTATCTTTGTTGGTTGGTTTTCCTCTTAAAGCCTTGCATCAGTATGTATGATGCAAATAGGAGAAAATATAAATGTACATATGTATTTAGCCATAAATAGAAGCTCAATTATATTGGCTGAATGAATGAATGAGAAAAGAAGGGAGTGAAAAGGAAAAGAAAGGAAGGAGGGACAGGGCAATAAAGGAAAGGAAGAAACATGGTTTCCTGAGCAGCCCTTATAGGTTTTCCCTGACAGCAAAGTCATTTTTAAAGTAGGATGTTCACCTGTGCTCGCCTTTTTTACATGTGGGACCTTACTTGGCAAAGTATAGCAAATGCGTTTGGATGAACATCCCTATAGTAGCTTTTCCAATATTTTTACAGATTTGATGTCTGTTCCCATGGAAATAGTTTTGGCAAGGCTGGTTGTAGACAGAAGCTAAGAATGAGAGCCATATACCATGAGAATTTCATGTTCCAATTATCAGGCAAAAGCTAAAAGTCATACTTTTGTCTTTTCAACAATTTGGTGCTTTAAACTCAGCAGGAGAGAGCCTTATTAATTCAAGCAAGAAATATTTTCATTATATTAATGAGGTTTCATTTTTCACTGTTTACATTTCTCATAAAAGTGAAAGCAATTATGGGGACAGTGTCAATAGGGAATTTTCCTTGACGGGATCGGAGAACTTTTAGATTCTGGTTATTGCTTTCAAAATCCCCACCTCCGTCCCTTTCTCAGTGAACTATCTCAGCCAGCACTTGCTCACCTGCCTATTTTGAGGCCTTTTCCTCATCAAGTTTGGACAAACCATTTATAAGAGTGTTAAAGAAACTGAATGAATGACTTGGTGAAAGAATGTGACCGAGCTGTGAAAGTGAAGTATTTCTGAGCATCCAGGACAACCATTTTCAAATTAGTCTGAAAGTGAAATAAATGCAAAAATAATGGCTCGTAACTGAAGACCATTTTGCCTTTTAATGGGAACCTACTTTGTTTCTATGAAAGTTAACTTTTCTAGGAAAAGTCAAGAAACAATGGAAGCACAAAAGAATTACTGGGAAATGCATAATCTTAGGGCCCATTCCTAGAGAATTTGATTGAGTAGGAACCGATGGGAAGCCTAAAAATTGGTGTGCTCTGAGAAGCACTGCCTAGACTGTCAGTTTAGGATTTGGGCATATTTTTAACATTTACTCATGAATTATACTGCATGTACACTTGTTTTTAGAATTCCAGGGTTTGGGCTGGGCACAGTGGCTCACACCTGTAATCCAAGCACTTTGGGGGGCCCAGGCAGGAGGATCACTTGAGCCCAAGAGTTTGAGGCTGCAGTGAGCTATTTTCATGCCACCACACTCCAGCCTGGGTTACAAAATGAGACCTGGTCTCAAAAATAAAAATTCCAGGGGTTTTTTTGTACATTGCACATATGCTTGTTTATGCAAGCACTTTCATTAGTAGTATACAAAGTGATCAAATAAGCCATGCAATAGAACATACTAGATTTTTAACCTCTCAAGGGCAGAGACCGTGTCTTATTTCTCTTTGAGTTCCTCACCATTAGCATAAAAGGTGCTTAATAAATGCTAAAACCAGCCATTAGTGAGCAAATTCTGATTTCCTTAAACAGGTATATTGCCTTGATTCATTATAATTTCCTCTCGCATTATCTTTGATTTAAAGTCTACATTTAAGAGTAGTTTTCATTCCAAGTTGGTCAGGGTAAAAAAGTACCTTCTCACATCTCAAAGAGCACATGATATTTTAAATATTTCACTGCCTATTAATAAGATAGTAACAGAATTTTAGGGGAAAAGTAAAAGATACAACTAAAGCAATTCCTCTGGTGTTCTTTTGAAATAGTTTAGAAAGTCATATGTCTTCCATGGGATTTGTCTAGAATTAAATTACATTTTGATAATCCTTTCCAGCTCTATAATTCCATTTTCTACTATTAGGTTTTAACACCTAAATTGTCAGCAAGCCTCTGAACAAAGATGCTTTTGTTCTGTTAGCAAGGGATTCTACTTCTAAGTCTCCACATGACCTTCAGAGTCATGCTCAGGGCCAGATGGATGTCAAAATGCAGAGAAGGACACTAAAACCTCTTATTGGCCTGACCAATACATGTAGTGTTATCAGCAATTCATGCCTCTGCTTGCCTACCTGGAGAATTTACTAACATTTTGCAATTACTTTGAAATAGGGTAAGTCCTCAGTTTAAAAAACTGAATCATGGACCCTATTGAATGAGTAATGCTGGTCTATTTTCAGAATGATTTGCATGGTTTTTTTTCTTTTTCTATAATGATTGATTGCAAAGCAGACAATTGATTGTTTAGCAACCTGATCAATGGCTCAGCAACCTGAAATAACAGGATGGTAATAGGATTAGACCAGGAGAGGACCAATGGACCAGAAGGGGTTATTTTTTAATCCAGCCTCCTGCTTCAAGTAGAATTAAAGAGCTAGCAATCATAAAAGGAGGCAATGTTTTGTGATTGATTTCCATTTTTCAGGTCAAATTGTCCTGTTTAATTTATGGGCTTTGAATGGAGATTTTCACAAGGATAGAATAAGAAGTCTGAATCAGGTTGCATTTATACTTCCATATTATACCAAAGTCTGATGACTGATATGTTGAAATAATTCTCATAGTGTAAGAAAGGATGATGGGTTTCATTAATTTAGCACAAATTAATAGCAATAAGCGAGCAACATTTTGAAGTTACATCTTCCAACACCAAGCTCATTGAGGCACATGTCTATAATACACAGCAGTGCAGTTTGGCAAAGGATAAGAAGTTGTACTAGTATAATGGAATGAGCAGAGGATTAAGGGCCAGGCAACCTGGGACACTGTCTGGCTTTTATCAATATGCAGCTATACTCTTTAGTTTTCATTTGTAAAAAGAAAAACTTAGACTACCAAATTCCTAAACTAATTCTGAGCTCTGTTATCTTAGTTGCATAAACTGAACCTTGAAATCTTGGCATTAAATGAGAATATTTAGTGAGATTCCCAAGCAAAACTCAATATGGGATTTCTTCGGCCTACAACTTCAAACCACTGGCTTAACTCGAATGTCACTAATTTTAACCCAATTTAGACTTAACATAAATCTGTAGAATAAAATTGGATATAATTGATACAACTCTAAGACAAAAAAGAAAGCTGCCCTAAAACTCCAAAGCTATTAATTTTGAGCAATAGGTAATTACTAATAGAGATGGCTCAAGGTTTGAACCAACCAGTGTTTTTTCATGTTTCCTTTTTTAAAAAACAGAACTAATAATAAGGCACCAGTAGGAGAAATATTTTAATCCTAGCATAACTGATTCCATTTTTATATTTTGTCTGCCGCATAAAATGTATCTTAGCAAAATTTGCCATAATATCATATATGTTGTTCTATATTCAGATCCTTTCACATAACATTGTATTGTTAATATATTTCCATTTTTATACATGAGCTTCATAATGATCTAAGTGCCTGCAAGTTATTCCATCACGTTGTTATACCATTATTTATTTATTAACTATTCTTCCAATTCAATTTCTAGTTTTTGACTATTAAAAATAAGGTAGCATATTTAAAACAGTAATTTGGTATTTGATCTGATTTGTTTTATTCTACCCCTAGAGTAGTCTATAGCTGTCTTTTTAATTTTACTTGCCTATAATTATCTCAGGTATATTTACTTAGACACTAATAATTTCTTCACTTTTTTTCTGGGTTTATTTTAAAGCTTTTATTTGACCAACATAGAATTTGCATTTTAAAAAATCACAAATAAAGGCATATACATTTTTTTTTAAAAAAATATTATGGTAAAATATATAACTACAACATTTGTCCTTTTTCTATCTGGCTGATTTCATCTAGCATACTGTTTTCAAGGTTCATCTATGTAATAGTGCATAGGAGAACTTTATTCCTCTTTGTGGCTGAATAATAGTCCATTATATGCATGTACTTCATTTTGCTTATTGATTCTTCTGTTGATGGATACATGGATTGTTACCATCTTTTGACTATTCTGAATAATATTGCAATGAGCATTGGCATACAAATAATTGTTTGAGTCCCTGTTTTAAAATCTTTGGAGTGTATATCTAGGAGTGGAATTTCTGGGTCATATGGTAATTCTATGTTTATTTAGCTTTTTGAGGAACTGCCAAACTATTTTCCATATCATCTGTACCATTTTACATTCCCACCAGCAACGTACAAGGGTTCCAATTTCTCTAAATCCTTGGCAATGCTTGCTGTTTTCTGTTGTGTTTATTATAACCATCATAGAACGTGTGAAGTGATATCTCATTGTGGTTTTGATTTGCATTTCACTAATGACTCATGATCATGAACATCATTTCAGGTGCTTATTGGCCAGTTATATACATTGTTTGAGGAAATATCTATTCAAGTCTTTTGCTAATTTTTTAATTGAGTATGTTTTGTCTTTTTGTTGTTGAGTTTTAAGAATTCTTTATATATTTTAGATATCAAACCCTTATCAGATATGTGATTTATAAATATTTTCTGTCATGCTATAGGTTGTCTTTTCCATCTTGGTAATATCCTTTGATGCACAACAGTTTTTAATTATGATGAAGTCTAATTTATCTATTTTTCTTTTTTACTTGTTTTTGGTGTCCTGTCTACTTCAATCATTTTGTATTCCTTTAACCTAATTTCCCTTTTTACTCTTCAGATCCTTTAAAGCTACTTATCACCATGAGTTCAGGCATTGTTGGATTGCATATTATTTAATGATATTTCTGAGATTTTAAAAAGTAAAAACTTGAAAGAGTTTTGTTTTTCCATAATTTCTTAATAAAAATATTTTTTAAAGTATTGAATTTTGCCTGTGTGGCAATAGCAGCAATAAATAACTTCTTTGTTTGATGTTTAGAAATGGCACTATTTTTGTGGCTGGTGAATGCAAATAGAGTTTATAAAGCACATCTGGATGCTTTAAGGATGAATAGATTCCCTAGACTTTCTTGGGGAAGTGCCCAAAGATAAATAGTGGAAATGCTACATATGGGATAAAATAGGAACTGAGTTGAACATAGAGAATTTCAAATACACTCCCTGTAAGTAGGTTCTCTCAAAGAACTAGGTATATTCATTATACATCTTTAAGTGTGCTATGAATAATTTCCTAATTTTTAAGAAAAACAATCAGCAGTAATATTTTAGGGAAATGTTAGGTAGGTAGTATGTAATTCCTTGAGTTGGAGTTTGCTTTGGGTTATATGGGTGACTCCTCCAAATCTATGATCTTCTGAATCATCTTATTTGTTCTTGGTAATGCCTTTACCCTCAAGAACTTTGTACAAATGTTAAATCTCAATACCATGCTGTCAGAGCTTAGCTTTCCATTTTATCTTCAGATTGTATTTCCATCCACAGAGCAGCCTTCAGTAATTCCATTCAGCTTGACCCTCCGACCCAGCTATGGCAGCTTTGTACATCTAAGGACGCTGAGCTTCAAGATTATTCAAATGTTATGTGCTTCCTGAAGTCTGACCTTTCTAAGGAAAAGACATCCCCATAACTTTAGAAAGATAGAAAATATATGTGAAAGTGAAAACAGAATGTCCAGTAATGGCCTGTTAGATTCATAAAATTATTATCTAGGTTTCCAATTGCCCGAGGAAACCAACTATTTAAGAATTGACTATGTCTTTGCAGTGGGGCTGGAGCAATTGATGAACCATCCTTTTTATTTTTTACTTTGTAATCTAGGGATTTTGTACTTCAACCATGACAAAAAGTTGATTTGGACTTCAGGAAATCCCTCAATAACTTATGCTTATATGGTTTACTATTAATATTACTTCTCAAATTTCTCTAAATATTCTCCTAGGAAAATCCCTAACTCAATAGTAAAGGTCAAAACTAAAGAGAGGGTCTTGAATTGTATTCTACTTGCAAGCTAACACATTACTCTGTCACAGTTTCGTAGGTGCTAGCAGAAGATATGGGGCTCTCGGGTCAGAGATTCATCACAATAACAATAGCCACAGTATCATCACTGGCTTGCACAGGTCACCTGAGTCCCAACTTCTACAAGGTGATGCAAAGAGAGCCACGTGACAACTGCAGACACGGTGGATTGCATTACAGGAAAGGAACCTGAACATTACTCACCCAAGTCTTTTATAACGAGCAGTAAGCAAATCTGCCCTTTGCTCTAAATGGAGACACTATCTTTATCTTCCAAGATGATTCACTATTTAAATATCCTTGAAAATATATTCTGGAAGAATAATGACTCAGCGTCCTGTGGAGAATTTCTCCTAATAATTTTATACGTTACATACACATATGCACCAGCCTATATCATAATATTGGTATAAATTCATAATAGTAAATGGTGGAACAAAATCAATTCAAGTTGAATGCAATCCCTTTCCTAAGACTGATAATTTGTCAAGGTATTGGAGTCAGCCTTCATTTTCCAGGATGAAGAAGATCAGTCAGCATCAGCCTATAGATAGAAAGTATTTGGCACCTAGCACGTAGCAGGCATTTTGAGGGTAGTTGTTATTATCTCCATGTGAGGATCGCCCACTAGTTTTTATTTTCAGGTTTCTTTGCCCTATTTCTGGACTCAAACTTACATTACTTGGAAAGCTCTCCACAGATAGGTGCATGCCCCTTTCCTTCAAGCCTTTGCTCAAATGTCTATTTCCCAATGAGGCCTAACCTGATTCCCCCACAGAAGTTATTAATATGTCATACTCCCTCCTGACTATTCCCCCATCCATTTTACCCAGCTTTATTTTTCTCCCTAAGCTTACCTTCTAATGTTGTATGTAATATGTTTATCGTGTTTTATTTTCAGTTCCCCCCACTGAAAATGTAAGCTCCATGAGGGTAGAGGTTTTTAGTCTAGTTTACTGATGAATCTCCTGTCCTTAACACAATACCTGGCCCATACACAGTGCTCAATAAATATTCAATGAATGGGAGAACTAAGCCTTAAAGAGACTAAGTACCTAGCTGGGGTTTCATAACTAACAAACCAAGGCTGGGACTCAAAAGTAGGTCTTCTGAATTCAAAACCATTACTATTTCCACTATGCAACTCTTACCTTCCTCAGCCTCTCTCCACCCTAAAGCTTGAGCTAATGGCCTGGCCCCTCAGGCAGATGTAGGCCAGCTCTGCCCAGGGGCTGAGAGACCCCAGGACTAAGCGTAGGCAGAGAAGGGAGTAACTATGAGGCCAGGCTGAAGCCAAAGGGCAGGGTCAGCTTTACAGGTAGGTGTACTGGTAAGCCGATCCCCTGACCTAACAGTATCTGTGTGAGCCTCCCTCCTGAGTTAATAACTCATATGCATTGCTCCAAACCCTATAAATGGGAACTGTCAGAGTCTAATCTCACCAAGTCAGGACTGCCGATAGTAATAGATGCTTTGTAGGGAATTTTAATCTACAAAGCAATTTATAAAACTCTCACAAATGAATCCTCTTAAGAGCCCCAGGATTTCGGCAAAATAAAGATAGCAGAGCTTGAAAATAGTGAAATATGTGAAAGAAAGACAGCAAAAAGGTCTCATGAGATGGCTGGAGGGAGCCCAGAGCAGCTTACCTCATCCCAAGCACCCAGATGTTCTCATCACTCTGATGACTTTTGGGGGCTTGTCAACTCCAGTCTCTGCACATCCCCCAATCAGTGATAAACACTGAGCAGCAGCCCATGCATGAGATTTATATTTCCCCCAATAGCACAGGCATTATGACATTTAAGATGTGAATGACCCAGAAGCCTTTTTCCCTTGAATCACCTAGTTCTATGCTGTCCAGTAGAGCAGCCACTAGGCATATACATCGCTATTTAAATTTAAGTTGATTAAATCAAATCAAATTAAACATTTGACACCCCCTCCTCCCATCACACCAGCCACATTTTCAGTGGTCAGTAGACACACGTGGCTGGTGGCGAGTGCACTGGGCAGTGCAGATATGGAACATTTCCATTGCCGAAGGCTCCGTGGGCAGCGCCACTCTAGGAGAACTCCAAGTGATACAGGGCCAGCTTCTGTCTGCAGCTCACACGGGTAGAGCCAGAATTGTTTTGTGTCACAGTCTGTTGCTAGACCTTAAGCCTAATATCTCTTCTATGCTTTTTTCCTCGTGATGATCTTTGAACCATTGTTTCATTTTGTCTTGCCCTTTGAGGTCATGGGATGTTTTATTTTCTGTCATACAGTATCACCAACGTAAGCCTCTCTCCTTCCCGCCAGGCTAGTCACCTTTTTCTCAGCTAGCTGACAGTTCCCTGCCACACGAAGTTTAAGACAATCCACCCACCATTATCTCATTCTTTGAAATACAAAATTAATCATCTATATCCAAATTAAAGTTGCAGGGCATTATTAGAGATGATACCAGGAAGGTGGTGGGGAAGGATGGCAGAACATATTCTAGGGTAACTTGCTAAGACCTGGAGGCAGGAACATTAGGTTTGACCCTGATGGCTAACCCATGGGCAGGAAAACCACATTATTAACATCTGCTGGGGTCTTGGGTACATATTTTAAAAGCATATGAAATATATCTATCTATATAATCAACATGAGGTCATGTTGGGGAAATTTTAAAACAAAATCATCTTAAAAAACAAAAAACCTCTCCACAAAGATAGTAGAGAAAGAAAAACAGCTTTGTTGTTGAATAAGCATAAATCAGGATGTGATATACACCACAGGGAGTTCACAGAGGGATTGATTTGCAAAGACAAAAAGAAATCTCACTCATTTATAAAGCCAAATGGTTGCGACCTGTTACATGCATATTGTCAAGATAAACAATAGCTAGCCAGTTCTCAAATAAGAGGACTTGACAGCACTGTCACACAGAGTTTATCCTAAAATTACCTGGTAATTGGGGTGGCCATCTGCATTAGCTAATTGGCTTCATACAAAAAAAAAATAAAAATCTTCTGGTATCTTATGACAAGAGGTAGTTTTGTAACTTGGAGGGAAGCACCCCTGGGAAGTTTAGGCTCCTACCTTCCCACTGAAGCTGGGAGATAGAGACATCGTCTCCTTTGATTACATTTCAAAGAGATGGCTCCTAGGTCCTAGAAAAAGACAATTCTGGGATATAAGTCCTACAAGGGGCTTTTAAAAATATTTATATCTCAAAGGGGAAGAGAAACAATTTGTAATTACAAGATTACAAAAGCAGTCTTCCAAGAAAAAAAGACCATCTCTTCCCCTGCTTTTGAAAGTAAGAATTAAGCTTCTTTTCATTTGTATTTGCCCTTACAGTCTTCATAAGAAATACATTAATTCAAAGTTTTGTATAACCATTTATAATGTCACCGTATTTGACTAATGGTTAAAAAAATAAGTCTCAATTAAAGACTCTAAATTGCAGATAAAGAGGAATTTTTACTCTCAAATACACATAGTAACTATGATCATATTGAAGAGAATCTCAGTGAATGCAAGTCCTGGGGGTATCTTCTTTGATGATTAAATTGAAATGTTTTATAATTAGTGATTTAAGTCATGTACACAGAAATGACTGGCAAGTACCTGAAAACAATCTAAACATTTTCATATATCCTCCAATAATTTATTTTATACTACTTGTAGAACAAATACCATTTTATAGGTAGTGCAAATATAATATTTTTCTACATGTTCTGAAATAGTGACATTCAAATCAAGTTTTATCATATGAACCAAGCATACTACTGGAGCTGTTTATTACCAATTAGAGGACACTTCTACAGTAACTGACCCAAGGTAAGTGATAAATTATCTCAGAAATAGTTCATTTAATCGGAGCCACTAACAATTGTTATCTCCCAAGTGAGGGTCACCTACCAATATTTGTTTTTCTGTTTCTCATTCCTATTTCTAGAGTTTCTTATTGAGGATAGGGGAATCTATGTTCCCCAAAGCTACCTTTTATTTATTCCAAAATGGATTATATGATGCTTTTTCCCCTAGCTAATTTTTTCTGTTTGTACTTTCTTAAACTTGATAGTACAGTACAGCATAGATTCCCTAATAATAATGCATCCATTTGCATAGAGCATGTTCATGTCTTATTCAGGGCTTACTTTTGTACTCTTGGATTGTGGTACCTACCACAGAGTAGGCCTATTATTTCAGTAATGGAATTTGTCAAGGTCAGACTGAAGTGATATATAGAAAACATTTTTAAAGGAGCTACTTGCTTTGAGTCTGTCTCCTCTAATATGCAATGTGCTTAAACTGATTAGTTTGAAACTGCATGTGCATTTGCTATATGCTGTGCACTGATTGTTGGCTTTAAGTACACTTACAGAGGGTACAATAATATGCTTCATTATAATAGATCAGATCTGGTAAAGAGATTACTCATATCTGGTTTTCTATTTTGAAAACTTAGAGGTTATTTTGAGGTCCACAGCTAATTTCTCACATAAGAAATTATCGGGATCCTGGACCACTGACCCAGAAACCAAAGGACAGACAATCGCAAGACAAATGTATTCTCTCTTACAGATAAACAAGGAGGTTGGCCTGTCTGTGATGCATGAAGTTTTGGCACTAGACATCCGTTAAGCCAGAGAAGGGCCCTCCTCTTGAGAATTGTAAAACAGGCCCAAAAGAGCTCTTCCAACTCTTAGGAGTGCCAACTGCCGTTTTCCCTCTTCCAAATGCTAATTTCTCCAAAATAATCCACTTCACATGCTTTAGTCCTCACAGGATTTCTATCTGGGCTAAGGTATTAGTTGAAAACAGCTAATGGGCTCGAAGTTATTAATACGTCTCCCAGAAATGTTTGCACTTTAAACAGAAAATCCAGAAAGATCAAAATGTTTGATGGTTCCAAGGAATCAAATTGGTGATGGGAAAACGTCAGGAAGATGGGGGAGACAATCTGAGATAGAACAGGGCTTTTCAATGCCTCCCAAACTACATCACAGAAGCAAGTTTATTCCTTTGCACACAGCTTGTTTTGGCCAGGAAAAAAAAAAAAGAATTGGGTTGGTGTTTCTTGTTGCCAAGTCATGTGTCTGAAGGTGATGGAAATTAATAACGGTTTTGAGGATAAGGGAAGGAAAATTTTTACAATCTAAAAATATGTCAGTGAGAAGAAAGATGCTAACCAATGAGTCCTTAGGAGAAAAAAAAATCCCTTCTTTTGCAAATCAGCCCAAGCTTCCAAATTTCAGAAACACTCACACAATAGAATTCCATCTTATTTGTTCTCCTTTTCTTGTGTCCGAGCTTCTCTCCTCCATTCCCCTCTGAACCTGGTTGCTTTCATTTTATCATTTCAGTTCAATTTCCTAGCAGCTATTATGAGGTAACTAGGACCTTTTAAAAGGATAAATTTATATTTTCCCACTTAGTCAGCTTTCCATCCCTGCCTACAACAAAAACATCTGGTGAGTCTAATTTTAAGTAATCAACCTTTTCAGGATGGTGATTAAGAGATATATATCTGCATTTGCATTTCCTTTGTGGAAGTTCTGCCTGGGAGCCATTCATTTTTCATCAAGCTCCCTGTGCTTTTCATTACTCCCTTCCACTCCTTTTCCCTGTGGTCAACCTGCCCGAGTAAGCGGCTGTATTTTGCTCCAGTCTCCTGCTCTGCAATGTAAAACCATTAGCAAATGTTAATAATAGTTGCCCATCAGACCTCATTATTTCTGTAATGGAATCTGTCAAGGTCAGCCACTGATAGCTGTTAATGGCCACTTTGTTGATAAATAGGGGGTAACTGCAATAATATTCATTTTAAGCAAATAAAATATGTTCTGATTAAGAATTCATTCTACCCAGTAGGAGTCCAATTAAGCCAGCTTCTGGAGGGAGGCTCACTCAGGCTCTCTCCACCTTAGAATATATTCACAGAATCAACACAGTTGAACTTTGGTTGTTTTCAGTAAAGCTCTTATCTCTTTTTGGAAGAGATAAAACTTTGTCTTTAATCCAAAAGAAAAATAAAAGTGATTGTTCTGCAACCCTGCCTTGCCACAGACTTCCCTATCTCCTGACCCTCACACAAACACTCATCCATTTACCGTATCTCATGCTATGGTTTTGCTCTAAGGTGAACCTAACTTGCTCGTGATTGACATTAGGGATCTTTTCTTATATTAATCTATTTAATTATTATAGAAGTCTCCATGTATTATTATATAGCAATGTAAAGTAGATTCTGGCTTTGGATTAGAGGTCTAGCCAGAATCTAGACCTCCAATGACCTTCAACATATTTACCAACCTATACAGCACAGACACCAACCAAGGTGAACAAATACAGGTCTTAGCACCAGAACTAGGCCTGCTGAGCCAAGTGTTAGGCCTTAAGTTGTGGGGAATTTTGAGAAATCCCAACAGATGGTAGATAAAAGGATGAATAGGGCTGGGGGACTTCCAGGGCTCTGAGCAGCGGCTGTTGATTAATGAGTAGAGATGGAGTTTGAATGTTAACAACCATTATGGCCATCAAAGTGAAACTGACTGAAAAGAGTCTTGAGAACAGACATCTTGACTCTTCTTTTATTGTGAACTTAACCAGTATTTATAGAATGGTGACTATGTGTTGGACGTAATGCTGCCATTGGTTATGCCCAGGTAAAAGAAGCAGGTGCCATCTTCACCGTCAAGGACCTCCTGCTCCATCCTCCACACAGCCAGGCTGTGTGGCTGAACATCTGAACATTTCCATTCTCTGCCTAAAATCATTTAGTAGCTGTTCATTGCCCTCAGGTTAAAGGTAAAACGTCTCCAAATGGCTCACAAAGCCATCAAGATGTAGCTCTTGCATACCTCTCAGACTCTTCTCTCTCTCTCTCTCTCTCTCTCTCTCTCTCTCAGATCCTTACCTCATATTAAATTACTTTCAGTTCTTGTTATGTGCTGTGCTTTCTGGCCTCTGGGGCATTTATCCCATTTGTCTAGATAAACCCTTAATGTTTTTGAGGACTCAGCTGTCACTTTCTACAGAAAGCTTTCTTGATTAGTTTCCAAATCCAAGTCTAGTGCCCCTCTCTAGTTGCTATGATCTGAATGTTTGAGTCCCTCCAAAATTCATATATGGAAACCCAGTCACCAACGTGATGGACTTTGGTGTTGAGGCCTTTGAGAGATGGTTAAATCATGAGGGCAGAGCCCTCATGAATGGGATTAGAGTCCTTATAAAAGAGTCCCCAGAGAGCTATCTTGGCCCTTCCATCTTGTGAGGATGCAGCAAGAAGGCGCCACTACAAACTGGCTCTCACCAAATGTTGAATCTGCTGGTACCTTTCATCTGAACTTCCAGCCTCTAGAACTGTGAGAAATAAGTTTCTATTGTTTATAAGCTGCCCAGTGTGTGGTAATTTGTTATAGCAGCTGAATAGACCAAGATGCTAGCATTCCTCTGAGCACCCCACACTGCCCTCATCCTCGTGTTTATCACACTGAGTTATAAAATTCCCTCCTACTCAACTGTAAGCACCATCATGACAGCAACTGTGGCTGTTTTGGACAAGGTTGTACCCTCAGTGCTTAGCATCATGATTGACACTTAGTCATGACATTCAGTAAGTATTTCCTGGCTGGATGGATTAGTTATATAATTAGATAATGATATCCCTTTTAACCTAAGACAAACTCTTCAGTAAGGACTTTCATCCTTACTTGTCTTGTCTTCACATCTACAGACTTTAACTTATATTCAAGAAGTATATCCATTTAAAGGACCAATATCTGATAAAGTATAGGGATAACCAGCCTCACATCCATTTATTTTTATTTATATGTTATTTATTTTTCTTTTTAGAGACAGGATCTCACTCTGTTGCCCAGGATGGAGTACAGTGGAGTGATCATAGCTTACTGTGGCCTTGAACTCCTGGGCTTGAGAGATCCTCTCATCTCGGCTTCCCAAAGTGCTGAGATTACAGGCACAAGCCACCATTACTGGCCCTCACATCAATTTAAAAGGCTCTTTTCCTATTCAAAACCCTGCTGCATTTTCTACCTCTCAAATCTCGTAAACTTACAACGTATAAAATAACACTTTAAATAAATAACACTTTATAGCATATAAAATAACACTTCCCTACATTTTTCCTTCCTAACTGCCTTTGTTGGGAAAAATAAAAGTTAAATTATTAGGTTTATTGATGTTTCACTGGAAAGAGAACACTGCATGTAGGCATTTGTATTTATTTCAAATATTTTCTCAATGGTATATTACTTTGATTATAAATCTATAGGGAATTAATGTTTTGTTTTTCATTTTAATGACTTTTTTTATAGAGAAAGATTATTAAAATTGGATGCTGTTACAAGAGATGAGATCGATTTGTCAGAGACCAAAAAGTGTCCAAATCTCATCGTCTACCCACTGTCTAAAATGCTCTCAGTTTTCTAAGATAAATGTATGATCAGAGATGAAGCAGGGTAAAGGATTGCTTTATTCTACCCATTTTCTCCTAAACCTGCACTGAGTCTCTAATATTACTATTTAGGAATGTCAAGGAGCACACCAGTCGGGAAGAAGGTATAAGTACAGGACAGTGGTGGCCAAAGGAAAGGCCATTTGCTCCAATGCCCAAGCCTATTTCTGCCCTCAGGGTTCTCTTTGTTTTGGAGACCATACACACATTATATCTCATGCATTAATATGCCACACTACATATAACTTATATACGCAGCTGTCAGAGTTGATCTGGCTAATGGACTTAATGTTATATTTTATTAGATATCTAAGCTAAATGTTTATTAATTTTGATATTTAATTTTTGTATCTTGGATCAATACTTCTCACAGGCCCTTCAGAACACCAAAGGTCTGCACTTGCCTTCCAGCCATCCTACCTCAGGTCTTTTTATTTAGGGAAAGTTTTTGGGCTCAGCCTCCAGTTGCATCTCCCCTGGATACCCAGAACAGAGAAGAGCATCCCAAAAGCACAAGGGAAAGCCAAAGAAAAAAGTTACTTGTGTGTCTCCCAATTGAGAGCACCTTCCCCATCTCCCCACTCTAAACAAGGAAGAAAGTGGAAATTGAGCGACACCCTCTCACCTACCCCAATGAGACTTATTTATGTCTCACACAAAGCTCCACCCACTAAAAAATATATTAGGTTACACCATGTAAAACTGTCCTTTCTGAAGGTCGAAATGGTTTATTAATAATGTCAGCCTTTTCCCATGTTTCAACCTAAGAATTCAATGAGTGTCCTTAAGTTTGACCAATCTATAGCATCACTTCTGGAAGGCAGAGTAAGAGAAAGTGCATGATTTGGTTTCCTAAGGCTATCGTAACAAAGTACCACAAACTCCTTGACTTAAAACAACAGAAATTTATTGTCTCACAATTCTGGTACTCAGAAGTCTGGGATCAAGGTGTCAGCAAGATTCGTTTCTTCTGAAGGCTGGGAGGAAGAGTCTGTTCCATGCCCTTCTCTTAGCTTCTGTTGGCATGTTAGTAATCTTTGGTGTCCCTTGACTTCTAGACACATCACCCAATCTCAACTGTAATCTTCACATAGTGTTATCTCTGTGTACACATCATGTTACCTCTTTTCAAATTTACTTTTTTTTTTTTACAGTCATAGTGGATTAGGGCCTACCCTGATGACCTTATTTTAACTTGACCATCTGCGAAGAACCTATTTCCAAATAAGATCACATTCACAGCTACTGGAATTTAGGAATTTAATATCTTTGGGAGGACACACTTCAACTCATAACAGGGGAGAGGGGAGATGAGTCTATGACCTCCTGGCCAAAGGCACTGTTCTATTACTGCCTTGAATGCCATCAAAATGTTAATTCTCATATCTTTGTTCCTAGGAGTCTCTGCTGACTTATGGTTAGTTGTATAGATCTTAAGACTCCAGGGTAAATTTCAGTCTGGGAAAAGTTGAAGTCAGAGAGGGCCAGACCTGGAATATTTTATTTCAATATAGACTGAAAGTCACTTTTGGAAGTCTTGGCCATGAAATCAGTCCTGGCAGCTTCAGCCTCAGCTATATAATATCCTCCTGCTAACACCAGTTAATGTTCCCGTACTATTCAACCTGAAAGGGTTCAAATTCAGCTAATGTGTACGGACATCATCTCCTGAAAGCCCATCACTGCTGGGTACCTTTCCATTTTATCTCATCTAGTCCTCACAACAACTCAGTGAAGGATGAAACTTGTTTTGTTAGCCAAGAATCAAATCCTAGACTTGACACTTTGAGTCCGCTGTCCTCCCAGTTCCCCCACTATTTGATAATGTTCCAAAGCAAAATACACATGCTACTGATGACTGGGACCCCCAGCTCAGTCACTCGGGCTAGTTTTCCCTATAGTCCTTCAGAATTAGAAGTAAGAAGGGGCTTTCAGGTCCTGTTACGAAGGCAGATGAATTGGGACTGCAGACTTCTTGCTCTAAACCTAACAGAAGCAGAAGGGAGATTGGTGAATCTGAGAAATAGCATAAGAGCTGTGAAAAACCTCCAGAAAAACAGAAGATCGTGAAGTCCATATATGGGAGACAAATGTAGCTCAGAGGGGAGGAGAACTGAGAGACAGAGACAGAGTGGATGGTGCCTCCGTACAGTGTCCACACTGCCCTGGGCAGGGGCCTGCCCGACTAGTGGCCACATCAAAGCAGAGAAAGAGCAATGTCAGGCCAAAATCTTCCTCAGCCAACATAGTGGCTTCAGGATAAGACTGCAGATCTCAACCTTAGCAGCACATTAGAATCACCTGGGGAGTTTGAAAACATCCTGATGCCCTTGACCCCACCTGGAACTCAAAATCAGAATCTCTATGGACTCAGCCCAGCTATCAGTATTTTTAAGGCTCACAGGTGGTTCCAATGCACTACTGCCAAGAGCCACTGAGAGCACAGCGAGGGAAGAGAGCCACTAGCTGGCCTCTGAGCTTTCTCTCCTCCTGCTACCCCCAGCCCATGGGTTAGGGGATTGTGAGCCAGAGCAGTGGCCCAGGCAGATCTCCATGGAGGTGGCCAGGCAGGATGTGGGCACGTGGAGCCCACATTTTGATGCCAGGGGTCCTCTGCCCTAAGGCCCATCATCCTCCCTAATCAACATCGCCAGGAGGGGCACAGGCTAGGCCTAATCTGTAACCCCTTCCCCTGTTGTACAATATCAGTCTTGAAATCTTATATGCCCCAGGGGAAGATAAAGCTACTTGGGAAGTTGAGGCAGGAGGATCCCTTGAACCCAGGAGTTCAAGGCTGCAGTGAGTTATGAGTGTACCATTGCACTCCAGCCTGGGTGACACAGTGAGACTCCCTTTCTATAAAGAAGAAAGAAAGTGTTCTTTCGGTCTAACTTATTCTAGTAACATGTGTGCATGTTAACAATTTAACATGTGTGCATATAACCCAGCAAATTAACTTCTCTCCAGGATATTAAAGTTACTGTGTTTTGTGGTGTGTGTATTTTAACCAGAATATATAATTCATCAAGGAGCTCATCCTTTATCCTTTTTCTGCATTTTCTTGTAAACTATTAAATATCTATCTGGCTCATTAGATTTTGACAGTGACTTTTGTTTCTTTTTTTTTTATTTCAGCATATTATAGGGGTACAAATTTTAAGGTTATGTATAATGCCAATGCCCTTGCCCCCCTCCCCGCTCAAGTCAGAGCTTCAAGCGTGACCATCCCCCAGACGGTGCACATCTCACTCATTATATATGTATATACCTGTGCCCTCCTCCGCCCTCCCACCTCCCCGACACCGGATAAATGTTATTCCTATGTGTCCACTTAAGTGCTGATCAGTTAATACCAATTTGCTGATGAGTATATGTGGTGCTTGTTTTTCCATTCTTGGGATACTTCACTTAGTAGTATGTGTCTTTAAAATTTTTAAGTTGTTGCCATATCCTCAGAAAAGTACTATCTCAAAGAAATGGAATTATGAAGCTATGAAGCTGTGATTTTACTGGGAAGCACACACACACACATAAACACACACAGACACACTCTAAACAAAGCCTTTGTACACACAGGTTCAGTGATCTAGAATCTTTTTGTGTCACAGAGTATTGAAGGAATTACCTCTCTCCTGAAAAATGTGCAGAGTCTCAAGAACATCAATATTTCATTCATTTTCAGAGGGTTTCTTCTCCATCCTTACCCCTACCCCCAAAATCATCTATAAGTTAAGTGGGAGGGAAAACATTCAACGTCAGCACAGGCATAGGACACCAATTAGCTGGAACCCCTGGAAAGAAAATAAACATTATAAGAAACAGTGGAGGAAATTGTATTTTAACAAAATGTTGATCTAGGAGTTATGCATTAAAAACTTACAGTAAAAGATAATTGCTTCGTAGCTTTAAGCTACTGAAAGTGTTTATATCTTATTCATTTTCATATCTTTCCTATGGGAAGCCTTCCCATGGATAGCACCTAAATGGCTCTAAATGTGAAATTTATAGTCCCTGTGACACAAGCGCAGATAAAAGGAGGCCTGTACTCACACAGAGATTTCGAAGGTGGGAGACAGCATGAATTACAGGCTCCAGATGAAGAGCCATCCCTCAGCAGTATGACTTATTGTGACTTCAGTGACTTATTGTCACTTCAGTGACTTTTCTGAAATAGGTAGCTTGAGCCCCAACTCTGCATACCTGATAACTAAACTGTGCTGAGGCCACAGAGCATAGAATACTATGAAGCCAGAATGACTGGCTCAAAATCTTAGTTCCACCACTCACTGTGTGACCTTAGGCAAGTTACTTAACCTCTCTGTGCCACAGTTTTCTCATCAGCAAATGGACGTAATAACAGTACTACTTCACAGGGCTGTTGTGAGGAGGAAGTGAGCTAATTTGTGTAAAGCACTCAGGACAGCAGCTAGAACATAGTAATTTATAAGTATTGATGCTATCATCATGCTATTGTTATTATAATTATTAGCACTACCACCACTACATAGTCTGCCCTGAAGCAGTGTTAGGTTATAAGTATAAAGAATAATTATTAACTAGCATATTGGAGAAAGAGCATGTCTAATATCCTCCCGTCTATGGAGAGTCTTCAAATTAACTAGCTTTACCTTCATCTTCTATAAAGCCCTAATTTGTCAGAAATGTTAGTCTCCCAAATGACCTATATGTGGGCAATCTCTTGCCCTTGCTGCTATAACTGGAGTAATGAGGAACTCTATCGTTTAGTCATAATTGTTTTCTTCTCTTCTTTTCGTGTTGCATGTGTTCCTGAGGGTATTTGCATGTCCTTGCTCATTTATTCCAGAAATCTTTATTTAGTGTTTAATATTTAAACACTATGTGCCAGGCACTTCCCCAGTTTTATGGAGCTCACCTTCATGTAAAGAAACAGATAGCAAGCAAATAAGTAGAACAAGAAGATAATCTCATATAATGGCAAATGCTAAAGGAGAAAACAAATCGGGGAAATGCACTATGGAGTGACTCGGGCAGGGTGAGGACAACCAATTTAGGTTGAGTGGTCAGGAAGGGGCTCACGGAGAAGAGGGCATTTATTTATTTTTTCCCTTTTTATTGATATATAATAACTTACATATTTATGGGGTATATGTGAGATGCATACAATATGTAATGATCAAGTCAGGGTATTTAGGGTACCCATCACCTTGAGTGTGCATCATTTTGATGTGTTGATATCATTTCAAGTCCTTTCCTCTAGCTACTTTGAAATATACATACTATTGTAACTAAATACAGTCATCCTAGTCTACTATCTAACATTAGAGCTTATTTCTTCTAACTGTATGTTTGTACCCCTAACCAATCTCAAGGAGAGAGCATTTAAATTGATGCTAAATAAGAAGAAAGAGCCAAGCCAGGGAATATCAGCGGAGAGAGTGTTCCTGGCAGCGGGAACAGCAAGTCCTAAGGCCTTTATGGGGTGACCAGCTCACCAGATTGAAGGGCCAGAAAGTAGCCAGTGCAGCTCCAACATAGTAAGAAAGAGTGAGGGACAGAAGAGGAAGTAGAGGCAGCAGGCACATGTCACAAAGAGCCTGTAATCAACGTAAGGAGTTTGGATGGTATTCAAAGTGCGATGGGGGTTCTCTGAGGGTTTTAAGCTGGGGGCACATAGGTAAGGGTGGAATTTATGAGGGCAGTGAGGAAGGTCTTGGGATAATTCAGGCATGAGTCCCAATGGCTTGGAAAACAGAGATGGCAGTGGAGAAAGAGAAGGGTAGGTAGATTTGGTCATAAAATACATTTCGGAGATAGAATTGGTATGGATTATTCAGTAGGATTATTAAGATGCTAGTGAGCTTTTTTCAAAGGTAGGATAATGGAAAGGATGACTGCTAAGTTTTGAGCTGTGCACTGGACAGATGGTAATGCCATTTACTGGGAGAAAGAGTGCAACCTGGGATGAGGGAGTGCCACCCAGAACTCTGCTGTGGCTTTGTAAGGTTAGGGGTGCCTGTTAGAGACATCCAAGTTGAGAGGCCAAGTAGGTAGCTACATATTTAAGTTATTTATTACTTACTAAGACAATACACAGCCCTTGGGGTGGACGTTTTGTTTGTTTTCCATTTCTTACCTCCTGTTTATATTTCTACCTCCCATGTATAAGTAATGTGAGATCTCATATAATTTTCATATGTGTCTCAAAGCTCTTTTTTGGGTAAAATTTTTATTTCTTTTTTTATTTGTATAAATTTATGGGGTACAAGTGTAATTTTGTTACATGCATAAATTGCATAGTGATGAAGTCAAGCCTTTTCGGGTATCCATCACTCAAATAACGTACATTATACCCATTAAGTAATCTCTCATTAACCAACCCCTCCTCACCCACTCATCCTTCCAAGACTCAATTGTTCTATCATTCGACACTTGACATCCATGTGTACACATTATTTAGCTCCCACTTATAAGTGAGAACATGCAGTATTTGTCTTTCTGTATCTGACTTGTTTCACTTAAGATAATGGCCTCCAGTTCCATCCATGTTGCTGCAAAAGACATGATTTCATTCTTTTATGGCTGAATAGTATTCCATTGTGTATACTCACCACATTCCCTTTATCCATTCATTCGTTAATGGATGCTTAGGTTGATTCCATATCTTTGCTATTGTGAATAGTGCTGCAGTAAACATGGAGATGCAAGGGTTCTTTTATATAATGATTTCTTTTCCTTTGGGTAGATACCTAGCAGCGGGATTGCTGGATCAAATGATAGTTCTACTTTTAGTTCTTTAAGAAATCTCTATACTGTTTTTCATAGAGGTTGTACTAATTTACATTTCCATCAACAGTGTATTAGCATTCCCTTTTCTCCACATCCTAACCAACATCTGTTATTTTTTGTCTTTTTAGTAATAGCCATACTTACTGATGTAAAAAGATGTCTCATTGTGGGTTTAATTTGCATTTCTCTAATGAGTAGTGATGTTGAGCATTTTTTCATAATGTCTGTTGGCTATTTGTATGTCTTCTTTTGAAAAATGTCTATTTATGTCCTTTGCCCACTATTAATGGGATTATTTGTTTTTTGATATTTTCATTGTTGAGTTCCTTGTACATTCTGGATATTAATCCCTTGTTGGACGCACAGTTTGTAAATATTTTCTCCCATTCTGCAGATTGTCTTTTTACTCTTTTAATTATTTTGTTTGCCATGCAGAAGCTTTTTAGTTTAATTAAGTCCCATTTGTCTATTTTTGTTTTTGTTGCCTGTGCTCTTGAGGCCTTAGTCATGAATTCTTTGTCTAGCCCAATGTCCAGAAGAGTTTTCTCTAGGTTTTCTTCTAGTATTTTTATAGTTTCAGGTCTTACATTTAAGTCTTTAATCCATTCTCAGTTGATTTTTGTGTATGGGGAGAAATAGGGATCCAGTGTCATTCTTCTGCATATGTCAATCCAATTTTTCCAGCACCACAGCTCTTTATAAGGAAACACTTAATCCTTAAAACCCAAAAAAGTATTAGCTATAAAATGAAAACAATGAAAAAGCGAACTAAATACTCTGATGTAGTTAAAAGAACTCTAGACAGGGTTCATGAAATCAAGGTTCTAACCAAAAAGTGAAGTAGAGAAGGAAACAAATCAGGCCAATGTTTGAATACTAGCCCATTCATTTATTAATTGTAAGGCCTAGAGCAAGTTATACATATCTTAAGCCTCAGTTTTCTTTATCTGTAAAATGGGAATAATAATTCTTGCTTCATCAGTTCCTTGTGAGGATGAAATTTGCTGACATCTGTGAAGACCTACACAGTGTTTGACACATTGTGGACACCTGTGAATATGAGTGGTTTTTTTCCTGCCATTTACCTATCAGTGTAAACTTGCATAAAGCATTTAATCTCACTACTTTGTTTCATCAACTATAAAAGGAAGCCACTTCACTAGATGATTACTAACCTCTATTTCGGCCCTTCAAAAAAAAATCTATAAATTATCCTCTTGATAACAACCAGATAAACTTCTTGAGTAAAGTGACTCTTAAACCCAAAGTTTTAAAACTATCTGCAAACTAAAGGCATATTTAGGCATACTTAGGCTGGGGAAGATGGGGCATTCACAAGCAGAAATTAGACAGCAGAAATGTCTCTCCGATGTCTCAAAAAAAATTTCTCCCTCCAAATCATTCATGTTTCAGGGTGCGTACAACTTTGTAGAAGATGAAATATATGAAATTTCATTGAGTAGCAGCTTTAATATTGCTAGCTGCAAATACAGTCTGAGAGAAATCAAAACCGAAATCCGAAAGATGAGATTTGGAAGTGACAAATATCTAAACTGTATCGCTGTATGACAACAATTATTATCTGAGTCCAACGGGCATGTATCTGAAACTCAAACTGAGAAAGACCCTGCCTAATCTCAGGTTTTTGGATCCAAAACAAAATGGTATTTAAGCTATGTGGCAGGAACAGTGTCAGTTTATCAGGACAGGGACAGGGACAGGGACCCCCAAGAGCAAGACAAAGGTGAGAAGCCCATAAGGGATGAGAATAAAGGAGAACCCAAAAGAAACTTCGTAAAGCTCTAAACCTGTGCCAAGCTAATTAAATAATGGAAATTTTGTCTAGCCTACAGATATGTTTTGTTTGGCTTGCACAATGTGTTAGTTTTAATTTTATTGAACTTGATTGCCCTCAGACACTATCCAGTTTACCAAGTACCATTCTCCCCACCATCTTATACTCTACCACATAACTCAATTATATTACTACACTGGCCCCGTAAGCATTTGAGTTATGGCTATTGGTATGTGGTTTATATTTTCAGATTGACTCATTTTTAAGTATTAAACACTTGAACATGTACCAACTGCAGAGATCACAGAAAAAGAGAGGAAAATTGCAGGAAAAAGGAGTAAGTAAGAAGAGGGCAGAAATTCTAGCAGCACCAGCTTTGGAAGACAGCCCCTCCCCCACCTCAACTAGAGCAGCTACAAATCATGCCAGAGGTCAAGGGAAATGGGTGTCTGACATATTCCTGGCTGCCAGTCTCTTTCAACTAACCCTTCAATGTTTGGGGAAATTCCCAAGAGTCAGAGCTCAAATTCTCACCCTTCCTCACAGCTAGGACATTGGCTTGTAGCCCAGGTTCCACCAAAGAGTAGCACCATGACAAAACTGCAATTTGGAAGAAAGTGAATAGCAAACAGGATAAGCAAGCTGCCCCTGTTTTTGCCAGCCTGGCTGAGGCATCAGGTTTCCAAGGGTTGTATGACTGAGTCTCTGGAACAGAAGTGACACTGGCGGCACCATGGCAGGTCCTTCTATTGTCCTGTCTAATGCTCAGTGGGCAAGGAAAACAGCAATTTCCCCATCTGACCATTGCATCTGCATACAGTTTTACCCTTGAGATTTTAGTCTATAGCCCTGCCCTCTCAAGAATTCTTTGAAGTACTCAGTATCATTTTATTAAACTCAATTTTTGCTGAATCCACCAGGATCAGCTTCTACTGCTTAAAACCAAGGAACCTTGACTGATAAAACAAGCAATGGCAAGCCCATCTTGGAGAACCCTTCATGGGGCTGCCTTGGGAGTGGGAGCCATTCACTCTACCCCCTGCACCCCAAGACCTATGAAAGAAGCCCTGGATTTCATAACACCACCTTTGTTCCCACAGAGGGAGTACACAGTGGAAATCTCTCTCTTGTCCTTGTTCTGCAAATCCTAATGTGTACTTTTAAGGCAATATCCTATTTAACATCCATAATTCAGCACTCTTGGTGCTTTGACTTCACTGTCACCATCCACAGAAGGGGTCATTCAGTTTTCACTGAGGAGTCCACTATCAGCCATGCCAGGAGACATTCTTGTTCTGCAAGGCCTATCTTAGATGATGAACCGGTTTCACATTAACACAGACCTATGCACAAAAGTGGCAAGCAGTGCACAGATTTTTAAACTAAAATACAAGGATGATAGCAAACTAGTTTTTGTTTCGGTTAGAGGCAAATAAGAGTGGTTGGAGGTTGCAGCTACGGCAGGGATTTTTAGACAGAATGAAGAATTCTGAGCATTAAGGACGGCTGTGGAACATTCTTTTCTATATTGCCAGCTGTTAGATAATACTATGTTTAGTTCTAAGGGTGCAGAAATTCTCATTTATATTCCTCATGATAATCCTTTAAAGGGGATACTATTAAATTATCTTCATTTTACAGGAGAAAAGACTCAGAGAGATTAAGTGGCTTGCCCAAAGTCATAGGAGATCCAAACTCTGGTTTTCTCACTCCAAGCTAATGGCCTTTCTCTCCCATGACAGTGGCTTTCAAAGTGTATTCTGCAGGCCCCTGGGGATCCCTGAGATCCTTTCAGGAAGCCCAGGGAGTCAATTCTATTTTCAAAATACAGTCATGAGTCGCTTAATGGTGGAGATACATTCTGAGAAATGCATCACTAGGTGGTTTTGTTGTTGTGTGAACTTACGCAAACCTAGATGGCACAGCCTACTACATACCTAGGCTATATAGCCTATTGTTCCTAGGCTACACACCTGTACAGCATGTTACTATAGGCAATTGTAACACATTGGTGACTATGTATCTAAACAGATATAGACATAGAAAAAGTACAATAAAAATACAGTATTATAATCTTATGGGAGCATAGTCATATATGGTCAGTAGCTGACCAAAACATCGTTATGTGGTACATGACTGTGATGTACCTTACTTTCCTTTCCCCTTCTCATCCTTTTATGAGGATAGAAAGGAATTTTCCAGAGGATACATGATGTGTGATATTACAACAGACTGAAGCAGAAGCAGATATGTGAATCCAGCTGTTTTCTATTAAGCCAGACATTAACAATATTTTCAATCATAAATCAGTGGATTTTGTTTTTGTTCTGGAAAATATAGTCATTTTTAATAAAAATGTACTACTTGTGTTAATATGTAATGGGTTTATTACTACTATTTAGAATGAATTGATAAATAATTATTTTTAAATGTTCTGTTTTAATTTCTAATACAATAAATGTGGACAGATACAACCCACAGAAACAAAAACTCTTTGTATTTCTCAATAATTTTTAAATGTGTAAAGGAGTCCTGATAACAAAATATTTTAGTACTTCTAACCTATATTATACCACCCTTGGGGAAAAAAAAATCTAAGCTAAGTACAGATTTATTTTGAATGCATTATTTTTTGACAATTTGCTACCAGTGGCAAGCCTAGTTTTTCTGCTTCCATCCCTGTATTCTCTCCTTTCTAGTCTTTTTTTGGGGTGATGAGTTAATGAATGGCAGTAAAAGGTCTTGGATTGTTAAGTAATTGATTATAGACTCAACCACCTTCTTCCTCTCCAATTCCTACAGTACTTAGTTCAGTGTCGGCTCAATTCATGTTTGATTGATGGGTGAATAACCACACCGATTGCCATTACAGACAGAGGACCTGCTCGATGCCTCTCATAAGTGATAAGCAACATGAGCGATTGCTCCCAACTCCTTGAGGGCATGCCAAATGGCGGGACTCAGCCCCACAAGGCCAACCACACCACAGCCTGTGATGCAGAGACCACTCCTGGCTCCTGGCCTTTGTTCTTGACCCCGTCCAGATTCAATTCACCCACAGCTCCAGCTCAGCTCCCATCTCTTCCCCAGAGACACTAACCCACAATGGGCATCGCACCCTGACATAATGTAGGAGTATTTATCTATGTCGTCTAGTTTGCCTGCTGATCTATCTTGCTCTGTCCTGCACTGCCGTCTTACTAAATCATGTGTGTATATTTTGTTTTTCCTATAAGATCTTACGCTTCATGAGGCTCCTCAAAGTTCTCTTGCATTACCTACAGAGTCACACCTAGTGCTAAGTAAATTATAATTGCTTTCATCTAAATAAATCTTAAAACTTTAGAAAATAATTCAGATTCCGTATGTCCCCGTTATTTCACCGAAAGCCTACATGTAAATTAGAGGAGGCCTCTCTGTATATTATCTACACTTCACAGGTGAGGCTTTAATGGTAAACAGCCTGAGGTCATGTGGCTAGTGATTAACAGAGTCAGGAGATGAACTTGTGTCTTGTTATTCTAAATTCCGTACTTTCCCCACTATCTCATGCTCTACTTTCCTAATACATACTTATTTAATTTACCTGAAAATAAGCTTTGAGAAAAATAAAAAATAACAGGACCAGATCCAGGTTATGAGTCAGAACAGACAGAAACAAAGCCTGGTCTCCTGATTCTCACTGGGCACCACGTTTCACAGCCATCTTTTGCCTTGTGATTTTAGGTGTTGAGGTGGTCAGCTCCTGTATGTGGCTCTCTCAGAAGAATATACTAATTGTATATCATATAAATGTCCATTTTCCTTTTTCCTGCCCTACGTGGCTAATTGGCAGCCTCATTACTGTATTCCCAACAAAAATAGAGTCACTATGAAATTATTCAGTAATTTCAAGCTGTGTCCATAAAATGTATTATAATTCCCAACCCTCTCTTTTTATCTCCCTCTCATTTGTTTACTCATCAATCCCACAAGCATTTTCTAAGCCCCTATTATAAACAGAACAACATTCCATGCTGGAGTGGCTGACAATAAACAAAAGATATCCCTGCTATTCATGAGATTATCATCTCATGAGTGTAATGACATTTCTGGAGAAAAATTCTAAGGTATTGGAAGTGTGAACTAGCACAGTACAAATTATTTAGGAAGGTGATGAAGGAATATAGAGCAAGGATAGAGCTCTTATAGAAAGAAATAATTTTGGGGAGGTTTTATACAGGGGATGTACCTTGAGATGTCTTGAAAAAAATGTAGGCTATGGTTTCAAAACATAATCTCCATCTGCATCTTCCCAAACCGCCCCCAAATAATCATACTATTAAAATTAAAAGTGTCCTTTTTATTTATTTATTAGAGAAAGGGTCTCACTCTCTCACCCAGGCTGCCGTGCAGTGGCACCATAACAGCTCACTGCAACCTCCAATTCCCAGGCTCAAGTGATCCTCCTGCCTCAGCCTCCCCAGTAGCCGGGACTACAGGCGCCTGCCGCCATGCTCGGCTAATTTTTTTATTTTCTGTAGAGACAGGGTCTCACTATGTTGTTCAGGCTGGTCTTGAACTCCTGGCCTCAAGCCATTCCCCCTCGGCTTCCCAGTGTGCTAGGAATACAGGCATGAGCCACCACACCCAGCCAAAACAGCGTGCTTTCCATGCATACGTCGCCATGAGGCAGTCTGCCTGGCTCCCACACGCCCACCAGCTGCCACACTAAGCCCCTGCTACATAGAAATCCTGGAGTCCCTACCAGGTGGTGGAGCATTTCAGGGAAGAAGAAGGCATCAAAACTGGTCCAGAGCAAAAATGAGAAGTGAGTCTCTGTGCCTTTTTGTAACTGTTTACATCGCCCCTTCCCACATGGTGCTCCGGGCTTTCAGGAACAACCCAGCGTGCCACAGCCCCACATCCCTCTCAGACCTGCATCCTGAGCTATCCCCTATGTCTTTCTTCCTATAACAGCCTTCCTTTCTAAGGCCCGTGCGCTCAGGAGTCTTCCCCGCTGTGCATCTCTGTGCCACTGCAACTTGAATTCGGGTCAACCTCCCAAAGTATTATAGGTACACAAAATGGGACCTCTCACTCTAACAGTGGGACATCGCAGTACAGTTGTGCACCCTATCCTCAGGGAATACATTCCAAGACCCCCAGTGGATGCCAGAAACCACTAATAGTACTGAACCCTATATACACTATGCTTTTTTCCTACACATACACACCTATAATAAAGTTTAATTTATAATTAGGCCTAATAAGAGATTAATAACAATACCTCATGATAAAATAGAACAATTATAACAATACGCCAGCATTACTACTCTTGCACCTTGGAGCCATTTGTAAGTAAGATAAGGTGTCTTGAAGCCAAGCACTGCGATCCCGCCACAGTAAATGTGATAACCCAGAAGGCTACTAAGTGACTCACAAGCAAGGAGCCCCTACAGAGTGGACGCGCTGGGCCAAGAGACGATTCACATCCAGGGGTGGGACAGGGAGGGTCTGGGTAAGATTTCACTGTGCTACTCAGATCAGTGTCCAATTTAAAACTTATGAACTGTTTATTTCTGGAATTTTCTATATAATATTTTTGGACCACAGTTGACTGTGGATAACTGAAACTTTGGGAAATAAAACCAAGGATAATGGGGGACTACTTTATACCCAGAAAACCATGCGGAGGAGACACAGGAGAGAGAAGGCAGGTCTCCAATCATACCGTGAGACTAGCTGAAAAATCGAGCTATGTTTAATATCCTCCTGAATAGTTCAAGACATAAAGGAGTGAGGGGGGGAGAGAGAGAGAGAGAGAGAGAGAGAGAGAGAGAGAGAGAGAGAGAACACCACAAGACTATGTTAAAAATTGATAAAGTTGAATAATTATATTAAGACCAAATTACAAAAGCCTTATGGTGAGCTGAGTAGGTAATAATTGCTCAAGCATTAGGGACACTGAAAGTTCTTCATAGTGTAATATGATAAATGTGGTGTTTTAGGAAGCTGTGTATAAGACAGGCTGGAGGAAGAACTGACTACCTGTACTACCTGTGGGCCAGGATCATGTGAGTGCCTGCTGCAACCTACCTCTCCAGCCATCATGACTGTTCCTCCCCACACCTTCTAGACCAGAGTGTCTGAAATGAGACATGTCACATGTAAGACTCATTCTCCAAGCTTTCAGAAAGAAATCACTCCAAAGTCTGTCCCCTGATACAAATGGGAGAAAGGATTTAATACTTTCAAGATGAGGTTGAATAATGTGGGGCAGAGAAGAATTTTTTCCTAAATAAATCTTTGCTCATGAGCATGTTGCTAAATCTGTGGTCTGGAAAACACTTGTTTTTGATATACAATGTAACATCCACTCATTAAAAAAGAAAGGGGCAGCAAATGACAAGCCGAATTAAAGAGTTTTATTTTATTATTAATATTATTTTATTGACGAATCACAATTGTCATTGTGATTCCAACAACAAAACAATTCCAATTGTGATTCCAACAACAAAACAAGGCTGTGATAATTTATTCAAATTAGATCATATGGCTCAGATTCAATTTGGGTTTTGTAGTATAACATATTGTCAGGTGAAAACAATGATGGACGAAAGTAAATTTGCCCTGGGACAAGAGAGACATAGATGGGCTTCCAGGAGTTGCAGCTATGACTGCCAAGCCACATCTTTAAGTCAGAATTCAATCTCTTTTACATCTCTCTCTTACATCTTCCATGTAAGATCTTCATATTAAAAGCACAACCTCTGGGCTATGAAACAGAAAGGAAAAGGAATGAGAGTCAGAAGAGCCAGAGACCACTTTATTAAGAATATCTGATGAGGGCAATCAGGGCCACCAGCTGCTGCAGTGCACAGCTGTTTAGATTCCAGGGATCACTAGGGTGTTTTTTGTATGTAAGGCTGGGGCGTTTATATTTTTTGAAGTACTAATATCCGAACCTCTGGGAATGAGGCCCAGGCAGTGTAATTTTGAAAGGCTCCCCAGGTGGTTCTAATGTGTAGCCACAGTTGAAAATCACTGCTATAGTATTTGAAAGAAATTAAGTGTTGATTATAAGGATTTTATTTTTGAAAATATTTGGCCTCGAAGTATAATGTCTCACACAAGGAAATCTTGACTTTGAGATTAAAGAATGACAAAAAAATCAAGGAACGGAGAACGACTGGGAAGTGGTATGTATGTGTATGTTCCACACATGCAACATCAATGTAAATCGGACGTTATTAACCCCACTGGGCGCTGGAACTTTTCTGATATTCTGATGAAAGCTCTATCTTTCTCCAAGAAAATATACATATATGCAAATTTTGTGTATTTTGGGACTACCTTAGACTTCTTCAAACCAATGTTAAAAACTCAGATGTAGTCGTAGACTTTCATAACTACCATAAAAGGAACAAATAAGCAGTTTTTTTAAGTCAACCCTAAGAATTAAGAAACTAAAGTAAGAGTCTTGATTTTGCCCTTACCTTTCTGTGTGATTCTAAATAAATTACTTAAGCTCGCTAGGCCCCAGTTTTCATATCTGTAAAGTGAAATCTGCCCCATCATGCAGTGTGGGTAATGTTTTCATGCTTTTGTAAAAAATCAACTTAGGGCGAACGAATATGCATGAAAATATCTTGAAAGGTTGCAATTTATTATTAGAGCTATTCAGAATTAATATGAGAAGCAGAAACATACAACTTCTTGGGTAACTGACATTTCTGCCCAGCTCTCAGTTTTATGTACATCAGCCTTATCAATAGGACCATAGATTATAAGGAATTTAGCAACTCTGTATGAGGACAGCGTGTCCCAGTTCCAGTTGCCCTGTATCTTCAACCCTGCTTTCCCTACAGTATGAGGATTATCCTGCAATGTTTACTTGTGATGCTTTCTGTCAAACTGCTAGTAAATCCATTCCTATAACTTGAAAAATTCAGCATGCATTAAAATGCTAAGAAGATGTAGCAGTTTTAGGGGAACAGAAACCTGTGAATCCAAATTCTATCTTTTTCACAAGAGCCCTGAAGTATTTGCAGAGCCCTGTCCTCCTGCACCCAACGCACCAAAGAACTCCCACTGTCCTGTTCCCTACAAGATGACTGCTACCTAGAAAGACAACCTTCTTGTTTCCCAAGAAAAATACGATGTCTCCAAAGGTCTAGGATTAAGCATAAAGCCCATCTGTCATCTTAACTTTGGAAAGATGTTAACTAGAGGTGCAAACTTTATGTGCAGAGAGCAAGCAGAGCTATGCTGGAGAAAAGACACCAGCCAACACCTTTGTGTGCTTAGGTGTCAATGTTTCCTTTTCATTTCATTGTCTGAGTTTTAATGGAAAGAATAAAAATGTGCATAGAGGATCTAAGACTGATATTGAATTTTGATTGCTGTTTTCCACTCCTTGGAAAATATATTAAACAAAATGCAAAGTCACATAGTTGAAGCTACTGTCTCTTTTGTTCATAAAGGAAAATGCTTTATATGCAGAAATTTCAAGTGAGAGGAGATGTCAGGTTTCCAAAAGCATCTATTATCAAACAAAGCAGCCAGAGAATTAATGCCCTGGAGATGGCTGTGACCCCAATCTTGATACCAGCCCATGTCTTCATCTCTCTTGGTAGGAGTACACACTTTTGAACTGCATATTGTACCCACAAAGCCTACCTCAGTGTTCTAGATCTATGACATGAAATTTCTCTCCTTCTTTATAGAATAGTGCTTTAACTTTCTGCTTATTCTTTCTACAAACCCTTGCTGACCACTTACTATGAGTGAGGCCCTGAAAAAGAATGGCATGTAATAGTATTCAGGATATTTTTGTTATATGTAAAAAGGAATGGGCCATTTAAAGACCTTGCCAGCTTGATTCTCTCCCTCCAAATCAAGGTGGCCCTTCCAGACACAGGACAACCCTGCCTGTAATTTCTTACTATGTCCTCTTTTAGAAAGGCTTTTTGTCCCAGGCAGCTAAGGGAGGGATCTCTATTTTAGCAAGAATGGCTCCATCACCCCTTCCCTCTCTGGCTGCAGAAATTGGGTCAACCTGGAGGGGAATGTGTGTGTGAGTGTGTGTGTATTTTCTCCCTAACCAAGGACACTATTCCAAATGATTGAAGAATTTGGCATTTTAGGTAATCCCATATTCTCGTTAATTGAGAATTGCCACTTATATGCATTACCAAGTCACAAATAGAGCAAAAGACTCTCAGAATAGTAACTTCCTTTGTATTAACCAGTATGGTTGGATGGAGCTGAATTCTGTTCTGAGTATGCAGAAGTTAGATTATAGATCCTCAAAAACACTTTTTCCAGATGGATGGCAAGAGTCAAGCAGTGCCCCCCACACACACTCTGAAATAAACCAGTGTTCTTGGCTGGCTTGAGACCACATATTAGACCCTAAAGAGTAGTCAGAAGCAGTCACCAGAACACTGTTGTGCGGCCCTGAGGGAGCTGAAAATCCACACAGGAGTTAAAAGGAACCTTTTTTTTCTGGCTCCTTCTCCTGGGCTGTCCCTGTGGTGTCTACCCTTTAATGAAAGAAGTAACCTTAAACTAAGTTATTCAGAGTATTTAATTCATGGTTTTCCTCCTTCCCATCACCCTGATTCTTCCTTTACGGCAGAGAGAACAAGCCGTGTCCTAACTGCCTTGGCCTGGCCAGTCTCAGGCCTGTAGAAGATGACACCCCAACTTTCCCAGGCCCCACGGGGGGTGAAACTGCACACCATGGCCAGGTGAATCTCTCTTTAGTGAGGTCCTATCATCATGGGGAGAAAGGAGGCCAAATGTTACCTTTACTCACTTCTGTTCCCTCCTCTGCCTAAATCCTGGGCCGGAGGGAGCTTTACAGAGCCCCAAAATCTTAGTGACAGAGCGAAGGACCGTAGCCCCGTGTGCCCAGGTATTATCTCCCTGTTTACCTAACTCATATTTGTCAAGAAAAGAAAAGTTTATGGATGCCTTGTTTTTTGTAATCCGCCCTTATGTTTATGAATGCTCTACTACTAAAAAAATAGAACGACCTTTATGGGACACTTGGAAATTTGAACACTGACTCTCTATTTAATATTAAGGAAATATTAAATTTCTATTTAGGAGTGAGAATGGTATTACAATAATATTAGATTTTTCTAAGAGTATATAGCTTTTAGATCTATACAATAAAATACTTATAGATTGAATGATATGACATCTGGGATTTGCTTCCAAATGACATGGGAGGGACAGCAGCCAGAGGGAGCATGGGTGAAACAAGATTGCTCTTGAGCTGATGATGGTTGAAGCTGGTTTATAGCTTCACTGTGCTGGGGTTGGTTTTATGTTCTTTTGGGTTTTGTGTGAATGCTAAATTTTTTCCATAATGAAAGCTTTTTAAAAGAGAATCAAAATGGATTGCTTTAAATTAATATTAGAAAATCATATTTTTCAAAAATACCTTAAGATATGTGCAATTTGTTTGACTTAATGTTAAATGGAATAGGAAGATATAAGACTACACATAAGATAGTATATTTTATATGTACATGTAAATGGAAGAAGACACTATACAAATATAAATTATATAATTTATATTATAATTTATATAATTATAAATTATGCTTGCTCCTGGCTGGTGAGAATACATATGATTTTTCTTTATTCAATTGTTACATTTTTGTATTTTCCCAATTTCTTAGAGAAAATGTACTATGTTTATAGCTTTATAAAGTTGTTTTTCTCTATAAGCCATGCTCATGATATAATGTTAGATGAGAAAAACGTCTTACAGAACTGGATGTGAAATAGAACCCTAATTCTTTTTTAAAATGTGTGCACACGGTGTGTGTATATGTGTGTGTGTTTATCTAAAATGAACAGCATCGAGTTATTAATGGTGGTTATCTTTGGATGGTGGCTTTATTGGTCATTTTCATCATTGTTTCTTTGCCTCTGGGTATATTTTCTTCATTAGTAAGTATAATGTTATAATCGGAAAAATATGACACGAAAATTTCAAGCTAGATTTATTATAGTTCTTTATAAGTAAAGCACTATCTATATAGGGCAACATGAAGTATAAGGGACTATATAAAATGAACTTATAAAATAGATAAGTTCTAAGGAATTTTAAATTCTCAATGAAAGTATGTATATCAAGCTTTTAAACAATGTTAATATGAAATTCTTTGAACAGCCACCATTGTGTTCTTGACTTCATGTACTCAATTCCTTAATAATCATGTTTCATTTTCTGTCCAACTCCAGGTATCTCCATGCCAATACCAGTCTTTGGGCTACAGGATGATTCCAAGGTCTTTAAGGAGGGGAGTTGCTTACTCGCCGATGACAACTTTGTCCTGATAGGCTCTTTCGTGTCATTTTTCATTCCCTTAACCATCATGGTGATCACCTACTTTCTAACTATCAAGTCACTCCAGAAAGAAGCTACTTTGTGTGTGAGTGATGTTGGCACACGGGCCAAATTAGCTTCTTTCAGCTTCCTCCCTCAGAGTTCCCTGTCTTCAGAAAAGCTCTTCCAGAGGTCGATCCACAGGGAGCCAGGGTCCTACGCCGGCAGGAGGACTATGCAGTCCATCAGCAACGAGCAAAAAGCATGCAAGGTGCTGGGCATCGTCTTCTTTCTGTTTGTGGTGATGTGGTGTCCCTTCTTCATCACGAACATAATGGCCGTCATCTGCAAAGAGTCCTGCAACGAGGATGTCATCGGAGCCTTGCTTAATGTGTTCGTTTGGATCGGTTACCTCTCCTCGGCGGTCAACCCACTAGTCTACACACTGTTCAATAAGACCTATAGGTCAGCGTTTTCACGGTATATTCAGTGTCAGTACAAGGAAAACAAAAAACCATTGCAGCTAATTTTAGTGAACACTATACCGGCTTTGGCCTACAAGTCTAGTCAACTCCAAATGGGGCAAAAAAAGAATTCAAAGAAAGATGCCAAGACTGCAGATAATGACTGCTCTATGGTTGCTCTAGGAAAGCAACATGTGGATGCCAAGACCGCAGATAATGACTGCTCTATGATTGCTCTAGGAAAGCAACATGGGGAAGATGCCTCGATAGACAATATCAACACAGTGAATGAAAAGGTTAGCTGTGTGTGATAGGCTAGTTGCCATGGCAACTGTGGAGGGCACACAGAACGAGTTTTCACCTATCTGGAAAAAAATAAAATAAAATAAGGAGGCTGGAAAAAACTAGGCCAGTCTAGTGGAACCAACAATAGTGTCTATATGCCTCATTTTAGTCTGTCAATGAAAAGCAGGGTTAAATGCCACAAAATGTGCACTTCGAAAATGTTCTGCCAGCATTTTAGCTGTGAGCTTTATGATAATTTTTAACATTGTAAATGATATGTCTTTAAAATGATTTGCTTTTATTGTATAATTATGAGGCCCTAAATAAATCTCAATTAATTTCTATTTTCGAATGGAAACTTTGCCTTGCTACTGTGTTGCTAATTGATGGCATGGGATTGAGTTGGTTACCTATTGCTGTACATAAAAATAGCTATAAATAGTAAAAAATTTGTTGAATATAATGAGCTTTAAAATAAAGAATTCTCTTTAAAACTTACCATGATATATATTTTGAAAGAAAAAAAAAGACACTAAGGACAGTGCTATAAAATCTGTATTGCTAAGATAATTAAATGAAATACTTGACAATATTTTTCATTGCTGCTTTTCCATAGATGTCATTTTGAAATATTCATAAGGTTGCTGGCCTTTGCTGTATTTCAAGTGAATTCTCAGAAGTGAAAAAGATTTTAAATGTTATTGAATAACTATAGCTGCTTTCTCTTCTACTTCCTGTGCTTTACTCTGAATTTCCAGTGTGGTCTTGTTTAATATTTGTTCTTCTAGGTAAACTATCAAAAGGATAATTTAACATTACCAAGTACATGCTTCTCTAAAAGAATACCATAGAAGTATTTGGTAACTCTCTGTGAAATGACTGCATCATGCATGCGTTCCTCTGAGCAGTATACAATGTATGTTGATATAGCTGTCAGGATTGAGGATGAACTCAGGTTTCTGGCTATTGATGGTAATAGGGTCTCAGGACATCTCTGTAAAAAGCAGGTGTCTTTCCTATTGACACCACTTTCCTATTGATACCTATTGACACCAGTAAATTGATGCTTTCATATCAATCAACTTATATTATTTATTAAAACTGTTTGGCTTGGTTCCACAATCATCTATTGAGTGTACACTTAAGTGTGAAGCAATTTTCTAGATATGAGGTATAAAAATACTTAAAACAAGACCCTTTGCCTCTGAAGAAAATGACTAAACAGAAATGGTCAAAAAATATAAACAGACTTATTTTGAGAATCAGTTCAATTTATTTCCTTCTTACCTGCTTCAGAAACAGGTTTGTTCCAACTCTGAGAGTAGTTTTCTCAGTAAGTCTTCCTGATTGGTTACCTATGAATACCAACCAAACAAAGGAGTAGGGGAAGAAAATCACTTGAGGTTAAACATTACAATTAATTTAGAAATATGCACCTCGATCTGGACCCGATTAATGACTACCAAAGTTTGGAGCAAAATTTTTGTTCCATTTCTCTAAAAACTCATTCATTTTAGTACTACTCACTGACACTGGACTCCCTAATTTAAAAAAAAAACAAAACAGAAAATATTTTGTAGAAACAGTTGCAGAAGAGAGAAAGAGATTAGCAGTAATTAATCCACCTTGACATTGTAATACTCAAGGTTAAATTACACATAGTTATTGGAATAGATGTTAAATATATGATTACAATGCTGAAGCATGTCTATTAAATGAGAAATCATTTCTGTCCTAAGCCTTTGAAAGAAACTACAGATTTGCAAACTAAAGAATGTGAGAAGTGCCGTTGTGTAATCTGGAAATGTGTTGGGAAATGCAGAAAATCCTAATTATGTCTTTATAGATACATTGAAAGATGGTTCACCATTTCAAAGCTAGAATTTATAATATGCCACTAGTACCAAGGCTGCATTTGAACTGAACTACTCTTTAATGATTATACCGTATTAACTGAAGAAAATACACATGTTGAAATGTCTCTGCTCTAATGTATTTTGCCTTAGTTTATAACTCTGCACATTTCATTATGTATCAGAGAAAAGATTACAGGTTCTACCCCCTTATACTCAATCTTGATCAGAACGGACATTAATACTGCCTGACAGATGTCTTTTGACTACATATATATTACCAATGTGTATGTGTTTTTTTCTTCCATAAGTATTCAAACGTATACTGTATAGACAAATGTGTATCTGTATATATGTACAGACATGTTCCCATGCACTTTATTCAATATTTATATATTTATATGGAGGAAAAGAAAGTCAATGAAAACAATCAGTATATACACATGTGTGCATGTTTGTATCATGTTGATTTAAATGTGAATTCATGTTCTGATACTCTTATGACCTTCCATTGCTGTCAAAGCAGATTAAAGTGTAACAAAAATATCAGCTTTTAAAATATGCTGTCAGTTGATCTAATGTTGTGGAAAGACTTTAACACAATTCTATGAGGGTGATGAAAACAATGGTCCAGACATATACTTTAATGATCTTAAATAAATGGTACTTTTGGGTCCTTTGTTTAGTCTGAGGATTTTCAGACTACTGTGGCTTTAAATACACTCCCCACTTCGGTGAAACAGTCCCCAAATGATTTATGGATCTATGATTAAAGGATTCACTCCTGGTCAATTCTATTAAAATAGAGTAACAAACCTAACTCAACTTTAAGTTGAATGATAGATTCTTCTATATTTAAAGAAAGGAATTAAATACCATAGAGAAGTCAAAGTATACTTCATCTACTTGGCTACAGCGCCATCTCATGGTCATTTTTTAAAGTGCTACCATAGCTCAATTCAACTGTTGCTGTACAGCTTTTAGCAAAGGGTGCTTCTCCCATTTGTGCATCAGTGAAACATATTTATAAAGTGTTAAATTATTTTGTGCCATATGTAACAAATACAGTGAAGATTATTTTATGTACTGATTTTAATTAAGGTGATTCTAAAAGATTTTAAGAAAGAATGAATAACTGTAAATAAAGCATACTCAAAATTGAATGTAATTTTATGTGAGTCCGTGGCTGTGTCTACTAAAGGGAATTGCTCCAAACCTTCCAGGTCATCAGGATGGGAACTCCAGGTATCATCCTGACATTTTTGAGAATAAAACCTGTGCCTCTGGAACTCAGCTATGTCACAGAGCTAGAACTCACCTGATTGAATCAGCTTTATGGTGATGGTCCAGTTTCCAGTTATCTGCAGTAGACAGATTCTCCATGTTTAATTGCTGTCTGGTTCCACAGAGCCTAGGAGCATAGAGAACCACTGCTGTGCCTATGGCATGTACACAGGTTCGTGTGGCTACATGAACACGGGTGTGGATATACACAGATGCATTAACAGATGCTCACACATACACTCTTTCACAGGAGATAGTGTCAGGAATTAAAGGAAACCAATGATACTGGTGTCCTTTAATAAACTAGAAATTTGCCCTCATTCATCATTTCACCTTTAAGGGTAGGAAAAGTATGTGAAATAGGGATAGTATATATCTTTTCCAGGTGGTTATAGCTCCGTGTATTGAGTATCTACCATATGCCAGGCATTAAACTGGTTGCTTTGCCTGTTTTATCTAATGAAATTTCCACAACAATCCTACAAGGTAGGATAATTCCCCTTTTTTCACAGATGAAGAAACTGAGATTCAGAGCAGTTGGTAACATGTCCAAAGTCACACAGCTGGCAAGAAAAGTAGTGCATTCAAGCCTGTGTTATCTGACTCCAAACCATAGTATCTTTCCCCTACCTTATGCAGTACAGGGAAAAATCAGAACTTGGGAGTTTCCATGTTAGCTTCCTTACCCACTGATTATGTGAGTTTGAACCCTTAACAAACCTGTGCCTTAATTTCATTGTCTCTAAAATGGAGCTACCAGTACCTGTCCTGGCTAACCTACAGAGTAGCTTAGATGAGATCATGGCTATGGCTGTGTTCGATAACCTGTAAAACACTATATAAATGCTATAAATGTGCTGTTATTAAAAAAAGAAAGGAAACATTAAAGCCTTTATAAATTATTAGCCACCAGAGCACATTCCAGACAAAACTGTGGTATAGGCAGTATTATTATTCAGCAGCTTCTACTATCCTTTCTGTGAGTGCTTCTCATTTTTAAAAACCTTCTACTTCTGCTTCGTTCTCACCATGATGCAGAGCTCCCTTCTCTGGTAATCTTCCTTACTTCTTCCGTCAAAACCTCCCCATTCCATGTGCCATTCCCTCTACACACTCTCTCTCTCTCCCCCACTCTCTCTCTCTCCCCCACTCTCTCTCTCTCTCTCCCTCTCTCTCTCTCTCTCCCTCTCTCTCTCTCTCTCTCTCTCTGGTGAAGCACTAATAAGTAACTGAAGCTGATAAACCACTGTGTATCAGACATGCCTCCAGCTGTCCACCATGATCATAATCCAAAAGGCAGAAGAAATCTTAGGCACTAAAAAGACAAGTGAGCAAGAAATATGGGAAGAGAAAACGTCCTCCCGGGACTCCTCAAATGACCCACAGAAAAGTGCCTTCAAATACTTTAATTATACAAAGTCTTATAACTTAACATGGAATTTTAATCCACAATAATAATGATGATTTTGAAAGAAACATTCATGACTTTTAATATTTCATTCTGGTATATCCATCCCAGTAAATATGCAATAAGACAAAACTTTTTTGTAAAATTTCTGATTATTTGAGCATGTGGCTTGCAAAAACAAATGGTTTCTTTCTTTTTCCTTTTATGGCATATACACCAGTCTTAGCTCTGTGCTTCCTTTTTAATATTAACCCCAGCATGTCCACTTCAGCCAACACATAATGGGAAGTCTTCATACCCGGTGGAAGCCTCTTTTCATGTGGCTCAACGGCAGCCAAAGATAGACAGGAAGCCTCGGTCCAGTCCACTGCCATTGCCTGGTCCTGGACAAATCCCAGCTTCTCTTCCGTCAAGCATATAATAAAAGACTTAGAATCAAGGATCCCATTGGCTTGAAGCTCTGACTTGGGTGGGGCAAGGGCAATATACATAACCTAAACATTTGTACCCCCATAATATGCTGTAACAAAAAAGAAAAAAAAAGAATCAAGAATCCCAACAGGGAGTCTCTTCTAGGTCTACGCTTATCTAAATGCTAGAGAGTCCAGTCAACACTTTGATGAACCAAGGCATAGCCTTATGTGCAAAGATTGTCCTGGAATTCACAACTCTCACATTCTCTTAAATTCTCTAAATACATTTCAAATGAATGACAACTTTATCTTATATATGGGGATCTTATGAGATAAACTGTTAATGATCTAAGATATGAGAGCAAGAGTCAGATATCAACATAAATGATTCTTACTGCAGCATTTTCCCCCAGTCAGCCTCTCTGCTGCAAATTCATAGCTACTACAAGGCATCATGTTGCTTTTTTTAATAGCCCCCAGGCTTCCCGAAAAACAAGTGCTCCTGCTATTCAAGTTCAATTTCCTTCAAGGGTTAAAATTAAAAGCCCAGATAGATTTAGAATTCATGGTGCAGAGAAGATCTCTTTTTTAAGAGCTAGATTTTTGTTGAAAGTGAGCCCAGGTCACTTAAGTTTTTATTTATAATTAACATTATGAGATCTTAAAAGGGTATTTATTCTGTCTTCAAGAGAACAGCACAATTTGTACTTCCCATCCATATTTATTTTAGATATTGAAAAGTAATATGTGCTATTATTCAGATAATCTTGTCTTAGCTGGGGCAACCCCAAGGCAGAGTCAAGACTTGGGGGCAGGTTATTTATGTGGGAGGTGATTCCAGGAAGTAGATAGAATTAGACAGGGAAGAAATACAAGTCCATTTAAGTGTGTGGTATCAAGGGTGTTGGCCACATAACCAAAAATATATTTTAATTGGGTTCAGCAGTCGGTGCTGCAAACTCAGTTATTCTCTCCACAAGTTTGTTAGTTGAGGGTCTACTATGTGTATGTTATACATAAGACATCATTAAGTGTGAGAAGTCTGGGGAGAGAAATTACTCTTTTAAAAAACTTGAATAAGATATTAGGTGGGGAGATTATCCTATCCTATTTACAAAATTTGTGTGTATTTTGTTGAGCCCACCACCTTTGCCACAAATTAACCTAATCACTATGTGGATAACTTAACACTCCTACCTGAGAGATGCATATAAGATGCTCCTTGGGGCAATGCCACCATCCTGTTGCTGATGTTTCAGCCACTTTGGACACTGGTGAAAAGCAGAATTGTGTGGCCCAATGGCAAAAGTGTTCAAAATATAGGGTTTAGAAATTAGTTTTAAGTGGGAAAATGAAAATTGGAAAGAATGTTCAATATTCCTACTTGCAAGATTCCCTATTAAAGTTCTGCATCTTAAGAACTGAGTTCACAATGGGTTATATCTAAAAGATGGGAGTTAAGTCAACATAGATAAGGAAACCAAGAAGAACTTTTAAAAAGAAGAGAAAAGGAAATGAAAAAGAAACAATGATAAAAATAAAAATTTAATTTGTTCAGCATGTACACCTTTAATAATTTGTCTCTCTGACACTCTGAAAATGGGATATATTTACAACTACTTAACTTATAGAAATGATATGGTGGGCTTTTCTCTGAATTAGCAGGAAAATAGGAGATGTTAGTTATTCATGAGGGATTGTGAGTGTGGCGAAATTAAGACAACTAAACATTTTCAAGACTGAAGAGCCAAAATGATTTGCATGAAAATGTCATGCTATACTCAGCCTTCTAAAATAATCACCAGAGAACTTGACTATGATTAATTCATGCTTGTAAAATAGAATATGGAAGCTATGACTAACATTTGGTCCTGTACCCATCCACCAGATAGACCTGACCAAGTCCATAAATTTAGGGACACTCAAAAAGAGTAAATCTTGTCTAAATTAAAATTATACTTAAGACATACATTATAATTCTAATTATACAGTGTCATAATGCAAATATCAAGTTACTTCAATTTATACTAAGCTTAATAAATAAAACATTAACACTATGGGGGCACTTATAAAATATTCTGCTTTGGAAAATTTGCCTTAATGACTATAAAAGAGAAATTAAATTATCTCTGCCTTGGATAAAAATATTTGTTATTTGAATTAAGAAACTGCTTCTGTTGCTAATGCCTTGAGTGGTCCTGCTTGGCTCTAAGAATTCCAGCAAAGTACAACTAGCCACTTGTAAATAGGTAATAACGTGTATATAAAGCATAAATTAGCAATATTTTAACATTTTTTTTGAAACAGTGAAATTAAACTCAGAACCATCCAATCTACTTTCCTCACTATAGGAGGAAAACCTGAAAGAAAGTATATAAAAGGAAGACATTGATGTTAATATTTATTGAGAAACAATTTTGTACTGAGGGATTTCATACGTGTAATCACAATAACATGTCTATCTATGTTGCATTGCAACCAGTGAGTAAACTGAGTCTCAGAGGGAAATTTGACCAATTTCATCAAGCTAAGGAGTAGAATCAAAATTCAAGTACAGCTCTATGTGACTGTTAGACTTTTGCTGTTTCCTTTCCACTGTGCTAAAAGTCAGAGAATATTTTCTATAAAGAACCAAATAGTACATATTTTAGGTTTTGTGTGCCATTCAGTCAGCCACAATCACTCAACCCTACTGTTGTAGTGTGAAAGCAGCCATAGCCAATAAGCAAATGAAAGGACATGACTGAGTTCCAATAAAACTTTATTTGCAAAAACAAACTATGGGCCAGATTTGGCTCACAAATCATATCCAACAACAACAATAATTACAATGAATACAACAAGTACAACATATACTACTATTAATACTACGATCATAGTTATTTATTTGAGCCCTCATTGAATGCTAACTATTGTGTTAGGCACTTAAATATATATCAGTTTATTTAATTTTTACAACTCCAACACTACATGTTTGATATTATTATCATCTCCTTTTGCATATAAGAAAACTAGAGATTAAATAACTTGCCCAAGCTAATGCATAATAAGTGGTAGAGCTGAGTATTGAATCAATATCCATATTCTTGGCCACTTGCTCTATTTTTCCTCCCTACCCCAGAAGTATGAGAGCACATTGCCATCATGCCTGTATTACACCTATGATGGCCTTGCCTAAGACTGACGTGTGAAGCTCAACAGAGCTCTAATCTTGGGAAGGATACAGTTCTTCTTAAAGTCTCTAACTTACTATGCAGGGTAAATTAGACTTTACTGAATAAACATAATTTCAACCCATAAGTATAAGTGTGGGTAAGTGTTGATCATCAACATGGTTCATTCTTGAAAGGATCATTCTCAATCTGACAAGAAGGAATCACGATATATTGGTCGCTGTCCCTTCTCTTGGCTCACCTTCATGCACAGAGAATGTATCCAACATTAATTCCTCCTAAATGTAGGGGAATGCATAAACTCTATGTTCTTTAAATCAGTAGAATGATGTTCAAAAGTATGTTTCTGATATGACCTTTCTACTTCTTTTACTAATCAATAAAAGAATGAACCTTCACTGAAAAAAAATACTCTTAATATTTTAAATGAGTATTAGACGTGCTAGTTAGGGAGATTAAAGAGTCTCCAAATTGCTTCAAAGAACAGGGAGTTTATTGGCAGGATACACATGGAAAAGAGAAAGCAGGAATCACTAACGTCAAACAGGCCTCACAGAAGCCCAGGGACACATAACCCACTTCATACTAAATCTAAGGCTGCCTGAGGGATGCAGACACAAGTTTCTCCATGTTCATCAAGGCTCTCGGTCATTCACAGGACTCAGCTACTCTCTCTCAACCTGCTCCTCTCTGTGGCTCTTTCACATCCTCCCTCTACCAGTTGGTTTCCTTCTGGCTTCTTCTTACTTAGAGCATGTGCTCACTCATGGTCCACCATAACCTGTCTCTACCTCATGAGCTTTCATCTTCCAAAACTGCCACTGAGTACATGATCTTCTCTATACTCCCTTGAGCAGATTTCTAAGAGGAAGCTGACCAGGTTGGTCCATGTTCTCTATATATAGGCAGAGATTTTCCTCTGAGCTCCCTTGTAGTCTGCTGACCATATTATATCATGATGCTCTTCCCAATCCAATCAGCTGTGGTGAGTTATGTAGAATGTTCCCTCAGATGAATCCCTTGAAGAAGAAGAGTCTTCACACAAAGACCTAGGAGGTGTCCATCACTGGGTCTGAATGCTAATCAATACCTTATCTGAAAAGGGAGAGAATCTATCGATATACTCTTAAGGTAAGGGTACCCACCTCTTCCAACCAGCACTCCCATTTCTTACTTTACATTTTTTCCTGTTAATACAACTATGTCCAATTTCCTGTCCATACCCAGTCTGCAAAACAGAACTTTTTCACAGCAGTTGACACTTTAAGGAATATTACCCAAGAAGTGAGTCAGCCAATTTTCTTTTATGGGGCAATCTGCAAAATAGTTATTGCTAGAAAATACAGAAGCTCGAATATGAAACCCTGGATGGGAGATGAACCAAACGCAATGATGCTTTTCCAATGCTTGCCCTGGGAATTGTGATTTGATGACTTCAACAAGCAATCACGGTGCATTATGATTAAAATAGTCACATTGTGATCTAAAGAAAATTGAACAATTTAGAAAGAAAAATCTCCCAAGCCTCAGTAGGGGAGAAAAAATTTAGTAGCTGAATTAGAAACATTTATGTCATTGGGCCAATGCAGCCCTCTATCAGACCTGTAGGTATGTTTAAATTCATACCTATGAGAGGAAAAGTACAGATGATTCCTGTGCCTCCAAACCTCAAGACGATGCCCAGACTACACCTGTGAGCAGAGAAGAGAATGGATTTAATTCTCTACAAACCAGGACTCTAGGAATAAATGGGGAAATTGGACAGTAATAAAAATAAGGTAATGAAATATTCCCCCGTGTAGCCCAGCAAGAATTGTCTGAGTTATTCCATATTCTTTAGGTTCACAACAAGAAGGAAAAAATATATAGTAGAGCTTGAGCACTTTATTTTTAGAGAATATCTCAATGACTAAAAGTTCACAGGAAGGACATTATGTGGAGGTTGTATTTTTAATCTAATGCTAAAAGATTTAGAAAGATATTATAATGAGCATGGGCTTAGGAGTTACATAGATAATACCTCAAATTCTGCCTCTAGTATTTACTGGCTGTGTGAGAAAATTACTTAAACTCTATGAGCTACATCTGTTAAATGGAGATAATCATATGAAGTTGTAAGAATTAGAGGTAATTTATGAAAAGCTTCTTTGAACAGGATCTGGCCTATAACAGAACATAATCTGCGATCGTTGTTAACATGACTAGCTAGAGAGCAAAGAAGTAACTCTGCCCCATGAGGGACCCTCCTGACCATATCCCTCAGAAAGAAAGATGAAAATGAGGGCAAAGGGACCTCTAGCCTCTAGAGCTAGCGAGCCCAACACAAAAGTTACACACAAGGTCTGGCAAAGCTCTCAAACTTGTCTATCTCTATCTTGTTTTCCCCCTGGTGTTTATATGATAAAGTGAGTTATCAAGGGAAAAAGCAATCGACAAAGACAAATTCCGTCTGATCTTACTTATATGCGGAATCTAAAGAAGCTGAACTCATGGAAGCAGAGAGTAGAATGGTGGTTTTCAGGGGCTGGAGGAGTAGGGGAAGTGGGGAAATGTTGGTCAAAGGGTACAAACTTTCAGTTATGAGATGAATAAGTTCAGGGGATCTAATGTACAGCATGGTAATTATAGTTAATAATACTTTATTGTTCACTTGAAATTTGCTAAGAGAGTAGATTTTAAGTGTCTTAATCTCTCTCTCAAATCCACACACACACACAAATGGTAACTATGTGTGGTGATTGATGTGTTAATTAATTTGATTGTGGTACTCATTACACAATGTTTATGTATATCAAATTATCATGTTGCACATCTTGAATATATACAATGTTTATTTGTCACTTTTACCTCAGTAAGGCTGGAAAAAAATTGGAAAATGTTTTTTGTCATATTTCTGGAAGATTTGCAGTATATTTTAATATCACAAAACCCCTGGAAGTCCTGCAATAAAGAAACCAACTTAACTTAAAAAAAAATCAACCATTGTTTTAGAACCTTTTCCAAGTATTGGCATAAAAGGAAGCATCTCCTTTCCCTACCTGCTCCTGTTTCTGAAGTTCTAAGGGCTCCTTCCCACGGGGGCGCTGGTCAACAGCTCTTTCCGACCCATTGGGGTTCTATCATCTCAGAAGCAGAGAGTATGGGCACCAATGCTTTAACTGAAGTTGGGGGTGATGGTCTGATCTCCAAGTTACCCTGAAACTAGTAAAAGTATGTGGTGAGCACTTCTACAAGTAAGAAAGATCCGCACTCTGCCCCATCCAAGATCCTGAGGGTTTATAAGGCCTCTATCAGGCTGCCAATGAATGGCAGAGAACAGAAAACAAAACACCTTGGCAAAGGAGCCCCAGGCCGGAATCTGTCCTGGAGGGAGTGAGCCTCCCAGCCTCCCACACAGTACAAACATGTGCATCTCAAGACTTCTGGACTAGGACTTTTGGATTCTTATAAAGTAAGGGGGCAGGCCCTCTGGCAACAGTAACCAAAACTGGACTTTGACCAATCTTTGGAAGGATAGGGGAAATCAGGCCCAGACATCTTTTTATTTAGAAAAATATATATATTTTTCTCAAGTGTCATTGTATAGAGTAGTAGTAAAAAGGAAGGACCAGGGAAAGTTACATTTCCATTTCAAATCCATCCTTTGATTATATAATAGATTATCAGTCCTGTCTGCCCGTGCAGATGGAGGTCTCATTCCATCTCACTTAAGCCATCCCTGGGCAGAACAGTCTCCTTCTAACAGAGGAAGTTTTAAACCCCTGGCTGACATTTTCTGGACATCAGTTATCAAGCAACCTCAGCCCTCTAGAACAGAGCTCTGAAAAGTAGTAAATAAAATGAGCTTCTGAGGAGCCAAGATCCTTTTCAAAGCCCATAGACTCCAGTCTGCCTTTCATTCCATAGAAAACATCCTCAAACCCTGAAGCAGAGTCTATGGAAGTAATAAGCAACATTATGTTACACACAACTTATAAACTTAAGTCTCACGGACCTCAGGATTGTTGTGAGGATGAGGGATGAGGTGCTGTTAAATTACTGTTGTCTGGTTTGTTGTTGCAAAATAGAGTAGAAACAGAACATTGGAAAATAGAGAGGAAATGGGAGATAAAGAAGAGCTGAGGTAAATGATCACCCCTGTCAAGGGGTAGGCAGAAAAACTACAAAGTGGGTGCTGGAAAAAAAATCACCTTAGGTCTAACAGTCTCATTTTGGGCAACAAACTGCAAATGCTCTAAAGGCCCCCAAAGCAATGTTTCCTAATCTTTAGAACATCTGCAGAATTTATTTTAAATGCATATTTTATAAGACCCTTAGGTTTCTGCAACTGTTAGTTGGACCAGTTTTCAGGAAACATTGGCCTAAAGGTAGAACTGCACCCCAGTTATTCATTCCTTTGATTAATTTTATTTAAAACACACCTAGGTACTGAACGGCATACTGGGAATTACAGAGATAACAAAGACGAAGTCATCTTCCTGCCCTAAGGAAGCCCACAGCCTAGTTGCAAAAACAAAAAGGTAAATAAAATCTGCAGTAATGTGATCAATGCCACACACACACACACACACATACACACACACACACGCCACATGAGGTATCACGAAGAAGAAAAAGAGAGAATGATAAACTCTACTTCAGCAGGTCTGAGAAGCTATTGCAGATAAGGATGTGTTTGAGTTGTATCATGAATGAGTACAAATTCACCAAGCTGACATGAGGGAAAGAGCATTTAAGTAACAGGTTAAGTCCAGAGGTTGAAAAAGTGAGGACATTCAGTGAACAGTCTTACATTGAAAGTAAAGAAGGAGAGAGATATGGGACCAGCAGAAGATGAGGTAGAACTGTACAGGTAGGTGCCAGATCAAAGACAACCCTTAGCTGCAAACTTTCATCTTAGGAATCTCTCCTATGGGCAGTAGTGAGTCATTGATAGAATTACTATAAAAAAGAAAAGAAAAAGAAAAAAACGTGTGATCAGATTTGTACCTTTGATCATTTGGGCCGTGGAGAGCACACCGTTGAAGGTGAAGGTGACAGAAGTTGCAAATGTGCAGGCTAGGTAGGGCCTTATCTAAAGTAATGGAGGCAGAGGTAGAGAATACCTAATGCTAAAATTGTTTAGTAATATATAAAGAATGAATTGGAGATGGGCGAACTGTTGCCTGACACCTTCTGGAAACTATTAAGCAGCAGGCCCACAGTCTTTTAACCTCAATTCAAAAATCCTTTATCCTCAATTCCAAACCTAAACAGCTCTGAAAACTAAAAAAATTTAGTAACTGATTTGGTAGCAAAACCTGATCTGACCTAAAGTCATTTCTGGCAAAACCTGCCCTGAAGTGATAGGAGATTATGCATAATTTTCAATTATCCCAGTTGATGTAATTATTCATTAGTTTTCATAACGTTATTCATCTGACATTAGTGCATGATGGCAAATTTATTGCTACTTTTTCCAAAAAGCTTATTTCACAAAATCAAGTTTGACAGCTGGAGGGAGTAAGTAATCTTTGAAACACTTTTTTTTTTTTTTTGGCCACAACTTCATTTCATTAAAGAATTTGAATAATCATCACTATCTTATTGGACATTGCAATGCAGTGACCTATAAGTTTATTTTACCAGTACAAGGTTTTCTCATGTGGACAATTCTATTATCACAGTATCAATAACCTACCTTAAGCAGTCTCCTTGACCCCTTTCTCTATTCCATTTCTGACTTTAAACCATTTCAGTATCTATTAGGATTTACTTTTAACCAAGGGAAAGGAAACTAAGGACAAGAAGACGAGAACTCGAAACCAGTCCATTTGTTACTCATTTATTATCCTGGCAAGGAATAGATGGAAGGGGAGGTGAGACAACTGACTGATTTAAAATGATACTTTGTGCTATGAATGTTTCATACCAACTTTATATTCCACTACTATTGATGATTTGTGCTAGGGGTAGAGCTTTCAATAATATAACAATAGAAGCCCTTTATTTTAAATAATTCAGTCAACAGCTACAATCTTAATTTGAAATACATTCTAATCAAAATCTCTATAGGAGACATGTGACTAAAGTTTCCTTTGCCCTTTCTTAATGTCTTATCATGCATACTCTTAGAACCACAACTTTGCTTACACCGGGTCTTGGATGTTGTTAGCTGAACTTCAACATGTTGTCATTTTGGGCTGGAATGATGCCAAAGGAACACAAACATGCTATTGAGTGGGAGTGAGCAGCTGGGAGAGAGACCAGCTTTGGAGTCAGAGGGCTCGTGGGCTGGTACCCACCAGCCACATGCTTCACTTGACTTCTCTGAGGCTCATTTTTCCCATTAGTAAATTGGGAATGAAAATCGTTGCTCTGCCTACCATGATTGTTCTAATGATCAAACTAAATAATGTATATGGAAGTTCTTTACAAAATTTTATATAATCAAAATATGAAGTTCTTCGAAGATCATCAAGATGGTTGGAAATTAAACAAACAAACAAAGAGAAGCCATCAGAATAGACCGATGAAGTAAATGGACTTAATTAAAAGTTTCCTAGGATGTGGTAGCAAGTCTCCAAAAATGGTCCCCCAGTGAGCCATACCTGCTGGTACTCAAAGGGAAGTGTAGTCCCTCCCCCCTGAATCTGGGCTGGCCCTGTGACCCATTTTGCACCAGTAGAATGCAAGGGAAGAGATGCTCTGTGACTTTCAGTGCTGTGCAGCTTCGGTCTGGGCCTCATGAAATGCTCACTGGAAGGCAAGCCAGCTGTTCTGTAAGAAGTCCAAATATGCTGAGATGCCATGCTGTGAAGAAGCCCAAGCTAGCCAGGTAGTGAGGCCATGGGGTGCAGGTGGGAGATGGAGATGCCCAACCAGCCCGTTTCTTCCAGCTATTCCAGCTGAGGCATCAGATGTGTGAGCGAAGAAACCATCTTGGACATCCAGTCCAGCCTACCTGCTTTCTCACAACAATCACATGAGTACACCCAGGCGAGCCCAGTCAATCATAGAACCAGGAAAGATAATAAATTGTTGTTTCAAGCTACTAAGTTTTAGGGTGTTTTTTGTGTAGCAATATATAACTAGACCATAGGATGATTTCTTTTTTCATTTTCATGAAAGGCTTGTTGAGTTAATTAGTACATAATTTCATGAGACATCTACGATAAAGTCACTGATCAATATGAGAAGTAATTTCAGTTGATTTCTGCTTCTTGCCAAATGTACATTGTTTCTAGAAAGTGCATTTCAAGGAAGCAGTGGGAAGAAAATGACTGATGAGTCAATACCGCAATAGAAAGTTAGAGAAGGAAAAACAATTTCCGCTTTTAGGCTTTATTTTTGCCATTCTCATAAATGATTGCTCTGGGCAATTTCACAAGTTAGTCGTGCATAGTTTTTCAAAGGACAGACTTTTGAAATTATTTTTGGAATTTATCAAAGTTATTGTGGCTTAATTTGTGGCCAATTAGAACTATCCTATTAAATATTATCTTTTTTTTAAACTCGGGTTTATTGAGATATAATTTACATATAGTAAAATTCAAACTTCTTAGGTGTATAGATTTATGAATTTTGATAAATGTGAAAGGTCATATAACTATCACCAGACTTTTACCAATCTCATGGTAGAGTGTTTCAGTAACCCCCAAAAGTTTCTTCCTGCCCCTTTGTAGTCAATCCCCTCCTTCCATCTCCATCTCCTGGTGACCACTGATTGGATTTCTGTCCCTGCAGCTTCGTCCTCTTTGCCATGACATATAAATGGAATCATACAACATGCGGTCTTCTTGTGTCTGGCTCCTTTCACTTAGCACAGTGCCTGTGAAAGTCATCCATGTGGTTTCAGACTGTTATCTTTAATACTGTACCAATGATAACAACTTTTACTTTCTGTGTATTCTCAGGCATGCAGAGTTTCAAATAGCTAAGTAAGCCGTAGGGGCATGGCAATGTTTCTCAAAGCTTTGTCTGAGAACCGTCTCCATCAGAATCACCTGGGGTGCTTGTTAGACTCTCAGATTCAGATATGCTGAGTCAGTGTGTCTGAGCTACTCAGTAACGTGTGGTAACCAACACCCCCATGTGACTTTTCATGTCACTGAAGCCAGAGATCCTCAGGTGTTCCATAATGGACAAGAATATTAGAGTTAAATGGTCCTGAGTTTGAATCTGATTCTGCCACTTACCGTAGTAGCTGTATGAAGTTGGGCAAATTATTAATGCTTAACTTCTCTGCACATATTTCTTCTTTTATACTTGGAAACAGTTAATGTATTGACCAAATATTTTTTGAGCACCTATTAAATGCCAGGTACAGTTCCAAGAGCTAGGATTACAGCAGTGAATAAGACAAAGTCCATGCCTTCATGGAGCACATATTTTATTAGGGCAAGATAGACAGTAAGGATTTTAGCACTTCTAGATAATTTCAGATAGTTGATAAATACTCTGTAGAAAATGAAACAAAGTTTTTTTTGTTGTTGTTTGTTTGTTTTTCAGGTTTTTTGTTTGTTTGTTTGTTTGTTTGTTTCTTTGAGACAGAGTCTCACTCTGTTGCCCAGGCTAGAGTGCCGTGGCATCAGCCTAGCTCACAGCAACCTCAAACTCCTGGGCTCAAGCAATCCTTCTGCCTCAGCCTCCCAAGTAGCTGGGACTACAGACACATGCCACCATGCCTGGCTAATTTTCTCTATATATGTTTAGTTGACCAATTAATTTGTTTTTATTTTTAGTAGAGACGGGATCTTGCTCTTGCTCAGGCTGGTTTCGAACTCCTGACCTTGAGTGATCCACCCACCTCGGCCTCCCAGAGTGCTAGGATTACAGGTGTGAGCCACCACACCCAGCCAAAACAAAGTTTTGACCTAGAGTGTACCTTAGTTAAGGTACAGTCTAGGCTACGTGTAACAAAGTGACTCAAAAATACTTTCAAGCAAGGTGAAAGTGAGTTTCCTATCTTTCCTCTGTAATTGTCTGGAGAAGGTAGAAGACACATGCAGGATGCCTTTGCCATCCTCATCTCTGCAATCTTTCATCTTTCAGTTCTATAGTAGCTTCAACTCCCATCATCTGAGTAGGAGAAAGAAGAATAAGTTTGTGGGGAATGCATAACCACTTTTTTTAAGGGTACATCACTTCCATTAACATTCTATTGATTAGAACTTCCAGTCCATAACATACCTGTCTGAAAGGAAAGCTGGGAAATGTAGTCTCTATTTCTGTGGCCATGTGTTCATCTAAAACTCCAAAGGAAGAGGAGAACGGATATGGGTGGACAACAGCAATTCCTGCCAGTGTGACTGGATAGGGCGGGAGGCTATTTTACCCAGGGTATTCTAAGAAAACCTCTATTAGAAAGTGAGAGTTGAAAGAGCCAAATGGGAGAGCAAAGCTAAATTTTAATCTCCACTGTGACCCTCAGCCAGGCACTTTCATACAAGTCACAGCCTACTCATCCTCCTGCAATAGGTAGGTAATTTAGGGTCTGCGCTGCCTTAGAGTGGATTAAGAACAAGATAATTGGGAAGGATTTTTCCCCAGAGAAACTGTAAAATTGAGATGGATGTGTCAATCTCTTTTGTCAAGAATTTTGGTTTTTTTAAAACCCATTTGAGAGATAGTATAAAAAATTGAAAAAAGATGAAGTAACTATTAAAAGTGATTTGGACGGACTGCTTATTATATTCAAGAATGGATTTCCCACTGGATATCAAATGATCAAGAAAACTATATCCTACTAATAAACTGCTAATATCCTGTTTCTTGATGCAGATAGTGGTTTAAATGGGTGAATTAACTCTGTGATTATTTATTAAGCACATTTTCATCAACACATTTATGGTCCATGTACTTTTCTGTATTTAAGTGTTAAAGTTTATGGGAAGCCATTGTTTGGGACTAGCTTCCTGCAGGAGGCCCCAGCAGACCAGACTAAACCAGAATGGAGTCACTTGTGCTATGTGCCAAGTAATCAAACTGAATTTTGAAAGGGGATCAGTTTTCTAAAAACAAGAGATTCACAGCAACGAACCAGATGAGGCCTGGCTTACCTGCGCCAGCATGACAAGGAAGTCCCCTCTGTTTTAACCCTATAAGCTAAGTAACTTTGAAAGGACCAATCTGATTTTTGGTCCCTGCTTGTTTTCTCCGATCCTTTTCTGCCTTTATATAAAGCCAACCTCCTGTGCTCAGCTCATTGGAACACTCATTCTATTTTATAGAATTACTTGTTGCCCTATTCTAGAATCACAAATAAAAGCCAAGTAGATCATTAAACTAAATTTGTTTTAATTTTATCTTTTGACAAAGTTATACTTCAAGCTAAAAAAAAAAAAGTTTGTTTAAAAAAGACAAAGGAAACATCTCCAAGCACACTGTGTACAGTGTTCAGTCACAAAGGTTCTCTCAGGGAGATCTACTCAGTTTAAGCTGTGTTTTCATCGCCACAAAAATCCACTTTCCAACCTTGGTTATTTTTTGAGAGAACAAGGAAAATACTACCTTTGGACTGCCAATATAGAATTCTAGGTCAGTGGTTCCCACGTGTCCACATTTCTCTCCAGGTTTATTTTCATGCACTTCCAAGTTTGGGAATCCCCTCATCTCTTCTGGGCCACTGTTTACTGTCTTCATGAGGGACAGGAAAAAGCCAAGCCTCTCTCTTGCATCTTTTTATCTTTAAAACCATGTATTTTTATTCTTTAGAGACAGGGTCTCACTTGCTCTGTCACCCAGGCTGGAGTATAGGGGTGTCATCATAGCTCATTGCAGCCTCCAACTTTTGGGCTCAAGGGATCCTCCTGCCTCAGCCTCCCGAGTAGCTGGGACTACAGGCAAGGCCACCATGCCTGGCTATTTTTTTTTTTTCTTTTGGTATTGTTTTGTTTTAGAGGTGGAGGAAGTGTCTCTCTATGTTGCCCAGGCTGGTCTCAAACTCCTGGCCTCGATTGATCCTCTCCCTCAAGCCTCCCAAAGTGCTGGGATTACAGGCATTGAGCCACTATGGCCAGCTTTAAAGCCATTTTTGAAAATTGAAACAGATGTCTCATATTTTGATTCTACATCAAGATTAAAGGCTGGAAGGAAAAACTAATTTATCGGGCGGCATGTCCCATGGCAATCTTTTTTCATCTCTTTGGTGGCCATGACTCATTTTAAGAACATGAACGCTGTGGACCGTTTCCCCTAAGACAACGCCCAGTAGGGTCAGTTCTTTGCCTCATCTTCTTACTGGCCCCATCAGCAGTTTTCGCACAACTGAGCAGTCGCTCCACTCCTCTGGCTGCGGGTCCCGGTACTCCCTCACATCAGCGAGCAGTCGCCCTGCTAAGAGGACTGACTGCACCTTAGCAATTGCAAAGAGGAAGGAGTCAGCTGGAGGCGACTGGCTGTTCCCGGGCACGGGCGAGGCTGGAACACAGTTACCAGCCCCTGTTGCCCACCGGAACGCAAAGGGAGAGGGACTCTCCAGGCTAGGGAACGGAAGAGAGCGCGGACGAACTGTTCCGGTTGCGTTTTTGTTCAATCTGTTTCTCAGCGAAGTTTATTAGAGTCTTGGCGCTCCTACCGCTTTGCCCCATTTCCCGCCACCCTTTGTTGTCTGGAAGCCCGGAGGCATCGGCGGTTGCGCTTGTGCTACTCGCTCCTCCTCACATAACGGTCAGGTAACACATTTCAGCGCTGTTGACCCCGCAGGTCTTCAGACAGTCCCATCCCGCTTCCTGCACATTCAGTTATCATTCTCCGATTTCCTGGGGTCGATGTTATTCTCTGCGGGATCTTAGAAGCCATTGCTTTAAGTCTCAGGGGGAAAAAAATTCCAGAAGGATAAGATGACTTGCCCAAGGTCATAGTGTGCCTGGACAGAGCTGCGATGACACGCCTGGTCTGCTGTCCTGTGCTCTTCCTACTACACGCCGCG
>VBSM01003176.1:67983101-68002228 GCA_008086735.1 Cheirogaleus medius
GAAGAAAACTTTGTAGTAAAGGTTATATGTGAGATCCATTCCCCTGATTACCACCCTTCTGTTAAAATACCTTTAATGTTAACTTTCAGGGTTAAAATGATAGAGCATTTTCTCAATTTATTATATCATATATTGAATATAATGAAGGTCCTATGTACTGATTATGGGGATACTAGTTATGCGGTCATTTTTTGTTCTAATTTTCAAGAGCCTGATGTGATAGCTTCTCACATTTTCATAAGCAGATTGAAAATATTAATAGTTTGTGTCACTGTTTTTTTTTTTAAGTTATCATTTTCTCTCGAAGTGTCCCTAGGCTGGCTGGTAGTGCCAGTTGCTGGCTTTGAGAACTTGGTATAGTATTTAACCCAGGGTCTGATGCAGGATCTTGAGATAGCTCATCGGAATCACCTGGGGTCTTAGTTAAAATGCAGATGCCTGAGCCCCATTCCAAACTTACAAACTAAGAATCTCAGTAATCTGTGTTTTAAGTAAGCTCCCTATGTAGTTCGTATAACCTCTAAAGGTTCAGAACAAAACTAACTTAACTTCTTTGAGCAGCAGTTTCTTCTGTAAAATGGGAATAATAAAACCTCCCCTATAAGATTGTAAAGATACAGGGGTGGGGAACCTGTGGCCTTGGGGCCACATGTGTCCCTCCAGATACCCAAGTGTGGCCCCTCGACTGAATCCAAACTTCACAGAGCAAATCCTTTTATTAAAAGGATTTGTTCTGTAAAATTTGGATTCTGTCAAAAGGTCACATGTGGCCCCAAGGCCACAGGTTCCTTAACATAACACAGCCACTCAAATGTGGTTCTCTGACCAGTGGCAATATCATCACTTGGGAGCTTCTTAGAAACACAGATTCTCCAGTCCCTCTCCAGAGCTACTGAATCAGAATGATTTTTTTTGGTGGGACCAATGAATCTGTGTTTTAGCAAGGAGCGCAGATAATTCCCATGCATGTTAAAAGTTTGAGAAGCAGTGCTCTCGCCTGTTACCTTCATACAGGAGGGGACCGTAAAATTCTTATTTACTAATATATTGTCAGTGCCTGGTATAGTGCCCAGCACAGACTAGATATTCGCTATGTTTAATAAATAACTTTTTATACATTATACCCTCTTACTGAAACTAACACATTAATTAATTTTTAAAGTTTTTCAAAATGCAATATCAAAAGAGATTTTTAACCCCACAAAATAATATTGGATATTTGGATTACTTAGAATTAGGAAATCTTTTGCACAGGTCCCAAACAGATGTAATCATTTGTGTTGTTGTTTTTTATAAATGTATCTCATGAAGAGATTTAAAGAGGTATTATTATGTTAAGAGCAAGGACCTGACAGATTTGGGTTTGAGAATAATAAATTGTCATTTATTAACCATGTTAGTGTTTCTCAACCTTTTTTTATGTCGTGGAATATACAGAAAATATTTGTACTGAACCCTGGGGTAAATGGAGGGAGGCAGCAGACTTAGGACCACCAGCAGACCCAGGCCTCCCCCCACCAAACCCAGCCACCCCAGGGACCAGGTGATCAGTATCCCAGCACACCTGTATCCATTTGTGGCACACTAGTGTGGCATAGGCCTTAGTGAGCTCTGAGCTGCATGACCTTGGGTAAGTTACTTCTCTGATTTTCAGTTTTCTTATTTGCAAAATGGGAACAATACCATTATCGAGTTGATGTGGGTTTGAGAAAGTGCATAAAATATGTTCCACAAGGCAAAGCACATAGTGTATAAGGGCTTGAATTTTATAAATTTTTAAACACATAGCAGTTTTTTGTTATTGCTTTATTATTTTGCATTGTATTTTTAATTTTTTCCCTGATGCATCTTTCCAGGACAAAAAATAATATCCAAAGATATTTTGGCACTAACAACATGATCTGTAGCAAGAAACTGGTGAGATTTCCAGGGAGACTTCAGAGAGCCAAAACATTGTAAAGGAAAATACAAAAAAAGACTTGTTAGATATTATTACGGGCAGGAAAGTTGAATTAAGCACAGTAATTATACAAACAACAAAGCCGCCCAACAGAAGACCACTTAAAAGTTTGGAACCTATACTCGGCAGGCTTTAAAGAACTATAGAACATGCTCCAAAGAAGAGGCAAATTGAATTATAATTTGAATGTTCTTTGATACTAATTTTTGAAACTCAATTAGCTTTTTCTTTAAGTAAAAAAATATTTCTAATTAGAATACTTGGGAGATAATTAATTAATGAAGAATAAACATCAGCTTCTAAACACAGAGACTCCAATAATTACTTGAGGAATGCTGTTATTGTTGTTATTGTTTTATATTTAAATAACAAGAGTATTATTTCATTCTCTACAATCTAGAGAATGGAAAAGACAAGTGATCTAATTGAGAATTGCACACATTCTCTTACATATTTTTGTGTTACTAACTGCCATTTAATTGCCTCTTTAAGCTGCTAATTAATAATATCATTTACATCTTTATTTGAATATAGCTTCATGTCTGTAAAGAACTTGCTTATTTAAAATTTTGAAATTTTTCATCTTAAAAATTGCTTCTGGGATAGAGTATTAGCATGTTGATTACAACTATTCTATATGACTTCCTTAAGGCAATGATTATCAGTGCTTTCAGCTTTCTTAGTGATTTCCTCAGAGTATTATAATTACTTGTGTTTGTCAAAGAGTATTATATTTAATTGATTCTAAGTGCAATCAGTGATATCTTAGCATTGTGTTAGAGGTTAAATGGCAGTATTTTTAGTGATGCATGAAATGGTGATGTATTTTACATCAATGACGTCATTGATTCAAATAATAAGGTTTGTGGTTTTAAGATACCCATCACTGGCTTCTCTTATCAGAACAAACAGATAATGTAGAGTTTTGTTTCCCAAAGTGATTTAACATTTTTATGGAACTGCTTGATTTCTACATTGTATCAAAAGTACTTCTGGAAAGTATAATTGAGTAGTAAAGAATAAACTAATTCAAACAATGAGTACCATAATAGGTAACTCTCCCTCCTCCTTTTAGAAACAAAACAGTTATATATAAATATGTAGAAGTAAATAATATACACGTACACATGTAAATAATTATCAAGAGTGACATTTATTAAGCTCCCAGACCTATTTATGACCCATTGTGCTCTTTGTTGTAATCATGCAGTTTAATTATTAAATAACTATTGCAGAAATGGTTGAAATGGGTTGACTACTTTGGAAAGAGACAGTAAAGGTAATTTTTGAAACTGCTTTATAATAGGTATGAATAAGAAAAGCATAGAAATGTAAAAGGATTCTATACTTAGATTGATTTGTAAGCTTTTTTACATTCTTGTTCCACTTTTCTACTTAAACCAAAATTGGAAATATTGGAGGATGTAGTACTATGTGTGTGATGTATACAGAAGATATATCTTGGAACCTTCTATCAGTGTTTGGTGTTATTACTGGTGTTATGCACAGTTTGATAATCTTCAGGCCTATTTCCTTCTCTTTTTCCTCTTAGTCTTATGTTTGAGCTGACATCTTTCTACTTATCCTCTTCTCTCATTACTTTACGCCAGGTTATACTGCTGCAACCCACATGTAGTAAGTAGTAGCACTGCTTCATATTGGAGAGTGATCTATATTCTCAATGAGCGTGTGTAACAGATTTATCTGAGAAAGTTAAAAGAAAACCATAAATATCTGGACTGTCAGTTGAGTGACTCAAGGCAACAAATGAAAATGGCTAAATCTAAACTTTATTTACTGAATGTAGATGCTAGGCATACAGATACAGATACACCTGTTAGTTTCTCTGGATGGTTCTTAATTTTTCATAAGTGGTACTTTTATGTTTTAAATAAAGATTTCGGAAGAACATCTTTAAAAGATAGAAGTAAACAAATCTCAATGGTCTCTTATGTGAATGTTAACATGTGACATTTTTTATTTAAGCATAACTTTTATGCTGTATTAGTGCATAAAAGTGAAATATTAAGTAAATGATATCAATCTCTTGCTTAAGAAAATTTATTACTATTCTGTAGCTAATATACCTTTTTATTATTTCAGTTTTGGTAACATAATATCAAATATGAAAGTTGCCAGATCTGCTACAGCCAGAGTTAGTACAAGACCAGAGCATCAGATTAAGTTTGATGAAGGATTTGACCATTATGTTAGCCGGGAGAAGACTGCTGATCTTAGGAAAAGGTATCAGGCTTTGTAGCCTATTGGATTTTGTTTGTGTGGTTTGTTTTTATGTTAACTGTAAATTTACTTTATTGCTTGTATATATTATTGCTGATGGGTGCCTAAGCATTAGGAATGCATTTACAGCTGTGTGCTTACTCTCTGATACCATTTCCTAGAGAGGGAAAGATGTTCTGGATTTAGCAGTCCTAGATTTTTCCATACCTTAAATCAAAATGAGCCCTGCCTCACATCTACCCGTGCTGAAGAGAGAGGTCCCCTGATTTAGAATAAGTGGAGCTTGCTGAATTCTGAACAGATAAATGTTTTGCAAGAAGCATTATTTTTTCATTCTGAATATAAGTGCCTGACTTCTGCTTATGTGAAATGCTTTTATCATACAGACACATCACCTTCACTTTGGAATGTGGAATTTGCCAAGCAGTTAGCCACAGTAAACAAACAGCCCTTTCAGAATGGGTTTGAAGAGATGATCCAGTGGACTAAAGAGGGTAAACTGTGGGAGTTCCCTATTAACAATGAAGAAGGTAAGTATTAACTGCAAAGGTTTATAAAATTTATTGATTGAAATTATTTCTGCCAGATTTTCAGTTTTAGAGTCTGGATATTTACCTGAATTTTAGAACACTGTATAGATATCTTCATGGTGTCCTGAAAGAAATCTGACAGTGGTTTTTAAAAAAGAGTTAGTATTCTGTAATCCTAGCACTCTGGGAGGCCGAGGCAGGAGGATCGCTCAAGGTCAGGAGTTCAAGACCAGCCTAAGCAAGAGCGAGACTCCGTCTCTACTAAAAATAGAAATTAATTAGCCAACTAAAAATATATAGAAAAAATTAGCCGGACATGGTGGCGCATGCCTTTAGTCCCAGCTACTCAGGAGGCTGAGGCAGGAGGATTGCTTGAGCCCAGGAGTTTGAGGTTGCCGTGAGCTAGGCTAACGCCATGGCACTCTAGCCCAAGCAACAGAGCAAGACTCTGTCTAAAAAAAAAAAAAAAAAAGAGTTAGTATTTCACTGAATTCTAGAAATTTGATTAGGAAAATGAAGAAGTAAAATTATATGGCAAAAATGCACCAGGAATTTCTATGACATAAAAGGGTTGAGAAATGCAAATGATAACAGTTTTCTAGTAGCTAAGCAGGATATTACTTAGTGAATCTTGTAAGACATTTTAAATATTGTTTATGAAATTCTACCTAAATTTGGAGAACATTACAACTTGTAAAGTCTTATGCTTGTGTCCTTTAGTCATAAAACCATTGCATTAATGAGGTGCAAGTTATATTGCTTAAAGTGCTATGGTTTCTCTTTTTTGAAAGGTAAGGTTAAAAAAACCAAATACTTTTTACTTGTGTAAACCTGAGTACAGATCCCAGCTCTGTCAGTTGTTAGCCTTTTGCCTTTGAGGAAATTATTTAACCTCCTGAGACTCATTTTCCTCATTTATAAAATTAAAGCTACTTCATTGGAAGAATGTAAAAAATTAGATAATGTTATTGAGTTGTTTGGCACAGTTGGCATATAATACATATGAATAAATGTTAGCTCCTTTCCCCTTCTGTAGCATCGTGGCATTTTAAAAGGGGACAAAAACTACCAAAATATAATGTCTGATATTAAGGAAAGATTTTGCTTACTCTTAGAATATCTTTGGATTTCATTATTTGATGAAACTTGGGTGTTCTAAGTTTAGTTATAAACATGATTTAAAGCCCAATAATTCCAGTTACCAGTGATAAAACATACCAGTGTCACCTTTAATAATTACTAAGGAACAAGACTTAACTATAAATAATACTGTATCTATTTCATTAACAATTAATTCTTGCTAAACAGTTCGCGGTGCTAAGCCAAGACTCATTTCTTCAGAATGGAACATATGTCTTGCAGGATGTGCATATACTATACTTCTTCAGATTTCTCATAAGTTTAAATATATGGATTTTACATCTGGGTAGAGAATTTACCATGCTCCATTCTTCTATACCAGGTATATTCATATCTATATCAATGTAAGTATGCTGGGCAAAATCACTGTATCACTGTATCACCTCACAGCTGACTGGAGGTGCCTTTAAGGATTTTTAGCATAGATATGACTACATATTCCCCAAAGCCCCATAACTATGTGATTTTAAGTTTGTAATAAGTCAGCATGTTATATATAGGGTTTTTTTTTAGTAAAAGGTTTTAAGTGTTTTATTGAAGACCAAAGTTCATTTTAAAAGAATAAGGAGGAATCTAGTCTAATCAATGTATTTTTTCTGAATTAACTGCTAAAAAATAATAGAATTTTAAAAAAATAAAAACCTTGTATTGAGATATAAAACATGTGCCTTTATTTAGGAGAGACAGTGAAGCACAGCGGTTAGGAGTTCCAGTTCCTTGAGTGAGTTATAGACTTAATCTCCCCAAGTCTTGCTTCCTTCATCTCTAACATGGTGGGAATAATAACAGGACTGACTTTACAGGGTTCTTGTGAGGAACAAGTGAGGTTATACAGTAAAGCATCATCACCATCTGAATGCCTGTTTCTATAACAATATTGTGAGGGGATTTGCTGCTGTAATTATTTTCTGTTCTATACTGTAACATTTTTAAGTCTTAAAATATTAGCAAGGATATTGTGTATTATCTAGAAACCACCAAACAGAATAGTAGGAAAGCATGAATTGGTGGTATATTCATCAACAGTGAAATACTTAAGTTCATCAAAATCTTGAGTATTCAAACTCCAAAGGAATTTATCTTAAATTTGGCCTGGTTTATGAGAAAGTTTAATTTCTAAAGAAAAAGAGAGAAACATGTTTTTTGGTCAGGTTGGAGAGATAAATGTGATAAGTATCCATATGCAATGTACTTATTATTGATATTTCAGGGTTGGAAAGGGAGATAATATCATTTCTAGCTCCTTAAGGCAATTGTTATCTGAAGGAAAAACAGGAAAGGAACTATGGAAACTCTCACTTTGATCACTCCCTCAGTCAGTACACACTTAGAAACTTCTGAATATTTGGCATTATTACCTGGAGCCTCAACAGTTCTGTAACTTTCTTTTATATTTCTTATACTTAAATTTCAAGATTAATTGGCTGGGTGTGGTGGCTCACTCCTGTAATCCTAGTACTCTAGGAGGCCGAGGCGGGAGGATTGTTTGAACTCTGGAATTCAAGACCAGCCTGAACAAGAGCAAGACCTCATTCCTCCTATAAATAGCAAAATTAGATGGGCGCAATTGCCCGCACTTATAGTCCCAGCTACTCAGGAGACTAAGGCAAGAAGATTGCTTGAGCCCAGGAGTTTGAAGTTGCAGTGAGCTATGATGATGCCACTGCACTCTAGCCCAGGGTGACAAAACCACGATTCTGTCTTAAAAAAAAAAAAAAGAATGAACCAAGAGAGGAGAGAATCTTATTTGGAAGCAGGGAGGTAGTAGCAGTGAACAGGGAGCAGAGAAGCCCCCCAAGCAAAGAAAGGAGCTAATAGACCCTTTATCTGTCCTCACCCTCCTCTGCCACCATGTGAGGCTGTTGCTCCAAACGAAAACCCACCATCATGTTGGATGGTGCTCCTGCCTCAAGCTTGCAGTTACTTGATCCTATTTGAGGAGCAAGAAAGATATCTATGATTCAGGATGAGCACAAAGGTGGTAGAGGGACTTGGAATCAGTCTGAATTTGAATTTGAAGCAAAATTTAAACTCAAAATACTGTTACACATGATGGTTAGGTTCAGAAATAAAAAACTGTATTTAAATCTTTTTTTTTAATTAGCATTATTTATTATATATAATAGCCAAAAAGTGGAAACAAACCAAATGTTCAACAGGTTAAGAATGGATAAATCTAATGTGGATATAATATGGATAAATATAATGGACTATTGGGTAATAAAAGTGAATGAAGGACTTATACAACATAGATGAACCTTGAAGACATTATGCTAAGAAGCCAGTCACAAAAAAAACCCCACATATTGTTTAATTCCATTTATATGAAATGTCCAGAATTGGCAAACATACAGAGACAGAATGTAGATTTGTAGTTGTCTAAGTCTAGCAGTAGGGAGTGACTGCTATTGGTTATGGGGTGTCTCTTAGGGGGATGAAATTTTCTAAAATTAGATTGTGATACTTGCAAAACCCAGTGAACGTACAAAAACCCACTGAATTGTAAACTTTAAATGGGTGAATTGCATGGTATGTGAATTACAACTTGATAAAGCCATTGGGGTCTGTGTTTCTGATTCATTAAACTTTTTGGACAGGCTTAAAAATTTTAATTGAAACATATAAAGACTTATATCTACAGAAAAATGAAATATTAGGTTCCAAATAACTGATTTACATGAGAATTGTTTTAGGACCAACAAACATGTAATTTGTAGAATAATTATAGCCAATTTGAGCCAAAATAAGTAAGTATATGAATTTATGTTGTTACTTACTATGTACCTTTCTATCCTTTAGCACTGATCACGATACATCAGAAAGCTTGGATGAAGTCCAAAGTGAAAGGTGATGCCCATTTATATATATATATATATATGTATACACACACACATATACACACACACACATATACACACACACATATACACACATATACATATATACAAACATATGTATATAGATATGGAAAGAGAGAAGGAGAAAGATATGTGGGGGCAATTAAGATTGATGAAATTCAGTTTCAGAATTTTCCATGGGAAAATAGTTTTCAGGACACTGATTCTGAAATTCTATCTAAAAATTTAGGTCATGTTTACTACATCTTTTAGACTCAAAGAATTTTGCTGTTCAAATAAATTGTTCACATCATGGCTCAAATTGGCAAATCTCTAATCATATGTTTTTGCATTTGTTGATATTTACAGTGAAATAGAACTCCCTGGGTTCAATGATGTTGATGAAGACATTGACTCTCTTGTTTCATATTTGTAAGTCGGTTTGAAGTTTAGAGGGAGAGATCCATTGATGGATCTTTAAGAAGACAGAGATAGTGCTGAGGCAAGAAAGAAAAAGGAAACTATGGAAAGGTATCAAAATGTATGAGAAGGGGGAGTACATACTAATGATTCTAATTGAATTTGCAGATAAGTGCCATATCTGAAAAAAATTTCCTTTATATGGAAATAAATGTTCTTTTAGCTTTAAAATGTGACCACCTTAGAAGAGAGTAACTTTACTGAAAGTTTCTTAACAGAGGAATACAGATTGCTACTTATTCTTCAATGTACTTCTTTCTCATTATCCCTGGATATTGCCTGACTCCCAGTTTTGTAGACTTTGTCTATGAGCACATGGGACTGATAAAAGCAAACATGTTTTGCTGACTAAAGGCCTCTTCATGCTCACTGAGATTTTATTAATTTTGATTTGTTGATAACTAATCTCACCTGTAGTACTTCCTATTGCACTGATCTGAACGCATTTTACCATGGACTCATTGTAATGAAACAGTAGATTCTTAAAATTGTTTGTGTCTGAATTGCTGAAATATTCTGGAGATTTTTTTCTTCTGCCTCTGTCTTGCCCAGTTATATAACCATTCACCAGCTTGTCAATGTTGGGAGAGTACTACCAAAGTACTACTGGTCACTGTTGCAATTTGTCAATGTCTGAACAAAGATTACATGGGAAACAGAGGAGGCAACTGATGAATACAAACAGTTTTTCAAATTACCCTGAATTTCCATTTTCTAGAATTTTTTTGATCATGGGCCATCAGTAAAGAGTTCACTCTGCCACTTACCCAAATAGTATGCACATTAGCCGTACATTTTCTGCAGTGGGGCTTCCAGGGCTGGGGCATAATTTGGATAATTTAGGCAAGAAAAGCTTTCCTTTCTTACCACATTCTGAACAAAAGAAAGGTTTTTCTTTGGAGGATAAGCAATAGCCCCTTTGACAAACACCAGTATTTCAGACCAGGGGAAAGTCTTAGATTTGGAGTAAAAGCTGGAATCAGTGCTTGGCTTTGAATAAGACAAACATGATGGGTGAAAGTGGAGGTGATGGAGCAACTTAGGAAACATGAAATTAGATGGGAAAATAGGAAAGGGTACATACAAACCGAAGTTGAACTTGAAATAAACGCCACCACAAAAGACCTTTAGAAATAGAGATTAGGTTCAGCAGTAAAAAAAGTTTTAAAATCTTGATACATTAAGCCTTCTTTTATAGGCTTAATAATTTCATTTCTACCATCTAATACCTCACTTCTAAGGAAAAATGAAATATTAATACCAGTTTCTACATAGCCAAATTACATGTGAATTTCTTAGAGTTTAATCAAATTATTAGTTGTATGGATATTGTAGCTAATTTAAATTAAAAGGTAAATCTATGAATTCACATAGTGTATCATTATGTAAAATTTAATTCAAAAGAAGACAGAATAATGGCCAGCAAACATATAAAAAAAGTGCTCAACTCTGTAATCATTAGGAAAATGTAAATCAAAACCATAATGAGATATCGCCTAATTCCAGTGAGAATAACCTTTATCAAAAAATCCCAAAACAACAAATGCTGGCATGGATGTGGAGAGTATGGAACACTCTTACACTGCTGGTGGGACTGCAAATTAGTACAACCCCTCTGGAAAGTAATTTGATACCTCAAAGAGTTAAGAGTAGAAATACCATTAGATCCAGCAATCCCACTCCAGGATATCTACCCGAAGGAAAAAAAGACATTCCATAATAAAGACATCTGCACTTGAATGTTTATGGCAGCACAATTGACAATTGCAAAGACGTGGAAACAACCCAAGTGCCCATCAGTACATGGGTGGATTAATAAAATGTGATATATGTATACCATGGAGTTCCACTCAGCTACAAAAATCAATGGTGATCTAGCACCTGTTATATTATCCTGGCTAGAGCTTGAGCCCATCCTTCAAAGTGAGATATCATAAGAATTTGAAAAACAAGCACCACATGTACTCACCATCAAATTGGTACTATCTGATCAACACTAAAGTGCTCTCGTGGTAGTAATATTCTTTGGGTGCCAGTCAGGTGAAAGGTAGGAGGGCAAACTCACAACTCATGGAGGCGGAGCACACTGTATGGGGGAAGGGCACACTTGTAGCCCTGGCTTGGGCAAGGCAAAGGGGTTACATGTGACCAAAATTTTTGTATCACCATATTCTGAAATTAAAAAAAAAAAAAATTGATCAACACTTATGTGCACATAAGGAAGTAACATTCATTCAGTGTCAGGCATGTGGTGGGGGAGGGATGAGTAAATTCATACCTAATGGGTGTGGTGCACACTTTAAGTATTGAGCTAATGTGGATACTTACTTTTAACTGTGGATTTTATATGTTCAGATATTTTTGTTTTGCACCTTATTATCCTTTTCTTTCATTTTGAAGAACTCCCTTTAGCATTTCATATAAGGCAGATTTGGTTGCCATGAATTCCCTCAGCTTTTGTTTCTCTGAGAATGTCTTTATATCTCCTTCATGTCTGAAGATATGGCCAAGTGCAGTGGCTCATGCCCGTAATCCTAGCACTTTGGGAGGCTGAGGCAGGAGAATAGCTTGAGGTCAGGAGTTTGAGATGAAGATAGCTTTGCTGGGAAAGGTATTCTTTGTTGGAAGCTATTTTCCTTTAGCACTTTGAATATATCATTTCACTTTCTCCTTGCCTGTAGGATTTCCGCTGAGAAGTCTCCTGTCAGATGTATTAGAATTTTCTTATGTGTCAATTGCTGCTTTTCTCTTGCTACTTTCATGATTCACTCTTTGTCTTTCACCTTTGAGAGTTTCATTGTAATATGTCTTGGGTTGTCTTATTTGGATTGAATCTGATTGGTAACCTTTGATCTTCTGTACCTGGCTATTTGTATCTTTCTCCACGTTTGGAAAGTTTTCTGTTATTATTTTTTAAAATAAGCTTTCTACTCCTTTTTTATTCTCCAGTCCCTGTTGAACACCAATAATATGTAAATTTACTTTTTTGATGGTGTGCCATAGATCCTGTAAGTTGTCTTTGTTTCTTCTCATTCCTTTTTTTACTCTGAACTTTGTATTTTCAAATAGCCTGTTTTCAAGCTCACTGATTCTTTCTTCTGCTTGATCAACTGTACTGTTGATGCCCTTTATTGCATTTTTATTTCATTTATTGTACTCTTCAGCTCCAGGATTTCTGTTTGATTTTTAAAACTTATTTCAATTTCTCTGTTGAATTTCTCTGATAAATTTCTGATTTTTTTTGCTATGTTTTTTGAAGTTCCTGAGTTTTCTTATAACAGCTATTCTGAATTCTTTGTTTGCCAGATTTGTATTTTTGGATTAGTCACTGGCACCTTATTTTGTTCATTTGGTGAGTCCAGCTTTTCTAGGCTATTCTTTTTTTTGTATTTTTTTAAATTGGTATTTAATAGTTCTACATATTTTGGGGATAATAGGCTGGCTATTCTTATTTCTTGTAGATGTGCAACTCATTGACAAATTAGATATTTATTCCAGTCTTCACAGTCTGGGTTTATGACTGTTCTATTTCAGTAGGCTTGTTTAGAAATTCTGGGCTGACTGACTGTTGCATTCTATTTCAGCACTAGAGAGTGCAGTTACATGTGAGTCTCATGATAGCTCCACCTTTGATGCAATGTCTGAACTGGATGGAGATGGGAGACTCATAGAGGGCACCCAGGCTGTGTGGGAGAGTTGGTCAGGCTCTCCAGTCTGGTGGATCTGGAGACCATATTTTCATAGCGTGGCGCCCATAAACAGCCTCTTTGGTGTGGTATCTCTTTTTGGCAGGGATGGTGAGCCACTACCAAGTTTCACATGATGGTTGCCACTAGCCCCAACCCCTCTCTTTGTCCCTAGCTGGCCTCAGGTGATTCAGCCCTGTTGGTACTTATGGTGGTCACCATGGGCTGAGGCAGTAGTGAGCCTCCCAGAGAGGGACCAAGATGGTGAGGGATGCCAGATGTCTGCCTCTAGCTCCCTTTTTCCAGTGTGGAAACCCTGACTCCAGGAAGACTTTCTATGTGTGGTACCAGAATGTCTTGAGGGGAGGGGCATCACAGTCACAGAAAACCAATCCCCTTACCATCCAACTGTGGTTTTACTTGTCTTTGTACTCCAAAGATGCTTCACACCCTCATTCATGTGTTTGGTTCCCTTAGGTCCTATGAAGATAATTTTGCATGTGGATTGTTGTTCAAATTGGTGTTTCCTCAGGGGTGCAATCACTGGAGTGACCTACTCTACCATCTTGTTCTGTCCCTTTTCTGGATTAATCTTATTATCAAATTTTGGGAGTTCTTTATATAATATGGATACAAGTCCCTTATTGAATATATGCTTTGCAATGATTTTCTCCCAATCTGTGGATTGTCTTCTCATTCTCTTAACAGTATCTTTTGGAGAGAAGTTTTAAAATTTGATGAAGTCCAATTGGTCAATTTGGTCTTTTAAGGTTTGTGTCTTTGGGGTTGTATCTAAGAGAACTTTGCCTAACACAAGGTCACAACAATTTTCTCACAGAAATTTTATCAGTTTCAGGTTGTACATTTAGTTCTACAATTCATTTTGAGTTAGAATATGGTATGAGTTATGGATTGAAGTTAATTTTCCAATTGATTCAGCACCAGTTGTTGAAAAGGCTATCCTGAATGGCTGAATTGCCTTTCCACCTTAGTTGTTCATATATGTGTGAGTCTATTTCTTTGATTTCTTATTCTTTTGTATTGATCTATTTATTTAATTTATATCAATCCCGAGTTTTGTTCACTCTAGCTTTATAATGTCCTGAAAATAAAATAATGTTAGCCCTCCAACTTTGTTCTTTTTTCAAAGTTGTTCTGTCTATTCTAGTTTTTTAGATTTCCCTGTGAATTTTAGAATCAACTTGTCAGTTTCTACCAAACAAATTTTTAAAGCCTACTGAGAGTTTTGATTGGGATTGGGTGGAATCTATAGATTGTTTGGGGGAGATTTGATATCTTAACTCTGTTGAGTCTTTCAATTCATGAACCCATGTAGTTATCTGTTTATTTAGGTTTTCTTTAATTTCTCTTATTATAAAAATCTTTCACACTTACAGAACATTCCATTCAACAACAGCAGAATACAAACTCTTTTCAAATGCATGTGGAATATTTGCCAAAATAGACTCTATCCTGGGTCATGAAACAAGTCTCAATAAATTTAAATGGATTCTAGTCATACAAAGTATGTTCTGTGGTCATCATAGAATTAAGTTAGAAATGAAAAACAAAAGATCTCTGGAAAATCCCCAGACATTTGGAAAGAAAATCAAACACTTATAATTAATACAAGTCAAAGATGAAATCAAAAGGGCAATTAGAAAGTATTATGACTTTGTATTTTGAAAATGAAAATGGAACATGTCAGATTTTGTAAGATAAAATTTTAAGAAAATATTATAGTACCATTTATAATAGCATCAAAAAGTATTAAATTCTTAGGGGATAAATCTGGCACAGCTACTGTAAAACTGTAGCTGATGGAGTGCACAGGGTTTTAAAACCTTGACTATACTTTGTCTCACCCTCTGTCCCCTTATCAGGGCCTCCCATTGGCGGAACGCAAGTGTAGAAGAGAGGGCAAAGGAGATTGTTGATGAAGTTTATAAAGGTGAGCTTCCCCAGACAGAGTGGAAAAGTGTGGAAAATGGTTTCGGAGCAGCAAATAGAGACAATCTAGCACAATGATGAAGCTCTAAATTGCCGACCCCACAGCACTGTTAGCTACATATATGTGCATCCACATAACTTGGATGCACATTGGTCACAAGTGAACAAAGTACCCAGTATATGTGAAGATGGAGATTTGAGGCCTCTAGCGTGAGCTGTAGCACACACTGATTGTACCAGTTAGTGTTGTACAAGAAGAAACTTTGTGCAGCTTAAAGTGCTCAAGTGAAGGCAACATTATTATAAGCGTTTTTCTTTAGCATGGTCACACATCCCATTGAACATGTCCTACAGATGATCTCAATAAATACTACTTCAGAAACTTAGTAGCTACCTTGTCTGTGCCACAGTAATTGACTTTATTCCTTAATACTCGACCAGCCCCAAACTACTCATTATTTATTCCTCAATAGCTTATCACCCTTTGGGAAAGCAGCCACCATCCAAAAGCTGCTCTCTGTGTCTTCAGATCTGGTCTTAAGGTCATCAACCTGACACTGAAGTCAGTGAGCATGTTGTATTCATTTTTGAATCTTGCAAAGTGCTTTACAGAAATATTAAATAAAAATGAGTTTAATCTTTTTTCTGTGTCTTCAACTGTGACCATTTACTTGGCATCAGATCATGTACCAACACATGGTGGCAAACTGATCTTTCTCTACTTATTCTTTTTGTGGTAATTTTTATATTGTAATTTCCATACAGAAATTTCTATTTGTTTGGCATTTGTTTCCACCTTTCATGTTTACTCAACCAAGAATATGGATGTATTTTAAATTTGTAACTATTTGATTGTTTCCTTCCAATCCTATGAAATGATAACTTGAGTAAATGAAAAATTTCCCCCAAGTCCTGACTATTGATTTTGTTTATTTTAGTAAAATTTAATATTGGCCAGAAAACATTCAGCCCTCTGGTCGTTCTCTACAACCCACAAAAGCAGCCAAATGCTTAATATAAGCTTCTTCATCAGAATAAATAAGAAGAATCCCCTCCATTACATACAAAAGAAAAAATAACTGGGGAGTTAGTCTCTGCTCTGAGATTATTATCCTGTGGTCTTTGATCTTGGTACAACCTTGCCCCAAACCCCTACTTCGATGTTTAAGGAGAATAGTGTCTACTTTTAAATCCCTGCAGTCTTGCCCCGAGGTCATTTTATCCCCCACCGTGTCACAATCTGAAGACCACCAGGATTCTGTTTGGGGTTACCATGGACGCAGAGTCATTTCAGTTCTGGCTTGCTCTCAGCACCAGGTAGGATGTAGGGATCAGGGTCTCTGAGTAAGGGAGTCCCATCCCATCCTCTGTTCTCTATTTCAGCTACTGTTGCTCTCTCATCCTCACCAAGAAAATTAAAAGAATGTAAAGTTTAAGAAGAATGGGGTTATGCGGGGGCAGGGGGCTAGATAGAGGTTTCTGGGGCCCACAGACAGAAAGGCTTGCCTATGCCTAGCTGGGAGGAGGACTAATAACATCCCTCTCCCCTTTCAGGGCCCTCCCAGAGTCCCCTCATCATTGGGGAGAGGGGGACAACTAGTGGATATAGGACCAAGTAGCAGTAACTTTGTTGCTGGCCCAGGAATTGGATGAAAATTTGACTTAAGCTTGGTTTGGGGAAATTAAAAATAATAAGGTACTTTAAAAAGGGAAAAGCTTTTCTTCTAATTTCTTCTAGAAAAATAGAAAAAGAAATGAAAAAAATAAAAAATTTAAAAAAGGGAAAAGCTGAAAGGCAGCAGGAGAGAAAACTACTAACAGGATCTCAAGTAAAATTCACTCCCTCTTAGAGAAAGTTGTACCTGTGTCACAAGACCTGAGACTGTCTTTATCCCACCACCCTGCTGCCCTCAGCTCCTTCGCAGCTACAGTGGCCCCAGCAAAAGTAGTCCTGCCTACAGATACGCAGGTCTAGGGCTTGCAGGCAGGAGGGACTCCCAGAAATCTGGCTCTTCCTTGGAGCTCCCTGGTTCACATCCAAAAATGTGCCTGGGCCACATCTCTGGAGTATGAGGCAGTAGTCTGAGAGCTTTGGGATTTCCACACCACTGCACATGAGCTGCCACCCTTCAAAGTGATAGACTTTACCAGTGTCTTCCCCTGGCCCAAAACTCTAAATCAACGTTTATGCCCAAATTGGTCTATTTATATATTTTTTTAAAGAGAAGTATTTTTTTATTTGTTTTCATTTTTCTCTCCTTGCCAAGAGTTTAGGGGCTTGTGGGACATTTGTGGCTGCCTCAGTGTAGATATCATGTTATTACTTATTGGCAATGTACTTGGTAGTGTCTTTTTATTTTCCAGTGACTTCCAATTTTCTTGCATTACATAAATCCACTCTGTCAAATACTGAGGGGCACATCTCTTCTTTCGCCTTTGATTTATTCTACAAAATATTTCAGTCTAGAAATATTATAAATTACTATGATGACATAAAATTGGCTTGAAATGGATTTTGTTTCACTTTCTCGGTCCTTTGTAGCAAGTATACAAACTTTAAAGTGTCTTATACTTGAGCTAAACTTAAATTTCATTGAACATTCAAAAAAATGTATTCCTCTACTTCCTCTGTATCTGGAACTAAGATATCAAGAGCAAATACAAGATGTGTGTTTCATAGGATTGACAAAATTGCATAATACTGTAGATTTGTGGAATCAAGACTTTAGAAATGTGATTTATACTTAATAATTTCTATATATGACTTTCTTTATAATTTGAATATGAAATTCATATGTGCTTTTCCTTTTCTTAGATTATTTGTGAGTTGATTTCAACCACAAAGGCAAAATGCAAAGATTAACGAATAATCGTTTCTATCGTTCTTTGGTATGCTGGTTGAGAAATAAGTAAGTCATATAACCCAAATGTACTGAATTGTTTTTTCCAGAATATTACAGGGGTACAAATGTTTTGGCTACATGAATTGTACTGACTTTAAACGTAATTCTTAGCCTTAGTTAATGAAATAGGGAATAATTGTGTACCTTCTTTCATAATAACTGTTAACTGTATGCAAGTAAAATTTGGCAAACTCATAATTTAAAGACCTCATTCTATGCCTGTTTTTTCCTTAAAAATACTACTTTGTACGCAGTGTGATAATATGCATATGCAGCCACTTTAAGCTTTTCCTATGGAGGCAGCTGGTTGCCCTAATGGTGGATGCTCTGTTCAGTGATGGTGAGCTAGTGTTCTACTTAGGAAGTCAATCCACTGAGATGGTCTCCACAAGGGCTTCAGTTGCCCCATCTTGATTAACACCTGAAACATTGTTAATTACCACAGTGAAGGTAACCCTGTAATCATTCAATAAGGCTGCCTATGTCAGAAACTCAAATTCTTGCCTTTTTGGTGGTCTGAATATTTTTCCCTGGTATGATTTATTAGTGAATAGTCAATCCAGTTGATCTTCTTGTTGGAAAGCAGCAGATACTATAAATGCCTTTCTTTTTGTAAAAGGCACTCTTTTTTCTAAGTCCTAGATGGACTTCCATGAGCCATTCTTCAAGGACATCAGAACTCCCACCTAGAACTTGAAAGTTCTCTTTTTCATGGATCCTCAGCCTAGGCCAAGGGGATTTGATAATCTGAACTCCAGCCCTTCTTTACAAACAGGCTGAAAGAATAGCATAAGATTAATGTCTATCTGTGCTTAGAGTTGTGAGCTATTGATCAGAGTCCAAAATTGGCTTATGGGGGAGAACTTATACTTAAAGACATAAAGAAATACCATTTAATACATGTTTCCAAAATGTGTTTCTCACACATTTCCACTGTGAGAAAGAGGTTCTGTGGTCAAATAAGTTTAGGAACCTCAGCATAACCTGGTTCCCTCCTCGAGATTGCCCGTGCTTATCAGCAGCAAAGAAATGTGTGCAATTTCTGAAATTTACTAAAATATTTGAAAAGTTAGGAAAGTATTATGGTAACAGCATGGATTCTTAAGTCAGATAGGTTCAAATGAGGTCTGCCTCATCCCAGGCTGGTGACAGTGGGCAAGTTACTCACCCTCTCTGACTCATTTCTTTCATCTGTGAAATGGAGATAACAATATTATAGACCTCATAGGATTATTATGCGAGTTAATGCATTATTATATGTAAAGCATTTAGAATAGCACCTAGCACATAGGTGCTATTATTGTTAATTCCTGCTAATATCTCCCAAACTAGTTTTCCATTATATGTACTTTAGGAAATGCTGGCTTAATGAAACATTTACTTGTTTCTTTCCTACCAAT
>VBSM01003176.1:68030590-68041444 GCA_008086735.1 Cheirogaleus medius
TATAATGCATTGAGATTAAGAGAATAATTTGGACCTTTCCTTGACTTAAATCTGAAAGCAGTACTTTTTCACAGTCCTAAATTAATTATTACCAGTACAAAAAGCCTCATTTCTAATAAAAAAATGACCTTTATATTGAATTCGTGATACACAAATGAATATTGAAAAATCAAAGAGTGCATGCCTGGAGTAACTGTACTTATTCATCTTTAACAGTATATATAGAATTATGTTTTATATCTGACTGTATTCTTACATACTCTCTTAGTGAAAACCAGGAGGAAGTGATAGAAATCGTCACTGAAGCTCCTGTGTATGAAAGGTGAGTTACAAACAGATAAATGAAGATACTTGTGTGTCTGTATAGGTATATACAATCTTACACACAAGCCTCCTACCCAGAACCGGTCAGAAGGATGCAGACCACTGCCTCCTATCCTAGTGACTATCAGCCAAAACCTTTAGAACACTATTACATTGCCTGTGTAGGAGACTCTAGTAGACAGGCCTGTAGTAGTTTGTCAGGCTGCCATAACAAAGTGTCAGAAACTGAGTGGCTGAAACACCACAACTTTACAGTCCTAGACATTAGTTAAAAATGAAGGTGTCGGCACGTTGGGCTTTTTATGAGGGCTGTGGGGCAGTCTCTGTTTTGTGTCACTTAGCTAGCTTTTGCTGGCTGCTGGAAATCTGTGGCACTCCTTGGCATGTAGACTCTTTAACCATATCTCTACCTCAATCTTCCCATGAAATTGTTCCTGTGTGTGCATCTGTGTCCACATTTTCCCTCTTTATGAGGATACCAATCATATAGGATGAGGGGCCCACCTTACACCACTATGCCTTCCATCTTAACTACACAAGTTTGCAATTGCTCTATCTGATAATAAGGTTACATCAGCAGTTAGAGGCATTAGAAATTCAGTAATTGAATTGAGCCCGGGGCGTGGAGGATTCGATATTTGATCTTTAGTAAGGAACAAGTAAGGAGAAATCCTATCCGACATCAAGGAAGAGGTAAAGTGAAATGGAAGAATAGAACCCTGAGCAGAAAAGATGAAGCTATTAGACATTGGACGTGCTCCTCACCCTCAAGAGCTCTGTTACCATGTAACACTGGTGTCCAAAACCCAACCCACTCTGACATTGGATAGAGCCTCTGAATCAGGGAGAGTCTATAATGCATTGAGATTAATAGAATATTTTGGATTTTTCCTTCACTTAAATCTGGAAGCATTACTATTTCACAGTCCTCAGATAATTATTACCAGTACAGAAAACCTCATTTCTAATAAACAATGACCTTTTATATTGAATTCCTGACAAACACATGAATATTGAAAAATCAAAGAGTGCATGCCTAGAGTAACTGTACCTATTTATCCCAAGCACTAAATTTAGAATTATGTTTTATATCTGACTGTATTCTTACATACTCTCTTAGTGAAAACCAGGAGGAAGTGATAGAAATCATCACTGAAGCTCCTGGGTATGAAAGGTGAGTTATAAATAGATAAATGAAGCAGGAGCATCCATGGCCATACAGAGATTTTTTTGGAAATTGTTTCTGCATCTTTCATTTCACCATGTGGAGATCACTTTCCATCTTTCCTAGACTGAGGTAGACAAAGATGAGCTTGTCACAGCACAGTGCCTTTCCTTTTAGTGTATTTTCCACTTATTTATTTGCAGCGAATTCCTTAGGAAACAATGAGATTCCCTGTGTATGAGACTCTACATTCTGGTGTGCCCTCTCCTACTAGAATGATCGAGGAGGGGAGAAAATACTATTTGGAGCAAGCAGGATGTTGGAATGGACCAGGAAGAGGGAAGCACTCAGCAAAAGAACAGAGCTAATGGAAATGAATTGGTTTCTCATGCTGCAGAGCTCTGTCAGCATGTGAGGCTGGTGCCTAAACCGAACCTCATATCACATTAGATGGAGCCCTTGTCCTCTTACCTGCAGCCACTAGATCGTATCTCAGGGTAAGGAAGACAACCATGTTGCATGAAATAAAGAGGTGATGGAGGACATAGCAAGGGGAGGACAAGAGACTGAAACACAAAGCAGTCTACCTACAAACTGAACTGGAATGTAAAACTACTGCCACCAGAAAAGAATCTTACACATTGGGATGGGGTTCAGCAGTGAAAATGACTTTCAAAATCTTAATTCATTAAGGCTTCTTTCAACAGGCTTAACAATTTCATTACTACCATATAATGCCTCACTTACACAGAAAAAAGATATACTAGTTTCTAAATAGCTAAATTACATGTGAATTTCTTATACTTTAATCAGTTTATTAGTTGTATGGATATATTAGTTAATGTGAATGAAAAAGTAAGTCTATGACTACGCACAGTGTGTCACTGTGTGAAATTTAAGTGTTTAGCTCTGACGAAAATGAACTGACATCACTCAGGTATGATGGAATCATATATCTACGTATATAAATAAATATCTTCGTCATATATAAATATACATATAGATATATAAAAATATTCACAGGTATTAAAAATAGACATTCTTACACACTGTTTCTAAGGTATTGGCAGTGTCCACCTCTGTATATTACCCCCTTTCCTCTGTGTATCTAGTCAGATAAATGAGATCAGAACAGGTCAGAAGGAAGCAGACCACTGTCTCCTACCCAGGTGACAAGCAGCCAAAACTTTTAGAAAACTATCAGGTGCCTGTATGAGTCTACTAGAGAGGGCTGCAGTGGTTTCTAGAGCTGCCATAACAGAGTGTCAAGGACTGAGCAGCTGATACACCAGCAATTCCTTATCTCACAGTCCTCGGGACTAGAAGTGTGAAATGAAGGTGTTGGCAGGGTTGGCTTCCTATGAGGGCTGTAGGGCAGAATCTGTTGTATGCCTCTTTGCCAGTTGCTGGTTGCTGGCATTCTCTGGCATTCCTTGGATGTACTCAGCACTCAGATCTCTGCCACTATCTTCTTGTGAAATTACTGTATGTGTACATCTCTGCCCAAATTTTCCCTAATTATGAGGATACCAATCATATTGGAGTAGTGGGCCTTCCCACACCTCTGTGAGCTCCATGTCAACTACACATATTTGCAATTACTTCTATTTCAGAATCAGGTCATACCATGAGTTAGGGAGATGGGAACTTCAGTAATTGAATTCTGTTGGTACCATATTCAACCTATAACAAGGAACAAGTGAGGAGAAGTCTTATCTGGCATTAACGAAGAGGTGTAGAAGATATGGAGGAGTAGGGCCTTAAGTAGGAAACACAAAGCTAAGAGTCTCTGGATGTTTTCCTCATCCTCAAGAATTCTGTCACCATGTTAAGGCTGCTGTCCCAGAGTCGAGCCCCCTCTTACTTTGCATGGAGCCCCTGACTCAGGTTGAGACTCTATAATGCATTGAGAATAAGAGAATAACAGGGACCTCTCCTTGACTTAAATCTGGAAGCATTACTATTTCAAAAGCCTAAAATAGTTATTGCCAGCACACAAACCTTCATTTCTTATAAACAATGACCTTTTATATTGAATTAGTGACACACACATGGATATTGGAAAATCAAACAGTGCATGCCTAGAGTAACTGTACCAATTTATCCGAAACAGTATATTTAGAATTATGTCTTATATCTGCCTGTATTCTTACATACTCTTTTAGTAAAAACCAGGAGGAAGTCAAAGAAATCATCAATGAAGCTCCTCTGCAAGAAAGGTGAGTTATCAATAGATAAATGAAGATATACGTATGTCTGTATAGGTATATACAATCTTACACACATACATATATAAATAAATATACATGCAGACATTCTCCTATCAACATACATACATACACCCATGCATATCCTACAGAAATAGAAGAAAATTAAAAAGACAGATTCACATATTTGAAACTTACCCTCAGGAGTATCCATGGCCATACAGCAATTTTTTTACATTGTTTCTACATCTTCTTATTGCAGCATTTGGAGGTAACTTTCCATATTTCTTAGACTGAGGTAGACAAAGACAAGGCGGTCACTAGAGAATTGTTTTTTCCTGTTAGTGTATTTGTCCACTTAGTTATTAGCAGTGAATTCCTTAGGACACAATGAGGTTCCCTGTGTATGAGACTCTACATTCTAGTACGCCCTCTACTACTAGAATGAACCAGTAGGGGAGAAAATTCTATTTGGAGCAATCAGGATGTTGCAATGCACCAGAAAGAGGTAAGCACTCAGCAAAAGAACAGAGCTAATGGAAATGAATTGGTTTCTCATGCTCCAGAGCTCTGTCAGCATGTGAGGCTGGTGCCTAGACCGATCCTCAGTATCACATTAAATGGAGCCCTTGTCCTCTTAGCTGCAGCCACTAGATCGTATCTCAGGGCCAGGAAGACAAGCATGATGCATGAAATAAAGAGGTGATGGAGGACATAGCAAGGGGAGGACAAAAGACTGAAACACAAAGCAGTCTGCCTACAAACTGAACTGGAATGTAAAACTACTGCCACCAGAAAAGAATCATACACATTGGGATGAGGTTTAGCAATGAAAATGACTTTCAAAATCTTGATTCATTAAGGCTTCTTTCAACAGGCTTAACAATTTCATTACTACCATATAATGCCTCACTTACACAGAAAAAAGATATACTAGTTTCTAAATAGGCGAATTACACTCCTGGATACAGCTGGAACCCATTCTACTAAGTGAAGTATCTCAAGAATGGAAAAACAAGCACCACATGTACTCAGCAGCAAATTGGTATTAACGGATCAACACCTAAGTAGACATATAGGAATAACATTTGTCGGGTGTTGGGCGGGTGGGAGGGGGGAGGAGGGGATGAGTATATACAAACATAATGAGTGAGATGTGCAATGTATGGGGGATGGTCATGCTTGAGGCTCTGCCTCGAGGGGGAAGGGGGGCATGGGCAATATACATAACCGTAATATTTGTACCCCCATAATATGCTGAAATTAAAAAAAAGTAAAATAAATAAATAAATAGGCGAATTACATGTGAATTTCTTATACTTTAATCAGTTTATTAGTTGTATGAATATATTAGTCAATGTGAATGAAAAAGTAAGTCTATGACTACACACAGTGTGTCACTGTGAAATTTAGTGTTTAGCTCTGGCAAAAATGAACTGACATCACTCATGTATGATGGAATCATATATCTACGTATATATATAAAAAAAATCTCCGTGATATATAAATATACATATAGATATATAAAAATATTCACAGGTATTAAAAATAGACATTCTTACACACTGTTTCTAAGGTATTGGCAGTGTCAGCTTCTGTACGTTACCCCCTTTCATCTGTGTATCTAGTCAGATAAATGAGATCAGAACAGGTCAGAAGGAAGCAGACCACTGCCTCCTACGCAGGTTACTAGCAGCCAAAACTTTTAGAAAACTATCAGGTGCCTGCGTATGAGTCTACTAGAGAGGGCTGCAGTGGTTTCTAGAACTGCCATAACAGAGTGTCAAGGACTGAGCAGCTGATACACCAGTAATTCCTTATCTCACAGTCCTCGGGACTAGAAGTGTGAAATGAAGGTGTTGGCAGGGTTGGCTTCCTATGAGGGCTGTAGGGCAGAATCTGTTGTATGCCTCTTTGCCAGCTGTTGCTGGTTGCTGGCATTCTCTGGCATTCCTTGGATGTACTCAGCACTCGGATCTCTGCCGCTATCTTCTAATGAAATTTTCTGTATGTGTACATCTCTGCCCAAATTTTCCCTGATTATTAGGATACCAATCATATTGGAGTAGGGGGCCTTCCTACACCTCTGTGACCTCCATGTCAACTACACATGTTTGCAATTACTCTATTTCAGAATCAGGTCATACCATGAGTTAGAGAGATGGGAACTTCAGTAATTGAATTGTGTTGGTTCCATAGTCAACCTATAACAAGGAACAAGTAAGGAGAAGTCTTATCTGGCATTAAGGAAGAAGTGTGGAGGATATGGAAGAGTAGGGCCCCAAGTAGGAAACACAAAGCTAAGAGTCTCTGGATGTTAGCCTCATCCTAAGAGTTCTGTCACCATGTTAAGGCTGGTGTCACAAAGTCCAGCCCACTCTTACTTTGCATGGAGCCCCTGACTCACGTGGAGACTCTATAATGCATTGAGAATAAGAGAATAACAGGGACCTTTCCTTGACTTAAATCTGGAAGCATTACTATTTCAAAAGCCTAAAATAGTTATTGTCAGCACACATAGCTTCATTTCTTATAAACAATGACCTTTTATATTGAATTAGTGACACACACATAAATATTGAAAAATCAAAGAATGTATGCCTAGAATAACTGTACCTATTCATCCCAAATAGTATATTTAGAATTATGTCTTATATCTGACTGTATTCTTACATACTCTCTTAGTAGAAAACAAGAGGAAGTCAAAGTAATCATCACTAAAGCTTCTCTGCAAGAAAGGTGAGTTATCAATAGTTAAATGAAGATATGCGTATGTCTGTATAGGTATATACAATCTTATACACATACATATATAAATATACATGCAGACATTCTCCTATCAAAACACATACATACATACATGCATATCTTACAGAAATAGAAGAAAATTAAAAAGACAGATTCACATATTTGAAACTTACCCTCAGGAGCATCCATGGCCATACAGAGACTTTTTTTGACATTATTTCTGTATCTTCTTACTGCAGCATTTGGAGGTAACTTTCCATCTTTCCTAGACTGAGGTAGACAAAGACAAGCTGGTCACAGGAGAGTTACTTCTTCTTGTTAGTGTATTTGTCATCCTTAGTAGCATGTCATTCCTTAGTAAACAATCAGATTCCCAGTGTTTGAGACTCTCCATGCTGGTGCACCCTTTCCTGCTAGAATGGGCCAAGAGAAGAAAAATTCATGTTCGGAGCAACCAGGAGATTGTAATGGACGAGGAAGAGGTAAGCGCTCAGCAAAAAGCATGGAGCTAATCAAACCTAGATGGATTTCCCTCCTCCACAGCTCTGTCAACGTGTGAGGCTGGTGCCTAGACCGAACCTCACTATCACATTAGATGGAGCCTTGTGTTCTTAGCCTGCAGTTGATTGATCCTTTCTCATGGACAAGAAGACAAGCATGAAGCAGGAAAGTAAGGACGTGATGAAGGGACATAGGAAGCAGGAAATGAGATGGAATTACTTGACTGACTACCTACAAACAATAGCTGCATGTAAAACTAATGCCACTGCACAAAAGATTGTTGCACATTGGGATTACGTTTAGCAGTAAAAATAACGTTTAAAATCTTGATTCATTAAGAATTCTCCCAAGAGGCTTAATAGTTTCATTACTACCATACAATGCCTCATTTCTAGGGGAAAATGAAATACCAGTTTCTAATAGCCAAATTACCCCTGAATGTCTTTAAGTTTAATCACTTTATTTGTTCTATAGATATTGTAGCTAATTTAATGAGAATCTAAATCTATGAATTCACATAGTGTTTGATTATCTGAAATTTAATTCTTCAGGTCTGTCCAACAGGAAGTGATCTCAGTAACATATGTGTCTGTCACATATGTGTGTGTGTGTGTGTGTGTGTGTGTGTCTGTGTGTGCATTACCACTTTTAAAAATCTAAATGTACATATAGATGTATAACAGTATACACAGTTATTACGTCTAGACTGCCTTGGTCTCTGTTTCTAAAGTACTGTCAGTGTCAGATTGTGTGTGGAACACACCTTCCTTTGTGGATGTGCTCAGAGAAAAGAGGTCAGAACCGGTCAGAAGGATGCAGACCACTGCCTCCTATCCTAGTGACTATCAGCCAAAACCTTTAGAAAACTATCAGATTGTCTGTATAGGAGACTTTAGTAGATAGGACTGTAGTAGTTTCTCAGGCTGCCGTAACAAAGTGTCACAAACTGAGTGGCTGAAACACCACAACTTTATTATCTCACAGCCCTAGATGCTAGAAGGCCTAAATGAAGGTGTCGGCAGGGTGGGCTTTTTATGAGGGCTGTGGGGCAGTCTCTGTTCTTTGCCTCTTTGCTAGCTTTTGCTGCTTGCTGGAAATCTGTGGCATTCCCTGGCGTGTAGACTCTTCACCCACATCTCCACCTCCATCTTCCCATGAAATTGTTCCTGTGTGTGCATCTGTGTCCACATTTTCCCTATTTATGAGGATACCAATCATATTGCATGAGGGGCCTACCTTACACCACTATGCCTTCCATCTTAATTACGCAAGTTTACAATTACTCTATTTGAGAATAAGGTTACATCATCAGTTAGAGGCATTAGAACTTCAGTAATTTATTGGGCCAGGGTAGGGGGTTGGTAGGATATTTGATCTTTAATAAAGAACAAGTGCGGAGAAATCCTATCTGGCATCAAGGAAGAGGTAAAGTGAAATGGAGCAGTATAGCCCTAAGCAGAAAAGATGAACCTAGTAGACTTTGGATGTGCTCCTCACCCTGAAGTGCTCTGTTACCATGTAAGGCTGGTGTTTGTAACTCCAACCCACTCTCATATTGGATGGAGCCCTTGACTCAGGAGGAAAGTCTGTAATGCATTGAAATTAACAGAATATCAAGGGCCGGGTGCGGTGGCTCACGCCTGTAATCCTAGCACTCTGGGGGGCCAAGGCGGGTGGATTGCTCAAGTTCAAGAGTTCAAAACCAGCCTGAGCAAGAGCGAGACACTGTCTCTACTAAAGATAGAAAGAAATTAATTGGCCAACTAAAAATATATAGAAAAAATTAGCCGGGCATGGTGGTGCATGCCTGTAATCCCAACTACTCAGGAGGCTGAGGCAGAAGGATCGCTTAGGCCCAGGAGTTTGAGGTTGCTGTGAGCTAGGCTGATGCCACGGCACCCTAGCTCGGGCAACAAAGTGAGACTCTGTCTCAAAAAAAAAAAAAAAAAAGATAATAACAGGGACCTTTCCTTGACTTAAATCTGGAAGCATTACTATTTCACAGGCCTAAGATAATTATTACCAGTACTGAAAGCCTCATTTCTAATAAACAATGACCGTTTATATTGAATTCGTGACACACACATGAATATTGAAAAATCAAACAGTGCATGCCTAGAGTAACTGTACTACTTTATCCCAAACAGTAAGTTTAGAATTATGTTTTATATCTGACTGCATTCTTACATATTCTCTTAGTGAAAGCGACGAGGATGTGACAGATGCCATCACTGAAGCTCTTCTCCAAAAAAGGTGAATTATAAATAGATAAATGAAGATATATGTATGTCTGTTTAGGTATATACAATCTTACACACATATACAAATAAATACAGACATACTCCTATTAACACACATATAGACAAACATGCATATCCTACAGAAATAGAAGACAAATAAAAAGACAGATTGACATGTTTGAAACTTACCCTCAGGAGCATCCATGGCCATACAGAGATTTTTTTGGACATTGTTTCTGCATCTTCTCATTTCAGCATTTGGAAGTAATTTTCCATCTTTCCTAGACTGAGGTGGACAAAGAGGAGCTGCTCACAGGAGAGTTGCTTTTTCCTGTTATTGTATTTGTCCACTTAGTTATCAGCAGCAAATTCCTTAGAAAACAGTGAGATTCCCCGTGTATGAGACTCTACATTCTAGTACGCCCTCTACTACTAGAATGAACCAGGAGGGGAGAAAATTCTATTTGCAGCAAGCAGGATGTTGCAATGCATGGGGAAGAGGGAAGCACTCAGCAAAAAAGAACAGAGCTAATGGAAATGAGTTGGTTTCTCATGCTCCACAGCTCTGTCAGCATGTGAGGCTGGTGGCTAAACCGATCCTCAGTATCACATTAGATGGAGCTCTTGTCCTCTTAGCCTGCAGCCACTTGATCGTATCTCAGGGCCAGGAAGACAAGCATGATGCATGAAATAAAGAGGTGATGGAGGACATAGCAAGGGGAGCACAAGAGACTGAAACATAAAGCAGACTACCTACAATCTGAACTGGAATGTAAAACTACTGCCACCAGAAAAGAATCTTACACATTGGGATGAGGTTCAGCAGTGAAAATGACTTTCAAAATCTTGATTCATTAAGGCTTCTTTCAATAGGTTTAATAATTTCATTACTACCATATAATGCCTCACGGAAAAATGAAATAGTAGTTTCTAAATAGCCAAATTACATGTGAATGTCTTAGACTTTAATCATTTCATTAGTTGTATGGATATTGTAGCTAATAGGAAAGAAAAAGTAAGTCTATGAGTACACACAGTGTGTCACTGTGTGAAATTTAAGTCTTTAGCTCTGAGCAAAATGAACTGACATGGCTCATGTATGATGGAATCATATGTATAAATATCTCCATCATATAAGAATATACATAATGATATATAAAAATATTCCCAGGTATTAAAAATAAACATTTTTGGACACTGTTTCTAAGATATTGGCAGTGTCTGCTTCTGTATGTAACCCTCTTTCCTCTGTGTATCTAGTGGAATAAAAGAGGTCAGAACAGAACAGAAGTGAAGATGACTGCCTCCTACCCAAGTGACTGGCAGCCAAAACTTTTAGAAAACTATTGGATTGCTGCGTATGACCCTCTACTAGAGAAGGCTGTAGTGCTTTCTAGGGCTGCCATAACAGAGTGTCAGGACTGAGTGGCTGAAACACCAGCAATTCCTTATCTCACGGTCCTCGTGACTAGAAGTGCAAAATGAAGGTGTTGGCTGGGTGGCTTCCTATGAGGGCTGCAGGGAGTATCTGTTGTGGGCTTCTTTGCTAGCTGTTGCCGGTTGCTGGCCTTCACATTCCTTGGCATGTACTCCACACCCCAATCTCTGCCACGATCTTCTTGTGAGATTTTCTGTATGTGTACATCTCTGCCCAAATTGTCCCTGTTTA
>VBSM01003176.1:68053517-68068708 GCA_008086735.1 Cheirogaleus medius
AAAAAAAAAAAAGAAACACATTGACATTTAAGTTTTTTAGTAGCTCTAGAAACATTTTTAAGAAGGAGGGAATCCTCCTTCCCATTTTTTAAATGTAAATGCTTTGTTTTAAGTGGTGAAATCATTCGCTTCTTGTTTATTTTTGGTACAACCAGAGAATAATGTGAGATATTGAATTATGGGAGGCTTTGACTGTCTTGGGTGTCAGCTTAACATTCCATAGATGGGGCTTAGTTTTTATACCCTATAGTATAAAGCACACTAAATGACAATATGGAGTCCTAGGCCTGCATTTAATGTCTTGAACATTTTTAATTACTTCTATTCCTGTGTTGTTTTTTAGTAGATTTGTTTCATAAAGAAAGCTACTGTTTGATCATGGCTTTCTCTCGGAATTGCAGATACTCTGTAACATCTTTGGTCCCAGTAGTCTTGTTTTCCTAATAACTTTGTTAATGTGCTGTGAAAGATTAAAAATTTGAGTATGTAGTATATATGATAATAAATTATGAATTGGTGGGAGTTATGTAACAAGTTATCAACATTTGAAGATACTGGTACTTGATATCCTCTTAAGGAAAATTGCCTCCAAATTTTCAGCTGTAAAGTCACTGGAATAACTGTTTTAAAAAGAATTAAAATGCATGGCTTTGTAGATTTTCAGTACATATGTAAAGAATTGTGTGCAAATTGAAATGTCTGTACTGATCCTCAACACAACTAATAAAATCTAAATTACAAAAGAAAACATAAATAAATAAAAAAATAAAACTACTGGCACCAAAAAAGAATGTTACACATTGGGATGAGATTCAGCAGTGAAAATAACTTTCAAATTTTTGATTCATTAAGGCTTCTTTGAAGAGGCTTAATAATTTCATTACTAACATATAATGCATCACTTCTAGGGAAAAATGAAATATTCGTTTCTAAATAGCCAAATTACATGTGAATTTCTTAGATATTGTAGCTAATGGAAATGAAAAAGTAAGTCTATGCGTGCACATAGTGTTTGTGTGAAATTTAAGTCTTTAGCTCTGACCCAAATGAACTGACATCACTGATGTATGATGGAATCATATATATCTACATATACATAAATATCTCCTTCATATATAAATATGGATATAAATATATAAAAATATGCACAGATATTAAAGGTAGACTTTCTTGGGCACTGTTTCTAAGGTATTGGCAGTGTCTCTTGTATATGTAACCCCCTTTCCTCTGTGTATCTAGTCAGATAAAAGAGGTCAGAACAGGTCAGAAAGAAGCAGACGACTGCCTCCTACCCAGGTGACTAGCAGCCAAAACTATTAGAAAACTATCAGATTGCCTGCATAGGAGACTCAACTAGAGAGGGCTGCAGTAGTTTCTAGAGCTAACATAACACAGTGTCAAGGACTGAGCGGCTGAAACACCAGCAATTCCTTATCTCACAGTTCTCGGGACTAGAAGTGCAAAATGAAGGTGTCGGCAGGGATGGCTTTTTATGAGGGCTGCAGGGCAGAACCTGGTGTATGCCTGTCTGCTAGCTTTTGCTGGTTGCTGGCCTTCTCTGGCATTCCTTGGCATGTAGTCATCACCCGGATCTCTGCTGCTATCATCCCTGGAAATTATCCGTATGTGTGCATCTGTGCCCAAATTTTCCCTGTTTATGAGGATACCAATCATATTGGAGTAGGGGGCCTCCCCACACCTCTGTGAGCTCCATCTCAACTACACATGTTTGCAAATACTCTATTTCAGAATGAGGTCACACCATGAGTTAGAGGAATGGGAACTTCAGTAACTGAATCGTGTTGGTATCATATTGAACCTTTAACAAGGAACAAGTGAAGAGAAGTCCTATCTGGCATCAAGGAAGAGGTGTAGTGGAAATAGAGGAGTAGGGTCCTAAGTAGTAAAGACAAAGCTAAGAGTCTCTGGATGTTTTCCTCACCCTCTAGAGTTCTGTCAGCATGTTAAGGGTGGTGTCCCAGAATCCAGCCCACTCTTACATTGGATGGAGCCCCTGACTCTGGAGGAGAGGCTGTAACACATTGAGACTAATATAATACTAAAGAGCTTTACTTAAATTTGGAAATATTGCTATTTCACAGGCCTAAGGTATTTATTCCCTGCACATAGAGCCTCATTTCTAATGAAAAAATGACCTTCTAGATTCAATTAGAGCTACACACATGAATATTTAAAAATCACCCAGTTCATGCCTCTAGTCACCAACTGTAACTGTTTATCACCAAAAGTAAGTTTACAATGATGTCTTCATTCTGACCTTATTCTTTTAAAATCTTAGACCAAAAATAAACACATGGACAGAGGAATCCTTGGACCTCCGCAACCACCCACCGTGAGTTCAACTAGATAAGTAGAGATATATGTATGTATGTACATATATTCACACTTGTGCACATATATAAATGAATAAATATACATACAGACATACTTGTGTCAACATACATAAACAAACATGAATAAACAACAGTAATAGAAGACAAGGAAACACATTGACATTCGTGAGATTTACCCTCAGGAGCATCAATGGCCAGAGTGGTTTTTTTGACATTGTTTCTAAATGTTCTTGCTGTAGCATTTGGAAGTAACTTTCTATCATTTCTTGATTGAGGCAGATAAACAGGAGCTGGTCATAGGAGAGTTGCTTCTTCCTGTTAGTGTATTTGTCATCCTTAGTTAGTAGCATCCAATTCCTTAGTAAATAATCAGATTCCCCGTGTGTGAGATTCTATGTTCTGGTGCACCCTCTCCCACAAGAACTGGCCAAGAGAAGAGAGAAGATACCTCTAGTAGACTCTGGATGTGTTCCTCACCCTCATGAACTCTGTTACCATGTAAGACTCATGTCCCACACTCCAACCCACTCTTATATTGGATCGAGCCCTTGTCTCAATGGGAGAGTCCATAACACATTGAGACTAAGGTAACGATAAGTGGTTTTACTTAAATCTGGTAGTGTTACTATTTTCAGAGGTATAAGATGTTTATTAGCAGCACATAAGGCCTCATTTGTAATAAAAAATTACCTTCTACATTCAGTTAGTGTTACATGCATAAAGATTGAAAAGTAACCCAGTTTATGCCTAGAGGAACTATAACTATCTCAAAAAAGTAAATTTAGAATTATATCTTATATCTGATTGTATTCTTTTATAATCTCTTAGTGCGCAGCAGGGCGAATTAACAGAAGTAGTATCTGAGATACCTGTCCGTCATTGGTAAGTCATAAATAGATAAATAATATGTTTATGTATTAATATATGTAGACACTTTTGTACATACATAAATAAACACATATACAGAGATACTTCTATCAACACACATCTATACACAAACATGCCTACACAACAGAAATATAAAACAATTAAAGAGACAGACTGACATTTTGAAATTTACCGTGAGGACTATCCATGGCCATACAGAGTGGTTTTTGACATTGTTTCTAAATCTTCTCTCTTTAGCATTTGGAGATATCTTTCCATATTTTTTAGATTGTGGTGGGTAAATTGGGGCTGGTCACAGGAGAGTTGCTTCTTCCTGATAGTGTATTTATCACCCTTAGTTATTAGTGGCCAGTTTTTTAGGAAACAATCAGATTTCCTGTGTATGGAACTCTACATTCTGGTGCAGCCTTTCCTACTAGAATTGGCCAAGAGAGGAGAAAATCCTATTTGGAGCAAGGAGGAGGTTCCAATGGACAGGGAAGAGGGAAGCCCTCAGCAAAAAGAACAGAGCTAATGGAACCTGGATGGGTTTCGTGTTCTCCACAGCTCTGTCAGCATGTGAGGCTGGTGCCTAGACCGAACCTCACTATCACATTAGATGGAGCCCTTGTCTTCTTAGCCTGCAACCACTTGATCGTACCACAGGAGCCAGAAGATGAGCATGATGCAGGAAATAAAGAGGTGATGGAGGGACATAGGAAAGGAAGGACATGAGACTGAAATACAAAGCAGAGTACCTATAAAACTGAAGTTGAATTTAAAATTAATTCCCCCAGAAAAGACTTTTACACATTGGCTTATGTTCAGTAATAAAGAAAAATAGTTTAATCTTGATTTGGTATGTTTTGACAGTTCTGAAATTTGTATTATAATCATATAAGTTATCATAGCTAGAGAAAATGTTGTATTAGATTCCAAATAAGTAAATACACACATGAATTCTTTGATGGTCAACAAAGTTTTAAGTTGAAAAGTAATTATAACTAATTTGAACTAAAAAGTAAGTCTAGGAAGTGACATGGTATTTTACTGTTTACCTTTTTAATTCTTTGGCACTGACCTGTATGAATTGAAAGAGAATGTTCTGGCAGACTCCGTAATGCAATGTGTGATATAAATTCATAAATACATATATATGCATATATATACACACACATACATGCCTTTGTATATATAGCATACAGAGAGATTGAGATTTGGGTTATTCTTGTCAGGAGCATCCATGGGAATAAAAAGTTTCCTTGAAACTATTTCTAAAGTCCTCTCCTAGTAACTTTCTTTACAAAGTATTATTTTTTCTTTTGCATCGAGATAGAAAGATTGGAGTACAGCTCATAGAGAAGACTTCTTACTTGTGGTGTTTGTCACCTTTAGTTACTGTGGAAATGAGACTGTGCTAGTGTGGGCCAAGAGAGGAGAGAATCCTGTTTGGAGCAAGGAGGAGGTAGCAGTGGGCGGGTAGCAAAGGAGTCCACAGCAGAAGAGAATGGAACTAATAGCCCTGAAAGTGTTCCTCGCCTTCCAGGGCTCTGCTACCCTCTGAGGCTGGTGCCCTCAACCCAAACCCACCATCGCATTGGATGGAGCCCCTGCTTCAGGCCTGCAGCTATGTCTTGGGCAAGAAAGACATCTATGATAGTTGAAAATAAGGAGGTGATGATGGTAATTAAGAATTGGCAATTCCAATGGGATACATGTGATGGGGACATAGAAACTAAAGTTGAACTTGAAGAAATGCCATGGCAAAAGACTGTTACATATAGGATTAAGATATAGTTACTTAATCTGAATACATTACTATTTTCACAGCCTAAGATATTCATTACCAGCTTATAAAACCTCATTTCTAATTTAAAAAAAAATGGCACACCAGATCAAATTAGTAATATATAGGCAGTCCCCAGGTTACAGACAACCCAACTTCTGGAGTTCCGTACTTACAAACAGGCTCCTAAAAAGGATAACTTGTAATTAAATAGTTAAATTAGTGATTGGGAACTAGTTTCTTCCATGCATGTAAACAAACCTGCATGGCTAAGCGATTCACTGGCACGGCATCTCTACACTAGCTGCTGGTGTCATACACAGAGAAGCAACTGAGTGGAACACAAGAGCACAAAGAATCAGGAGATCCAGAGCCAAGAAAGTTTATGAAAAAAGAATTAGCTGAAGCCTTTCATCTCGTTGAAGCAGGATTTGCTAAGCTTGAGGAGCAAGATCCTAACATTGAGCAGTTTACAAAGGTTTACAGTGCAGTTATTGAGAACATCAGCAGCTATAAGGCCATTTATGATGACAAAAAGAAAGGCTGTGCAGACAAACCTAGATACCTTTTTCAAGAAACTGACTTCAGTGGTCAGCTCCCCTCCTCCAGCGACAGAATCAAATCCTGATTCTCTAGCACCCACTCCATCCTCTCTAGCACCATCACCATCACCAACTTCTGATAAATTTTAGCTACCTTCTTGCCTCAAAAATGCTTCTTCCTGTATACAAGACATTGATGCAACATTAAGTGAGTGTTAACCTTTAATATTATTTTTTTAAATTTCTCCTATCTCATCTAAATTTTTTGTATGCATTTATATTTTATATTCTATTTGTTTGAATTAAAAGAATGAGCACAATAGTTTCTGTAACTTACTGTTACAGTACAGGGGTATTATTATTATTACAGTATTACATTGTATTACTAATACCACCTATGAGCCATTATTATTGTTATTATTATTATCATATATGCGCTGTTCATCAGGAATCTGAGTTACATACAAATCCAACCTAAAGACCTTCTCAGGAATGCATCTCCTCCATAACCCAGGGACTGCCTGTACATGCACATGAATATTTAAAGGTTAACCAGGTCATCACTTGTAGAGTATTTGTAGCTATTTGATGCAAAAAGTTAATTTAGAATTATACATCATGTCTAACTATGACCATTTTTCCCTATAGCCCAGGTCAAATTGCATTGAGCACAGGAACTAGTCATAAAGCCACCAGAGAAACGTGAGTTGTAAAATATTAAGTTAAGATACACACATGCATATACACACAGATATATACTTCTATCAACATGTATGCACACACACACAAAACACATAAAACCATGACAAGAGATTGCGATTTTTGAGATTTACTCTCAGGACCATCTGTGGCAATACAGTGTGTTTTTTTTTCTTTTTGCTCTCATTTTCAGACAGAAATACAGTGCATCTTTGGCATTGTTTCTAAATCTTCTCACTGTAACATCTGTAGTTGACTTTTCACCTTTCTAAGATCGATAAAAGAAAACAGATCATAGACAGATGCTTCTTCTTACTAGTGTACTGCCACGCTTAGTTACTAGCAGGCAAATGCTTAGGAACTCAGATTTTCTTTCTATGGGACTCTGCTATCCAAGGGAGGACAGAATTCTATGTGGAGCAAGAAGGAGGTAGCAGTGGACAGGGAGCAGAGAAGTCCTCAGCAGGAAAAAAAAAATGGTGCGAATAGCCCTGGAAATGTCCTTACCCTCCAGAGCTCTTCCACCATGTGAGACTGGTGCTCCCAGCCCAAACTCACTGTCACCTTGGATGGAGCCTCAAGCCTGCAGTTTCTTGACCCTGCGTGAGAGCATAGAAGACATCTATGATGATAAAAATAAGGCGTCAGTGGAGGGACTTGAGAATCAGAAAATTATATTGGATAAAGGGGATTCATGCCTAGAAACTGCAGTTGAATTTGAAATAAATCACAAAATGTGTTCACATTGTGGTTAGCTACAATAATAAAATCCTGAACTTAAATATTAATTAAATATCATAAAATGTTTTCACAGGCTTAAGATACTTATTACAAACATGTAAAGTTACATTTCTATGGAGGAAATATAAGTGTCCAAATAACTTATTGCATGTGAATTAAGGGTAAACAACTTTATAAGTTGTGCAGAAATTTATGCTAATTTGAACCATAAAGTTATATCTGAGGAGTAACATGGTATCTTGCTATGTATTTTTTAATTCTTTAGCAATGTATCAAGTGACCTGAAAAGAGTATCCTAGGGTGTCACCAGTACCATGTAGGATATAAATGAATAAATATATAACATGTACATATACATATATGTATACACACACATATTCATGCATACATGCATACACACACACACACACACAACCTGCAAAGAAATTTTGATTTGGGATATTCACTCTTAGGAGCATTCATAGGAATACAGTGTTCCCTTGGTTAGTGTTTCTAAAGTTCTCTCATGGTAAACATCTGTATGGAATATTATTTGTCTTTTGAATAGAGATAGGAAAAGGAAGAACAAGTCACAGAGGAAGAAGTCCTTTATGCTTAGTGTGTGTCACCCTATGTTACTGTGTATGAGACTGTAACAGCGTGAGCCAAAGAAAGAAAGAATCTTATCTGAAGCAAGGAGGAGGTAGCAGTGGACAGTGAGCAAAGGAGCCCTCAGCAGAGAAGAAAGGAGCTAGTAGACCCTAGAACTATCTCCCACCCTCCAGAGCTCTGCACCATGTGAGACTCATGCCCTAAACTCACACCAGCATCCCATTGGATGGAGTCCCTGCCTCACACCTGCAGTTACTTGACCCTGTGTGAAAGCAGGGAAGGCATTTATGATTGTGAAAGTAAGGAGTTGATGGAGGGACTTGAGAATCAGGAAATAAGATGGGGCGAAAGAGAATTTGTACCTAGAAACTGCGCCAAGCCTTTTTAAATTGAAATTTTAAAAGGCCAACCAGGTTGTAAGTAAAAGAGTAATTATAGCTGATTTGAATCAAAAATTAAATCTAGGAAATCAGGGGGTGTCTATGTAGCTTTTACTCCATTAGTACTACCTTCAGTGAAGTGACAACAGGAACTCATGAAGGAACTACCCATGTGATGTGAGATCTAAATAAACAGTATAGTTATTAATAGATATAAGTAGATATATCCATGTAAATACACACGTACACATACATGCACACAAGCATACACATACACACAAAAAAGAGAGATTGAGATTTGGGGAGTTCATCGTCAAGAGCATCCATGACAATACAGAGTGTCTTAGACACTGTTTTCTAAAGTCTTCTTTTGTGCTATAGTATCTGTAGGTACCTTTCTATCTTTTTTGGATCTAGTTGGATAAAAAAGGAACAGGTCATAAGAAGAATGCTTCTTATTTATAATTTGTTGGTCACTCTAAGTTATCAGCAGCCCAATAATGGTAGGAAAGTATGAGAATGTGTGTATGACACCCTAATAGCCAAGAGAGGAGACAGTCCTGTTTGTAGCAAGGAGGAGGTAGCAGTAGACAGGGAGCAGAAAAGAATGGAGCTAGTAGGCTCTAGAACTGTCTCTTTGCCACCATGTGAGGCTGCTGCCCCAAAGGCAAACCCACCAAGCATCACATTAGATGGAGCCCCTGTCTCAGGTCTGCAGCTACTTGATCCTATCTGAGGGACAGGGAAGACACCCCTCACTGGTGAAGGACTGCTTATAGTAGGTGGTGTTGGGACTTGAGAAGGCAGAAAATGACAAGGGCAAGCAAGATGAGTTCCTACAAACTGAAGTTGAATTGGATGTAAATTTTATCACAAGTGGTGTTACACTTGGAAATTAGGGTTAGGAATAAAGAAACGTATATAAAGCTGAATAAGTTTTTTCCACAGGCCTAAGATTTCATTATAAACATATAAACCTTCATTTCTAGGGGAAAATTAAATACCAGGTTTCAAACAACTAATGTTAATTTTTTAGGACAACTAGATTATAGAGTAGTTATAGCTACTTTGTATTCGAAAAATAAGTCTAGGAAGACATAGGAAGTCTTACTATGTTCATTTTTAATCCTTTAGCTGTGACCCCATTGAATTAAAAAGAATAATCTGTGGTATAATCATCAATGAAGAGTCAGACATAAATATATTAATATAGAGAGAGAAGGGAAGGGAAGATACTGAGATTTGTAAAATTTATTCACAAATGAAGTGATAATTAATTTCAATAATAAAGAAGTACAATTCAATTTCTATTCACTAGCCTTTTTTATATAAAGGCCCAAGTGTGTCTTTACCTCATATAAGGTTTAATTTTAGGTAAAAATGACATACCAAGTTCCAAATAATTAATTCACATATGTTTTTAGAGTTCAGCCAGTTTATAAATTATAGAGCAGTTGTACCTAATTTCAACCAAAAAGTACGTCTTCAAAGTCAATTGGCTCTGACATGTGCATTTTTTTTCTTTTGAGTCTTGCTCTGTTGCCTTGTCTAGAGTGCCGTGGCATCACCATAGCTCACGGCAACCTGAAACTCCTGGGCTCAAGCAATCCTCCTGCCTCAGCCTCCTGAGTAGCTAGGATTACAGGTGTGGGCCATCATGCTCAGCTAATTTTTTTTTTTTTTTTGGTAGAGACTGGGTCTCACTATGTTGCTCAGGCTGGTCTGGAACTCCTGGCCTCAAGCAATCCTTCCGCCTCGGCTTCCTAAAATGCTGAGATTACAGATATGAGCCACAATGCCTGGCCTGACATGTACTTTTTTTTTGGTTTCTTTCTCAAAGGAAGTGATGACATATACATTTTTAATCTTTAGCACTGACCTGAATAAAATGAGATCAGTGGTCTTTGACTACTTAGATATATCTCACCTTTCAGTGACAGTGTTAGCAAAGACTACTGATGTCATTTATTTGGGTCAGTGCTAAAGCATATCTACATATGATATACAAAAGGATATATAGAGGGGGGAAAATATTAGAGAATATATATACAGGCATACCTCTGTTTTTTGCTCTTCACTTTATTTCACTTTGCAGATATTGCATTTTTTTTTTTTTTACAAATTCAAGCTTTTTGGCAAATTCAAACAAGTCCCTTGGTGCCATTTTTCCAACAGCATGTGCTCAGTTGGTGTTCCTGTGTTACATTTTGGTAATGCTCACAATATTTCAAACATTATTATTATTATGTCTATTCTGGTGATCTGTGATCAGTGATTTTGGTGTTACTATTAATATTATAATTGTTTTGGAACACCATGAACCATGCCCATAGAAGATGGTGAACGTAATCGATTAATGTTTTATGTGTTCTGACTGTTCCACTGATCCCCTATTCCCCTGTCTCTCTACTCTTCTTGGGCTTGCCTATTCTCCGAGGCACAACGATATTGAAATTAGGCCATTTAATAAGCCTACCGTGGCCTCTAAGTGTTCAAGTGAAGAGTCACATGTCTCTGATTTTAAACCAAAAGCTAGAAGTGATTGTGAGGAAGCCATGTCAAAAGCCAAGATAGGCCAAAAGCTAAGCCTCTTGCATCAGTCAGCCAATTTGTGAATGCAAAAGAAAATTCTTCAAGGAAATTACAAGTGCTACTCCAATGAACACATGAATGATAAGAAAGCAAAACAGCCTTATTGCTGATAGGAAGAAAGTTTTAGTGGTCTGGATAGAAGATCAAATGAACCACAACTTTTCCTTAACCCAAGATAAAGCTTAACCCAAGATAAAGCCCTAACTCTGTCCATTTCTATTAAGGCTGAACAAGGTGAGGAAACTTCAGAAGAAGAGCTTGAAGCTACCAGAGGTTGGTTCATGAGGTTTAAGGGGAGAAGCCATCTCTATGACATAAAAGTACAAAGTGAAACAGCAAGTGCTGATGTAGAAATGGCAGTAAGTTATCCAGAAAATCTAGCTAAGATAATTGATGAAGGTGGCGACACTAAACAACAGATTTTCAATGTAAATGAAACAGCCTTCTATTGGAAGAACATCTATTATAGGACTTTCACAGCTAGAGAGAAGTCAATGTCTAGCTTTAGTGCTTCAGAGGACAGGCTAACTCTTTTTGTTAGGGCCTAATGCAGCTCGTGACTTTAAGTTGAAGCCAATGCTTATTGATCATTCTGAAAATCCTAGTGTCCTTAAGAATTATGCTACATATATTCTGCCTGTGCTCTCTAAATGGAAAAACAAAGCCTGTATTACAGCAAATTTGTTTATAGCATGGTTTACTGAACATTTTAAACCTGTTGAAACTTAATGCTCAGGGAAAAAAAAAGATTCCTTTCAAAATGTTACTGCTCATTGACAATGCACCTGGTCACCCAAGAGCTCTGATGGAGATGTTCAAGGAGATTAATGTTGTTTTCATGCCTGTTAACACAACATCCATTCCGTAGCCCATGGATCAAGAAGTAATTTTGACTTTCAAATCTTGTTATTATATTTAAGAAATACATTTTGTAGGGCTATAGCTGCCATAGGTAGTGATTCTTCTGGTGGTTCTGGGCAAAGTAAAATGGAAATTTACTTTGAAACTTTTCAAATTTATTCAGTTTGAAAATTGAAAATCCTTTCTACAATTCACCATTGTAGATGCCATTAAGAACATTTGTGATGCATGGGAGGAGACCAAAATATCAACATTAACAGGAGTTTGGAAGAAGTTGATTCCAACCCTCGTGGATGACTCTAAAGGACTGAAAACTTTAGTGGAGGAAGTCACTGCAGATGTGGTGGAAATAACAAGAAAACTTAATTAGAAGTGGAGCTTGAAGATGTGACTGAATTGCTGCAATTTCAGGATAAAAGTTGACCACATGAGGAGTTACTTCTTATGGATGAGCAAAGAAAGTTGTTTCTTAAGACAGAATCTACTCTTGGTGAAGGTGCTATAAACATTTTTAAATGACAACAAAGGATTTAGAATAGTCCATAAACTTTGTTGATATAGCATCAACAGGGTTTGAAAAGATCATGTCCAATTTTGAAAGAAGTTCTAGTGTGGGTAAAATGCTATCAAAACAGCATCACATGCTACAGAGAAGTCTTTTGTGAAAGGATGAGTTGATCGGTGCAGCATACTTCATTGTTGTCTTATTTTAAGAGATCATAATATCCATCCCAACCTTCAGCAGCCATGACCTTGATCAGCAGCTCCACCAGCAAAAAGATTATGACTCACTGAAGGGTCAGAAGATCACTAGCATTTTTGAGCAATAAAGTATTTTATATTAAGCTATATACATTATTATCTTAGAAATAATCCTATTGTACTCTTAATAAAGTACTGTATTATATAAACATAACGTTTATATGCACAGGGAAACAAATTTGGGTGACTCTCTTAATACGATATTTGCTTTATTGCAGTGGCCTAGAACTGAACCTGCAATATTTTTGAGATATGCCTACATATATATCCTTTATATACTCTCTATATATCCTTTTAAATTACGGGGGGGAGGGGTGGTAGAGGCAATGTATGTAACCCTAACAATATTTGTACCCCCATTATATGATGAAATAAAAAAAATAAATAAAAATAAAAAAATAAATTACACACACACACACACAGACAAGAGACAGACACTGAGAGGAAGAAAGAAATATTCAAATTCAGTGTTGAAAATATCCATGAGAAAAGAGTTTTCTGGTCAATGATTCTAAAGTTCTTTCTAAAAGTTAGATCTTCCAGGGAGCTAAGTTATGTTTCCTATATTCTTTAGATGCCCAGAATTCTTATTGTTCAAATAAATTGGTCACATCACTGTTTCATGTAGCAAACATCTAATGATATATTTTTGCATTTTTTGGTGATTAAAGTATATCAGAACTACTCTCCAGATTTGAGAATGGTGAAGGAAACGACGCTGATTTGAACACCTCAGATAGGTAAGTCAGTTTGAAGTTTGGAAGTAGGGAGCCTTTGTTGGATCTCTTTGGGAAAACAGGGTTTGTGCTAAGGCAAGAAGAAAAAGGAAAACCATGGAAAGATATGAAAATGTAGGGGAGGGAGAGCACACAGTATTTACTCCAATGAAATTGGCAGACAAATACTATGTTAAAAAAAATTCCATCTATTCAGAAGTAAATGTTCTAGCTTGAAAATGTGAAAAATATCCATCGAATAGAGTAATTTTATTAAAAGTTTCTTTCTTAGCAGAGGAATGCAGAATCCTACTTACCCTTAAATCGTGGTCCTTTCTCATTTTTCCTGGATACCATCCAGTTCCTGGTTTTGTAGATCTTGCTATGCATGGGACCGATAGGAAAGGTGAACATGTTTTGCTAACTAAAAGCCTCTTTATGCTCACTGGGATTTTATTAATTTTGATTTGTTTCTCAGTAATCTCACTTGGAGTACTTCCTATTGCATTGGTCTGAAGGCATTTTACTATGTACTCACTGTAATGAAACAATACATTCTTAAATTGGTTGTGGCTGAACTGCAGAAACATTCAGGAGATTTTTCTTCTGCCTCTCTCCTACTCAGTTATATAACCATTCACCAGCTTTGTCAACATTGGAGACAGAGTACTACCAAAGAGGAAATTAAATTGGTCACTGTTGCAATTTGTTAGTGTCTAAACAAGGATTATGGTCGGGCACAGTGGCTCATGCCTATAATCCTAGCACTCTGGGAGGCCGAGGCGGGTGGATCCTTTGAGCTCAGGAGTTTGAGACCAGCCTGAGCAAGAGTGAGACCCCTGTCTCTACTAAAAAAATAGAAAGAAATTAGCTGGACAACTAAAAAATATATATTAAAAAAAATTAGCTGGGCTTGGTGGCTGGCGCATGCCTGTAGTCTCGGCTACTCAGGAGGCTGAGGCAGGAAGATTGCTTGAGCCCAGGAGTTTGAGGTTGCTGTGAGCTAGGCTGACGCCATAGCACTCTAGCCAGGGCAACAGAGTAAGACTCTGTCTCAAAAAAAAAAAAAAAAAACCCAAATAAACAAGGATTACATGGGAAACAAAGGGGGCAACTACTGAATACAAACAGTTCTTCAAATTACCCTGAATTTCCACTTTCTAGAACTTTTTTCATCATGGACCATCAATGAATAGTTTATTCTGCTACTTAATTAAATTGCATGTCTGAATATTAGCCGTGCATTTCTGTAATGGAGCTGCTTAGGGATAGGACAAAATATAGACAGATTGAGAAAGAGAAGCATTTCTTTCCTCTTTCCCCACTCCAAAGAAAATAAAGTGGGATTTTTTGGTTTGGTTTTGTTTTTAAATGACAAGAGCTCATTGCATAGATATAGGAGGCATTTGCAGTAGTCCCTGTGAGAAATGCTGGTGTTTCAGACCAGGGCGATGATCTTAGATTTGAAGTGAAAGCTGGAATTGATGTTTGGCTTTGGCATCTAATATTCACTTGACACTCAGCAAATCAATTTTAAACCTCTTTAAACTTCATGGTTTTTTATTTTTTTTATTATTTCTACATATTAAGGGGGTACAAATGTTTAGGTTACGTACGTTGCCCTTGCCCCGCCTCCAGTCAGAGTTTCAAGCGTGTCCATCCCCCAGTCGGTGTGCATCGCACTCATTATGTATGTATATACCCATCCCCGCCCTCCCTCCCATGTTAAACTTTAGATTATTCAAATGTAAACTGGTAATAATGCTGTCTATGATATCTATTTACTGGGTGTTGTATTATAAAAATTAATAATAAAAGTAAAATAACATAAATAAGTAAGGTACTTTGAAAATTATCCAAAGTTTAGTGTTCTATTCACATATATTCTAGATAGGAAAGTAAAAAAACTCATGAAACAGAAAGGTGAAAATTTTAGTTACTAGTAAAAAGCATTTTAAATACACTTCTGAAGAATTTTCCTTTAAAATCATATTTACAAAAGCCTTTGTGTTTTGGTTAAATTCATAATGTATGTTACAGGAACTCTATGATTAATTTTATTTTTACTTCTTTTTGCAACAGGAAGGTTAAAATTCTACATTCAATTCTATCATCCTCTGTATTTAGGTATGTGAGACTCTAGAAAAGGACATATATTAAATGCATATGACATTTAATACCAATATTTTTAATGAGAAAGGATCTGAAAAAATAAAGCAAAAAGCATTTCCGCTGTCAATATGTTACCAATGGCCCATGTGCCCCATTTAATGTAATCTAATTTATCTTGGAATTTTGGT
>VBSM01003176.1:68077966-68091457 GCA_008086735.1 Cheirogaleus medius
TTTTTTTAAAAGGACCCAACTATATGCTGCCTAGCAGTATCTCACTTCATCTGTAAAGATATACATAGATGGAAAGTAATGGGATGGAAAGAGATATTCTAAGCAAACAAAAACCAAAATTAAGCAGGAATAGCCATACTCATATAAGCTAAAATAGACTTTAAGTCAAAAACTGTAAAAAGGGACAAAGAAGGTCATTATATAATACTAAGGGGATCAATTTAGCAATAAAATATAATAATTATATATGCACCCAACACTAGAGCACCTAGATATATAAAGCAAATATTATTAGATGAAAAGGAGAGATAGCTTCCAATACTTGGGGCCTTTAATACCACTCTCAGCATTAGACAGATGATCTATCTAGACAATCAAGAAAGAAACATCAGATTTAATTGCACTGTAGACCAAATGGTCCTAAAAGACATTTACAGAACATTTCATCCAACAACTACAGAATACATCTTCTCAACAGCACATGGAACATTCTCCAAGATAGACCATGTTGAGGCCACAAAACAAGTCTCAACAATTTTTTAAAAATCAGAGTCATGTCCATTATCTTTTCTGACTATACTGAAATAAAACTAGAAATAACAAGAGGAACTTTGTAAACTGTACAAATATATAAAAATTAAACAATATGCTTCTGAATGACTAATGGGTCAATGAAGAAATTAAGAAAGAAATTAAAAAATTTATTGAAACAAATGAAAATAGAAACACAACATACCAAAACCCAGGACCGAATGGCTTCACTGCTGAATTCTAACAAACTTTTAAAGAATTAACACCAATTCTTTCAAACTATTCCAGAAAAAATTGAAAGGCAGGTAATTCTTCCAAACTAATATATAAGGTCAGCATTACGCTGATTCTAAAACCAGCCAAGGACAAACAAAGAAAAAAGAAAACAGGCCAATATCACTGATGAACATAGATGCAGTAATTCTCAACAAAATACTAGCAGACCAAATCCAATAGCACATCAAAAAAATTATACACCATGATCAAATGGAATTTATCCCAAGGCTGCAAGGGTGGTTCAATATATTCAAATCAAAAAATGTGATACATCACATCATCAAAATGAAGGACAAATACCATATGATCATCTCAATAGATGCAGAAATGGCATTAGGTAAAATTCAACATTGCTGCATGATAAAAGCTCTCAACAAATTAGGTATAGAAGGAACATACCTTGATACAATAAAGCTCATATATGACAAACCTATATCTAGCATCATGCTGAATGGAGAAAAGTTGAAAGCTTATTCCTCGGAGAACTAGAACAAGACAATGATGCCCACTTTCTCCACGGTTATTCAACGTAGTACTGGAAGCTCAACCCAGAGAAATTAGGCAAGAGAGTTAAATAAAGGACATCCAAGTTGGAGGTAACATTGTTCCTTTTTGAAGATGATATTATCTTCTGTATAGAAAAACCTAAAGACTCCACACAAAAAACTCTTAAAACTGATAAATGAATTCAGTAAAGCTACAGGGTACAAAGTCAATATACAAAAATCAGTGGCATTTCTACACACCAAAAATGAAACAAAAGCAATCCTATTTATAATACCTATAAAAATAAAATACCTAGGAAAAAATTTAGCCAAGGAGGTCAAAGATCTCTTCAATGAAATGGAAAAAACAATCCTAAAATTCATATGGAACCACAAAAGACCCTGAATAGTCAAAGTAATCCTGAGGAAAAAAGAACAAAGCTAGAGTATACCTAACTTGATGGCTATTATCATGAAGGGATGTTTAATTTTACCAAATGCTATTTCTGTATCTGTTGAGATGATCATATTGTGTTTGTGCTTCATTCTGTTGATGTGATGTATCACACTTATTGATTTGCATATGTTGAACACTGATTAAAGAAATTGAAGAGGACACAAAAAAGTGGAAAGACATCCCATGCTTATGGACTGGAGGAATTAATATTGTTAAAATGATAATACTACCGAAAGTGATCTACACATTTAATGAATTTCCTATCAAAATACAAATTACATTTTTCACAGAACTAGAAGAAATAACCCTAAAATTCATATGGAGCCACAAAAGACTCCAAATAATCAAAGTAATCCTGAGCAAAAAGAACAAAGCTGGAGGCATCACAGTATCTGACTTCAAAAAATACTACAAAACTATAGTAACCAAAACAGCATAGTAATGACATAAAAAGAGACACACAGACCAATGGAACACAACAGAGAACTTAGAAATAAATACACATATTTACAACAAACTGACCTCCAACAAAGGTGCCAAGAACATAATTCAATAAATGATACTGGGAAAACTGGATATACATATGCAAAAGAACGAAACTAGACCCCTATCTCTCAACCTCATACAAAAGTCAAGTCAAAATGTATTTAAAAACTTAACTGTAAGACCCCAAACTATGAAACTACTGGAAGAAACCTTAGGGGAAATACTTCAGACATTGACTGGGCAAAGATTTTATGTATAAGATCTCAAACACACAGGCTATAAAAGCAAAAATAAGGAAATGGAATTACATCAAACCAAAAAGTGTCTGTGCAGCAAACAATCAACAGAATAAAGAGGCAACCTGTAGAATGGGGAAAATATTTGCAAACTATTCATCTGACAAGGGATTAATATCCAGAATATACAAGGAACCAAATGACTCAACAACAGCAGCAATAACAAAAACCCAAATAATCCAATTAAAAATGGGAAAATGATCTGAATAGGAATTTCTCCAAAGAACACATACAAAGGGCTAACAAGTCTATGAAAAAATTCTCAATATCACTAACCATCATGGAAATGCAAAACAAAACCACAGTAAGATATCATCTCACCCTAGTCAGAATGGCTATTATCAAAAAGACAAAAAAATAAGTGCTGGCAAGGATGTGAAGAAAGGGGAATTCTTATATACTATTGGTAAGAATGTAAATTATTATACATCACAAATTATGTAAATTATTACAGCCATTGTGTAAAACAGTATGGAAGTTCCTCAGGAAACCAAAAATAGAAGTGACATGATTCAGCAGACCCACTCACTACTGGGTACATAGTCAAAGGAATGGAAATCAGTGTGTCGCAGAGATATCTGTACCCTCAGGTTTATTGCAGCACTATTCACAACAGCCAAGATATGGAATCAACCTAAGTGTCCATCAACAGATGAATGGATAAAGAAAATATGGTATATATACACAATGGAATACTATGTAGACATAAAAAATGAAATCCTGTCATTCGTGGCACCATAGATGAACCCGGAGAACCTTATGTTAAGTAAAATAAGCCAGGCACAGAAAGACAAGTATCACATGGGCTCACTCATATATGGAAGCTAAAAAAGTAGACATCAAAGAAATAGAGAGTAGAATAGTGGTTACTAGAGGCTGGGAAGGGAAGTGGTGACAGTGTGATAGAGAGAGAGTTTGGTTAACAGGTACAAGCATATAGCTAGGTGGGAGGAACAAGTTCTGTTGCTCTATAGCACTGTAAGGTGACCATAGTTTATTTTTATTGGATATTTAAAAATAGCTAGAAGAGAGGATTTGGAATGTTTCCAACACAAAGAATGATAAATGTTTGAGGTGATGTATATGCTAATAATCCTGATTCGATCATTACACATTGCATGCAGGTATTGAAATATCACACTGTGCCTCATAAATATGTATAATTACTATGTGTCAATTAAAAAATTTTAAAGCAGAATGAAGGAAACAGATAAAACTAAAATAAAATAATATGGCTTGGCTGAATGGCTCCATGTTGTCTCTCATTCTCCAGTAGGGCTAGTTCAGACCTGTTCACATGGTGGCAGTGACAAGGGGTCCCAGGAGCAGAAAGCAAAAGTATACAAAGCCTCTTAAGGTCCAAGCTCAAAACTAGTATAATATGACTTCTACCTAATTCTATTGGACAAAGCACATTATAACACCAGTCCAGATTCATGGAATAGAAAACATATTCCATCTTCTGATGAAAGGAATTGCAAAGAATTGTGACTATTTCTTTTTTAGTCTATCATAGGGACAAAGGATCAGAAGGCTATAACTAAAATGTGTGTTCTTAAATTGAGATCCTAAATTATAGTGGAGACATACTGCTTTAGGATCTGTGGATGACTAATTTCAAACATATACTGATGTTTATTATGAAATTCTAGCTGAAAGTCATTGTTTAAGAAGTTTAGATATGTGTGTGTGTACATTAGTGCAATTTACAGTTATTTGTTATACCTCAATAAAAATTTACTTATCTGTATGTATACATGCCTATATATAAGTATGCATATATATATACATGTGTATATATAATTACATTTTTATTGAGATATAATAAATACTGTAAGTTGTACTAATCTTAAGTATATATCTTGATGAGATTATAAATAATTATATATGCATGTAACCATCACCCTATCAAGGTATTGAACACTTCTTGCCCCTTTCTAGTCAATATCCCAGTATACTAGAGATAATTGCTATCTTGATTTGTGTCACCACAGATTAGTTTTTAAGATAACCATCTACAAAGTATTTTAAATCAAGATTGACTAAAGGGTTCAAGATTCCGATCCAGGCATATTTAATTCCTGAGAGGATGTAAAACAGTTATGTGGTTCCCCTTTATTCTTAAAAGGGAATAAAGTTTCGGGGTTATGTTTGAACATTGAATATACAAAGAAGACAGTAAAATTTCATAAGTGCTAAATTTGCTAACAGAGAAATGTCAAATGCTGCCTTAAAGTAGCAAAAATTGTACAGATGTAGGACCCATAGAATTAGTGGAGAAACAAGTACTGTGGTGGAAGCATCAACAAGTTTGGCCACTGCTGCCACCTCATGCAAGAGAGGGTGTGTGTACCTTCGCCTCCAAATCAAGGAATGAGCTAAGATAGGCAGAGAAAAGGGCTTGGCAGATTTAGGAAAACCCAAAGGGTGGAGGTTGTTGCAAGAAGACTTTCAAAGAGTAGACAGCATTTTCTACTTTTGCATCACAAGGAAGAGTTCCAGGGATTATAAACTTCGTAAGCCCATACAAAGGCTGAGCTAATGAGAAAACTCAGATGTATATTACCTACAGTCCTAAAATCTTAGCCATCTTTTAATTTTTGGCCTTGGTACAATTGAATACTCCAAGGGTAATTGTATTATTTATTATATTAGCAATAAATCAAAGGTTTTATTTTCATGCCATATTTGCCAGCATTGAATTTTCTCATGAAAAATGGCTAATTTCATGGGTGAAAATGGCGTGTCCCTGTTTTGACTTTCTTATTGGCAAGGCTGAATATTTATCTATGAGGGTTGTTGGTTGGAATTTCACTTTTGTGGATTGTTTGTCTTTAACCCATTTATTTATAGGATGAGGGAGTACTACTTAAGTTGTTGTTAATGAGTTATTTTGTTTCTTATAGTAGGTATAGTCCCCATTCAGTTAATTTAACTGAAAAATCTTTTCCCCTGTTGGTTGTTTGTTGTGGCATTTTCTAAACAGAAATTCAAATTTTTATGAAGTCAAACCTAAACCTATTGAACCTATTAATTTTCCCTTGATTCAACACTTCTTTCTAATTCAAAGAACTAATTGGTGTTCACTTAAATTTCTTAGAGATATGTATAGTTTTTTATATTTGATTTCTGAATACATACGGATTTTATGTAAGAGATTCCATGAATTTTTGAACTGTATAAGACTTTTTATCCTCTTCCCCCCATGCTATGCAGACTCAGAATGTTCATCTTTTTGATTTTCCTCTAGACAGGGATAACCAATTTAACAAATTGATCACTTTGATCCCTTAATTTTTTTCCTCAATAGTAAGCCTGTAATCATTGCTCTAAGGGTACTATACTAATCAGTTTTGAATTTTGTGACAGTCATTTTTGTTGTTGCACAGAGATACATATGTATGTACATGTGCGTATGTCTGTATGTGTGTATGTGTGTGTTTCAGATGGATACATTTTCTGAAAATATTGTTGGATCATTATGGCAGTATTTATTAACTGTATTTTAAATAATAACCACTATTTCTCATTTTAAAGGTTATACACATATATATACAAATATGTATGTGTTATATACACATTCCTTTTAGAAAATAAGAAACCACAGATGAGTCAAAAAGACTCTCCATATTGCTACCACTTATCTAAAATTTGACATTTATGTTTTTCTATCATGCATATACACACACATAATCATATTATATTTTTTGCATTTATTTATTTACATAGTGTTTAGGTAGACTGTAATATCCAGATTGTTATCTAAAAGGCATATCTATACAGAATTAGATTTAAATAAGAGCCATATGTTACTGGGAATTAAATATTTGGAACAAATTTACTTAAAGCTATGAATAATTGGCCAGTTAATTTCCTTCTCTGGTAGCTTTAAACTGTGTGTATTTAGAGCAGAGGCTAGTCTAAGTAGCCGAGCACACTTTGTGGGCTACTGGAAAACCACTGTGGGTTAGATATGACTTGGAATGCACATACCCTCATATTCCCTGTACTCCGCCCCCCCAGGAGATGCCACTGAGAGACAAATGAATAGAAAGTAATAATCATTTTAGGTTATTTCTAGGAAAGGGCTTATTTGTTGCCAAGTGGATATGTAAGTTATGCATCTGTCTTTTTTAGGGCATCCTGTGGTTCCTAGACAGCAAACATAAAAACCACTATCAAATCTACCATCTATGCAGTATGTACCTGACTTGATATTTTGCTACTGTAGATAGAAAAGAGATTACTGTATGTAAGAAGATGATTTTTTCCCATTGCATTTAGTCATAAGTAATTGGTGGTGTTGGGGAGTGAATTAAAAAATCTCTATATTGTGCTGGCCCCATTTAGTCGGAAGAGTTAGCCCAACAGCACAAAATACCCTATGAGGGAGGCAGAGCTTGTGGGATCAAAGAGGCTGGAGTGAAAGTGAACCATTTTAGGGAAGATCTGCTCTAGTGGTATTAGGTTTAGGAAAATCTTTCTGTTTTTCCTGTCAGATTGCTTTATGAGGACATAGACAATTTAACACATGTGTACTCTAACCCAGTAGGAGTGGATTGTGATGAGAGCAGGGCCCTGGATGGGAGAAAAAAATGAAAAACAAAAAGACCCTAGTTTATACAGATTATACCCCAATTTACCACTCTGTCTCTCTTGATTTTTTTCCTCTACCTATATATTAAATAGACATTTGCAGGGGGCCAGCATTTTGGTCAGCTATATTTGCCCCTTTGTTTTTTCTTTTTTTTTGGTTTTTTGTTTCTTTTGAGACAGAGTCTCACTCTGTTGCCCGGGCTAAAGTGCCGTGGTATCGGCCTAGCTCACAGCAACCTCAAACTCCTGGGCTCAAGCAATCCTCCTGCCTCAGCCTCCTGAGTAGCTGGGACTATAGGCATGCACCACCATGCCTGGCTAATTTTTTCTATATATGTTTTTAGTTGTCCAGCTAATTTCTTTCTATTTTTTTTAGTAGAGACGGGGTCTCACTCTTGCTCAGGCTGATCTCGAACTCCTGAGCTCAAAGGATCTGCCCGCCTTGGCCTCCCAGAGTGCTAAGATTACAGGTGTGAGCCACAGCGCCCAGCCTATATTTGCCCCTTTGTATGGTTTCTAACTACCCTACAATAATATTAATATTAAGTAGTAGGCTTTAAAGTTAAAAGTAAGGCCATTAAACAAAAGTAAGTTGGGCCTAGGTTACCCGAAATGGACAAAGCACTACTATTCTTAAGTTTTTGAGATCTTCAATTTTGTTTTAGAGCAGCAGGAACCACTCAGAAATCTCCTTTTGAGGGTAGATAAGGAATTTCTAACAGAAAATTTTTAATTATTTATAACTTAATCATTTACTATGTTATTAGGTATAGAAATATGACACAACATATGTATTATTTATTTTAGGTCAAAGATATAATCCTAAGCACTTCCATGATAGGGTTAATAAAATCGTCATTGATAATCACAGTGTCCCCACTCTGCGGTAAGTTTTATGCCAAGTTGACTGTCAGAAGAGGGCTAAATACGTTGGGCTTGATTTTTTGGAAATATTTTAATTCAACTAAAAATCTTACATTTGAAATCAGCGAGATGGTGACATTCTCTAAAGATGTCCATAGATGGCTGTCAAAAGATGAAGAAAACGTCGCAGTGATTCATGCCCAAGAAGGCAAAGGTACTAACATTTTTATTTTTATTTTTATTTTTTTTCTTTCTTTCTTTCTTTCTTTCTTTCTTTCTTTCTTTCTTTCTTTCTTTCTTTCTTTCTTTCTTGAGATTTAAGAGATATATTAAAGTACAAGAACAAGATACATATTACTATTAATAAGGGAATGAACGAACCAGTACAACCTCTGTGGAAAACAGTATGTTTTAATGAACCCACCAAGGGGGTTTCTCTAGGCTCAGTTGCTCACCACACAGAAAGCCAATTACTGAGACAACAAAGATTGTCAAGAAAGAGAAAAGCAAATTTACTGCGGAAGACTGTGGGGGGTGGGAGGGGTAGACTGCCTCAAATCTGCCTCCCCAACTGATAGGGTCAGGAATTTTTCTAGAGATGAAATGAATAATGCATGAAGTGAATGAGCATCATTACATGTTTCGGAGGAAGTGCAGCTTACCCAAGTGCAGTGAGAAATCATATTGGCACATACATCACATGATCAAAAAATGGCAGAAAGTCCCCTCCTGGGTGGGGATGTTAGTAGTATAATGAGCTAAGGGTTAAAATCAGTCCTCCTTTTGTGCAGGTGGGATGCAGGGATAGGTTGCTCAGCAGGTCCTTGGGCAAGATCTGTGATGGGGTGTTGCTTATCTGAACTTCTCTGGATAAACAGTGTAAGGCCTTGTATTTCTCTTGTAGCTACAGGAAGGTTCCACCATTTCTGGAAAATAAAAACAACTCAAAAAGGAATGGATTAGTGAAACAGAGAGTTACAAAGTTCTGGTCAGTAAATCTTACTGGCCTGGGAACTTGAAACATAAGAGAACTGCAAAAAGGCATTTTTGTTCATGGAGCTAGTTGTATATGGAGATTCCTCAAAGAACTAAAAGTAGACCTACCATTCAATCCAGCAGTCCCCCTACTGGGTATCTCCCCAAAGGGAAAGAATTCATTGTTCAAAACAACACCTGTACCTGAATGTTTATCACAGCACAATTCACAGTTGCAAAGATGTGGAGTCGACCTAAGTGTCCATCAGCTGATGAGTGGATAAAGAACATGTGGTATATATACACCATGGAATACTACTCAGCCATAAAAAAGAATGAAATAATGTCTTTTGGAGCAATTTGAGAGGACCCATAATCCTAAGTGAAGTATCTCAGGAATGGAAAAACAAATACCACATGTTCTCACTTAGAAGCAGGAGTTAAACAATGGATATATACAGTCATTAAGTGGAATGATGGACATTGGAAACTAAGAAGTGGGGAGGGAGGCAGGAAAGGAGGGATACAAAGTACTTCTCAGGTGCAATGTGCACTATCCTGGGGATGGGTGCACTAAAAACCCTGACTTCAGCATGATACGATTCATCCATGTAACAAGAAAACACTTGTACCCCCTAAATATACTGAAATAAAAAGTAAATAAAATTTTTTTAAATAAGAGAGACAAGCATACAAGTATATTTAATCCAAGTTTTATGTGATATGGAAGTCCTTTTAAGGAAATGAAGACCAAAGACACAGTTAGAGATGAACACTTATATACTGAATTAGACATAATTTACTACTTAAATCATGTAATTAATGGAAATTAATTAGTAAATTATAGAAATGTGACAAGACAGAGGGGCTTGGGCTAGAGGAGTTGATTAGATGAAGAAGTAGCCAGGAGGATAAGGATTTCCCTTGGCCTCAACTTCCTGTCCTTGATGATAACAATGATACTTTCCTTCTGGTATAGGGAGGCCATCTTTCACATGGATATTTCATCTCCTGCTTTAAGAAAGCATGTCAGAAAGAGTGATCTTGAACCTGCTGTGTTTCAAGTGCCTTTGGCTCAAAATAGTCAATATGCTAGAGTGGCATATTTTTAACTTCTTCACTAGCATTAAGATATCTTGCCATATTTAACTATATGAAAGTCCCTTAAACTTGCTTCATGAAGCCCAGTTTCTTCTTCCTTGTACAGAGTTATTCACCTCACAGAGAGAGTTGTAAAGATTATATGAAACCTTTAAAACATTACCCAAATGTTAGTCGTTAATCATTATGAAGGCCAAGAATTGTATTATATTTAGAGATGCAAGACATTTCTGCTGACTTCAGGATAACAGATGCTGTCTTACTGATGTCTGTCTAACTAACTTGGTGGATTATCTAATGTTCTCCATTCCTTTTATAAACACACTGATTGGCATCCATTGGCATGTTGCAATTTTGCACCTTGTATACTTTTCTTTAGTATGCCTATGTATTTCTGCTTCCACCAGTGTCTGCCAGTTGTACTTGTTTATTATGTCATATAATCAAATATTATATAAATCTTTCAAACGTCAAAGTGAACAAAATAGTTTTATAATTTTATGAAGAATAAGTTGAAAGTTTCAGGAAAATTCAATGAAGTTGAGTGGCTACAACCAAAATTGCAGCCAAATGAAATGCAAACAAGACTATTATAAAACATTGGGAGAAAAATTCTAGTAGTAAAATCTAGAAGGATTCTGCACTTAGATTTCTATAAACAAAACCAGAGATCATAGATGATGCAATGGTTTATAAAACTGGCCTGTATTTTTCAAGAAAGAACTGCATTTGGGGAAACCTAAACTTAAAAACTTAAAGCCTTTGTCCAATATCAGAAGTTTAGTGAGTTAATGTATGTTTATATTTGAAGTTATAATAAAATATTTAAGGCATGTATATATTATTTTTATGATTCCCTGCTTTATCTGCTTGACTGGATGAGAAGGTATCTACTATGTCTACAGTTGTAATTATCCACAGCAACAAGGACATGAATCTACTTATGGCATGCCCATAATTGGTAAAGGAACTTTCCGAAAGTTTCTTTCAAATGGGAAAATATCAGAGTTACAGAGACCCAGAGATATCCTCCAAAATTGAAACGTTAGCAGTCTAAGTAGCTGAGATCCAGGCTGTTAATGGTCAGTAGCTCCCTTTAGCAAGAAACTTTTCTTTATCATAGCAAGGGGTGCTACAAACTCCTCTTTGCAAGTACCTGGGTTGGAATAGTGCTTTTCAAACTACATGTTGCAAAATCAGTTTAGCAGTTCATTAAAAAAATTTTAAAGGATAGAACATAAAATTTTGTGCATCTTAGGAAAAAAGTGTAAGTTTGGAATTACAGAAAACGTTAAGTTCATTCAGTATGTACTTGCTAAAACAAAAGCTAAAGATCATTGTAGAAATAAAAGAGGCAATATTTTTTTAAGAAACTCAAATTTTGTATGGCAGGACAAAAATAAATTGTAATTAAACATAAGAGACTTTGAGGATGGAATGACATGAAGCATGAAGTCAAGGGTTTGCTTTAAAATGCTACAACAGAAAAGAAAGAAAAAAGAGAGAGGGAGAGGGAAGAAAGGAGGGAAGAGAGAAATTATGCATATAAAGCAAAATACTGATAATTATAGAATGTGGAGAACAGGTATATGAGAGTTCATTACATTGTTCTCTACTTTCGTATGTTTGAAAACTTTTGTAATACAACTAAAAACTCTAAAGTGGAAGGAATAATGAGCATTGAAAGTGTTAGATGGTGTTTGGAGTTGTTTATCTTCTATAGGTACTACTTTTGTTTATGTTATTTAGAAAAACAGGGTGTGTAATTAGTTTTTAATAAGTAGAGATTTAGCTTTAGAGTCCCAAAGCAAAGCTGATTGCCTCTTCCTATTATTGCAATCCCCATCAATAGAGATTCAAGAAAAATGCACAAATGCACATGTGTATCATGCAAACAGTTAAAACACCAAATTCCAAGTATGACCACAAATCAGTGAAACATCTTTCGCTATTTCTGAAATAAAATATTTTAGATAGGTCAAAAATGGCAGATTAGGGATGACTTCCGGACTCTCTGCTCTCAGAGTGGGAGGTGAAGAAGGCGACCTGAATTACTCAAAGGGGTAGTTCTCCCACAGGATCGGCTTCACGGAATTACAGGGAAGCTTTGAGGGGCAGCAGTGCTGGGAAAAGGAGGAAAGTGACTCAGTTGATTTGCCGTGAAGTTCCAAGAATCCGAGTGGTACAGCGGGGATTGGAGTGCAAGCTGGCCATGCTCAGCGGCCAGCCGAACGGGACTGTGTGATCCATGCCACAGCGGGACGACTTCTCCTTCACCCACCTCCACACCCACGTAAGTAGGCCACGCTTGAAGTCAGCGTGAAGAAGTCCAGAGCACATATCCCCAGATCTGCCAAAGATCGTCCCTCCTGAATTCCAGATCTTAGCTCATAATCCAGCCCTGTCACCTCTGATCCTCGATAAAGCACCCAGATGAGAAAGAACCAGCGAAAGTTCACCGGAAACATGAAGGAGCAGAGAGAAAAGTCACCTCTAAAGCAAAATATTCATTCTCCATTGTCTGACACCAACTTACATGATTTGAGTAAACTGATGGAGGAAGGTTTTCGAATATGGATTGCTACAAAACTAAATGGAATTGAAGAGAAAATAGAATCACAACATAGAGAAACCACAAAAACTATACAGGAAATGAAGGAAAGATTCTCCAAGGATATTGAGATTATCCAGAAGAACCAAATTCTGAAATGAAGGAAACAATCAAGGATATCCATAATACAGTGGAAAACCTAAAGACCAGGATGGACCATGCAGAGTAAAGAATGTCAGAACTTGAAGAATATGCCTATACTCTAAACAAATCAGAGGAAGAAAGGAAAAACAGAAACAAGAGACAAGACCCAAGTTTACAGGAAGTGTGGGATTATGTTAAAAAACTGAATCTTACATTAATTGGGATTCCAGAAGGGGAAGAGGAGTATTCACAAGGGCTGGAAAACTTATTCCACGGAATACTGGAGGAAAATATGCCAGGCCTGGCTAGAAATCATGATATCCAAATATAAGAAGCATACAGAACTCCTGGGAGACTCAACGTGAAAAGACAATCACCTCGTCATGTGGTTGTTAGGCTGACCAAAGTAAATGTGAAAGAAACAATTCTCCGTGCAGCGAGACGAAAGCAGCAAATGACCTATAAAGGTAAGCCTATCAGACTAACAGCAGACTTCTCATCTGAAACCTTACAAGCCAGGAGGGATTGGGTGCCTATCCTTAATCTTCTAAAACAGAACAAAGCCGAACCCAGAATTCTTTATCCAGCAAAATTAAGTTTCATCTATGAGGGAGAAATAAAGTCTTTCTCAGACAAACAATCCCTGAAGGAATTTGCAAAGACCAGACCATCCCCACAAGAAGTTCTCAGACCCACATTTCTAACCAAACAGGGCAGTAGACACTCCTC
>VBSM01003176.1:68127517-68139102 GCA_008086735.1 Cheirogaleus medius
CACAATTCACAATTGCAAAGATGTAGAAACAATCCAAGTGCCCATCAATACATGTGGATTAATAAAATGTGGTATATGTATACCATGGACTACTCAACTACAAAAAAAATGATTTTATATTATCCTGGATAGAGCTTGAGCCCATCCTTTGTAGTGAGGTATCACAAGAATGGAAAAACAAGCATCACAGGTACTTGCCATCAAATTGGTACTAACTGATCAACACTAAGGCGCTCACATGGTAGTAATATTCACTGGGTGCAGGTCAGGTGGGTGGGGGGGTTATCTCACAACTAATGGAGACGGAGCACATTGTGTGGGGGAAGGGCACGCTTCTAGTCCTGGCTTGGGTGAGGCAAAGTCATTACTTGTAACCAAAATGTTTGTACTCCCTTAATATTCTAAAATTAAAAAAAAAAATAGAAGCATTCACCTCGTCTCACATGGGTTTAGTACCAACAGGGTTGAGAAACTGGAATCCCAGAGGGATTCAAAAATGTGGGGGAAAGTCTGAGAAAGTTTCTCAGGAGATCAGAAACACTTCTCTGAGAGTTCATGGGAGTCAGAAAGGAAGATGCCTTCCAGCGTTAGCACAGGGTTTCACCGCAGGAGCACGGCTGGCATCTGGGGAGGGACAATGCTTCCCTGGGCAGGAAGGACTGAACTGGTCCTGACACTCACCCATTAAACGCTGCCATCCTGCTGTCCCAGGACAGCCAGGATCATCCTCACAGATTTCCAGCAGTCCCCTGGGTGGGAATCCCCTCAGCTAGCTAGCCTTGGTAGAGCCTCAATCCCCTAACAATTTTTCTTCAAACTGTGAGCAAAAGCCCAATGGACCTACCATATTCAATAGTCCTAAAGTTTTACCAGTGTCAGAGACTGGCATAACACCCAGGCTGTCTCTGGTCTCGGCTCTGGTTTCCTGTTTCCTAGTGGTCTAGCCCGTGTGCCATGGACAGACACAAGGGGGGTGACCAGGGGCGGGGCCAGCCTCTCACAACCCCAGGCTCTTAGAAGAGTTGGCTAGCAGTGGGGCTCTCTTTCATGAGGACGACACTGTTCGCAGAACAAACTTCCTTTTGACTTTAGAGAATGAAACCTATGACCATTAACCGAGAAGAGCCAGGTACACAAATGCACTTGCACATGGTTTTATGGTATGTAGAGACAGTCCAATGCCATTCAGTCTGTTTCTCCCTCCTCACTTCACTCCTTCTTAGCTCATTTGTTAAAACCAAAGCTTAAACGCTGTCTTTCAGCCAGCCCAGATCCATATTTGTCCTCCCTTGGGGACTCTCTGTCAATCTGTTGACAGGCCACAGTTAATTAGGGTCATTAACCAGTTTGCCAAGTTTGCCAGAACAAAGGTGGCAATTGATAAATGTAGAAGTCTATTCAATCTAAGATGCAGTGATGACTCAGACGTCTGAATGAACACCAAGCACGTTATTGCAGTGCAAGGACAAGGCCAGATCAGATCTGCAGTGGACTTTGGCTTTCTAATAAATACTTTTATCTGCCAGAGCACAAAATGAGGTGCATGGGCCCCCGGCTGTGTGCGCAGTATGAAGGTGTAGAACTGGAACTGAAATGGCAATAGGCGTATGATGGGACTTTGTAAGAATCCACTGTTTGTCATCTATTCAACAAACATGTCCCTGAACACTCCTGCTGTGTAAGACCCTGTCCAGCCAAAGGTCAAAGTGGAATACCACTCTGGGTCGTGCTCAAACTGGGAACAGACAAATATTTACAATGTGATTGCAGAAATTCATAATGGGCTCTCACAAGCAGTTTCCTTTCCTTTCACGGCTCTTGGTTAAACTTCTCTCTAAATCTGACCTCCACAAAATATTCCAGAGCCCCGACTGTGGTCTGCTGGAAAGACGACCGGGCAGGGGCTCAGAAGACATGGGTTTGAGTCCCGCTGGGTGATCTTGAGCGTGTCAACACCTACACCTTCGTTTCCCCATCTGCAAGACAGAGATAACACCTGCTTTGCTCCTCTTGGGATCCTGGCGACGGCTACAAAGACATGACATGTGTGTCAGAGCTTTGCAGGCTGTGAGGCAGCATTTCCCTAACAGGTAACAAGCAAACACTGTTCTTCAGGATGAAAAAGAAAAAAGCCCCCATCTCAAAAAGATTGGAGTGCTAAGTTAGACACTGTTAAACAGGATGGTTTCTTTACTGCACAACTTCCAAGCATCTTTAACAAGCTAAGGAGCGTGTATGCTATGAGATAAATGTACCCAGAGTGATTCCTCGCAAGAGATACACTATGACGTATTTCCCAACCCTTTCTTAAGGACACCCACCGACTCAGTGTTCTGAAGACGGTGGGGGAAATGCAGCTGTATGGTACTGGATTGTTCCTCATCAGAAAAGCAATACCCTCTTGTCTTCATGCTGTTCATAGGCTAAGAAAGGGAAAACACAAGGAGGGGCAGGCAGGGCCTGATCCCTAATGGTCTTGCTCATGCGAGCAGGCAGAAGTCACCATCTCTGTCCTACGGCCAGGGGGTCACCCTGCTCAGAGGGGAGGACACAGCTCTGCTCCCTGTCTTCTCTCCCTATCTCGTCCTTAGCTAGGGAGGCTGAAGGAGAACGAAATTCCAGGTCTCCTCTAATAGAACGTCTCTCCCTCAATGGGCAACAAAACTACAGTCGCCCATGGTTTTGCTTCTTTTCAGATGCCACACTCTCCTGGTGTATCCCCTGCTCATTTCTGTACTCCTTCCTTCCTGTCTGCCCTCCACGCTGGAGGGCCGCGGGATCGGCACTCAGCCGAATTCTCCCCATCTACACTGTCTCCTTAGGCCATCTTATCTGGTCCCAAGCCTTTAAAAAACAAATTCTGTCCATCATGATCAAATTCTTGCCTATAAAAGGGCACATCTTGAGACCTCTAAGCAGCTCCAGAGAACACTTCTGTACACAAGGAACCTACGTTAGTCACGCGGGACCTGCAATTGCAATAGGGTTTAAAATTCCCACCGAAACAACCGAGACTGCCCTTTGCAAGCATGACACTTCTGTAATTGTAAATGATTTAAAATAAATCAATGTTCAAAGGAGGGATGGCTAAATATTCCGGTTGTTTCCTAATTCTTTTTTGTCTTTGTACGGTAAGATACCCCAGGGAAGACCAAGCACAAGCCAAAGTCTGATGCTTGGGGAAGACTCAGCCATAGAAAGTGGGATTCATCTGCATTTTCTCAGATGCATCCAACACTTCCTAAAATTCCAAGTTTCTCCTCATTCTATTTGGCTCAGACAACCTCTCCCACTACCCTGCATTTCGCTGATGAAATGGAAGCTAAACCTTGGGTAGAAAGTTGTCTATGGTTTCAGCTTAGCTCTTCTGCAGATGAGAGAGGGGGCAAGGTCCCCAGCGTCCGGAATGCATTCTCCCGACCATCGCCACACCAGGAGGGTGGCTGTTCTCAGTGGTGGACTATGGGCACGTCTCCTTTGTGTAATGCATATGGCTTTTCCTAGTTCTATAGGATGACAACGTGTAACTTCATAATCAAAAAGAAGGCAGTTATTTTTAAAAGGAAATGTTCTTCCCTAGTGGGTATCATTAACATTGTGACCATACAACAGTGTGGTTTGTTTTTTTAAACAAAGCGTCAGTGTCCTTGACTCACCTGAGCTTTGCCTGCTTGTCCAATCCAATGACTTTCCGTACCACCTGTTGGCAGAAGCCGTAGCACATGAAGAGGACAGAGTTCTCGGCGATGTTGGCAATCAGCGCGGGGCTGGTGCCCTTGTAGAAGCCACGAAAGCCCACCTGGGCGTAGGTCTTCAGGCAGCAGTCGGTGAGGCCCCGGTACAGGTCAGGGAACGTCTGCATCTTCACTTTCATGGTGTCAAAGGGCTGCCCGGTCAGGACACACGCTGTGCCCCCTGGAACCAGGGCAGAAGTCTGCTTTAGCACAAGGCTACCATTTCGTTTCAGAGCACAGCCTCAATTACCCATGGGAAGGAGGCACAGCCGCCTACCCCAGGGCTTACCCCTGCTTCAGTCTGTTTCAACCTCTTTTCCCCTTCTAGCCGAGTCCGGCAAACAACTTACAGCAGGCCCTTAATGTGCCCGGCGCCCACATCCCGCCCTGAAGGAGCTCAGGCTCAGCAAGGGAGACAGACGTGTTCAACAGTCGAAGTGACAGGATGCAAAAGACGCAGCGTGTGTTTAGGAACCCTGGAAATGGCGTCAGAGGGACCTGTGCTGAAGCCTGGCTGTGCTGCGAGATCCTGGACAAGCCACGTCACTTAGGAGCCTCAGGTCCTCATCCATGCCCACCTCACGGGGTTAGTGTGAGGAGTAAATAAAAGTGGAGGAGACGGGCCTAGCACAGTGCCTGCTACACGAGTGCTTAGTGAACAGCAGTTACTGTGTGCGTGAGAGAGACAGAGGCATGAGAGGGCAAGGGGAAACCTTGGAGGAGTTCATCACTCCACTGTGCCTAATGCCCAGTGGGCTGGTGACAGCCGGAACAGCAGCAGAGGACTGGACACCAGACAAGGAAACAAGGAGTCTTGCTGCTTCTTGGCCTTTTGGCTAAGATCAAGTGAAAACAAGGAGTTTGGTGAATTAACCCTGAAGAGCTAAATATCTGACCCTATGGAAACACCTCTTTAATTTGAATTCCACCAATTTATGATTTGTCTTTAGACAGGGAATGGACTGAAATTTGCTTTTGCTTAGCATAACTCCTATACTTATATACTTTCAGACCGTAAGAATATTAAATACAGCAAAGTCTAAATTGCATGAGATCACGTCAATAAAAATCCTGTATGTAGGGAAAGGAATGAACTGCAGCCACCCTACCATAGCCCCAGAGCCTGGACAGGGTCAGCGTTTCCAGAACTGCCACAGGTTAATGTTTACCACCTTCCCTGGGCGGGAGAGGATGCTGCAACTCAGACATCCCCTGCTTGTGTTAGGAAACATTGTAACATCTAAAAGCTTCATCTAAATGGAAGAAAGGGCTTCCACAAAATATTTAAGAAATGCAATTTCCTAACTTAGACATTTTACATTTACCTTAGACATTCCTAACATAGACATTTCCACCTAAACCGTGGAAAGTAGAGATGGGAGAAGGGCCATTAAGAATAACCTCAATTATTTACTGGCAGATAAATGAACATTCCAAAGAGTCTGAAAACTGATTCTCTTTTTTTAACAACCAAAAATATAATCTCTGTGATTTCATCATTATTGTTCATTTCCTCTAGGAAAGTCATGACACATTTCCGCTTTGAATTGCCAAATTATCCCCAATTCTGAATTAGTGGAATGTAATTTAAAATAATTTTATTATGATTAATTTACAGTCATTCTCTCCAAGATACTGTTGGGCTAGGTAAAATGAGATCCATATTATATCAAAATAATTTAATTATTCCAAAAGAAGAGGTGACTCAGAATTTCTAAAGTCAGTACCTAATTTAAATAACCTATGCAGATATAATAATGCAGATAAGCTGAAAAAAGCATTTAATTCAGCACGTTAATATTTTCATTGGAGGGTTTATTTTAACTCAATCATCCTGACGGTCCAGACATCACAGGTTATTACAAGATGCATTTGCTGTATGACAGCTACACTTCCAAGAGGGAGATGGGGGAAGGCTAGTGAATGTTAAAATGCTAGCTACAGTTTCCTCCCCTCATCTGTAAAGGTGAGCGAAGATCCTGCGGAATTTAGCACGAATGACACGATCACAGCACCCACCGTTCCCCCTCACGTGAGTGAAGACTATTCTGAACACCAGCACTAACCACAGAGCAGACACCTAGCAGGTTCTCAAAGCTCTATCAAGTCAATAAAGCCAGAAATAAATGAGAGGGATTAAATATTTCTCCACTGGCACAGAAGTCAGACTTCTGATCATCTTATTCTCCTTAAAAGACAGCCAGCCACCCATCTCCTTCCGCAGGAGAGGCACTCAGACCATGGAACACCCAACACTTTACGAAGGTTGGCGTTTGCATTTTCCGTCCTCAAAACAGAGTCAGCAAATCAGGAGGTACAGAGGAAATGCTTCAGGGCAGGGACGGTGTACGGCTCTTGGGGAGGGCAGAGATGAGCACAGAGAAGCAGACTCACACCAAAAAGACCTGGTCGGCCCTGCCCACCTGAACAGAGGTGAGAACCTACACACCTCTGGAGGCCATCGATAAAGGTTCCATTTCACATTCACAAGATATTCCAATCAAAACAGGTTTGGAGGTTGTTTTTAATTTTGGCATTTGAGAGGATAAACTCCAATCATCTGAAATACCACATTCCCCAACTATGCTAAATAAGGCACACTGCAACAGAGTGGTCAAAGTCATGACTGCATTATTGCAGAGTTGTTAAATGACTAACTCTTCAAGTGCTACCAGAGTTTCCCTCTAAGACGGTTTAACTTTTGGGACCCATGTTGCCTCATTTCAGTAGTTATCCATTACCTATCTTCTTCAAATCCTCCCTTAACTGCCTAGGGCTCTAGCCTTTCCTGGAATCTCTTACAGAACTGCAGACAGGGAGGAGGAGAACTTCTAGCACAGTAGATGAGCAGGCTGCAAACCCACCTAGCGGCGGAAAGGTTTGTTTAAAAGAAAAAGGAGAGAGAGAGAGAGCACATTTATGTTCCGCCTCCATCACCTCAGACCATGGCCATCCCTGAGCTTAGTCTGATACTCCCATGGCTGAGCTGTGGCCACAAAACACTAGGGGTCTGCTGTTCCTGGCAATGGCTGGCAGAAAAATCCCAAAGCCCAGCAGTTTCTGCGTGTAGAGAATGAGGGCAGTGAGGACTGCAAACCTGCCCTCACCTCTGGGAATACTGCTGACACAGTAGACACATAGACAACGAACAAGGACCCGAGGTCCCGGCCCTGTCTTCACATCATCTAGCTGTGTAATCTTGAACAAATTCGCCATGCCTCTCTAGGCTTCTTTTCTACATACACAAGCATCAAAGCCGAGGACCTTCTAGCTCCATCATTCAGAGACTTCAAGATGCTCAAAAGTATAATTACTACTTCCCATTTGCATTCCACATGCCTCACAGTAGGAAAGAGGTGCCTGTGTCAGTAAATGGCACCTCTTCTGCTCAGCCCCCAACCCACAGAAACCCCCCAGCAAAGGGCCTTCTTGTCCTTGGAAGTTAGACAACCCATGGCAGCTCTACATCAGTGAGGGACACCCCTGTGTTGCTAGCATAAGGAGAAATACCTTCCCACATGACCAGAAACTTTTACATGTTAGCATGCATAAAGGCCCAATACGTACTAATATCATAATTGTTAAAAAACATACCCATCAGCAAATGTCTTATATACCAGGCTCCCAACAATTTACATCTTTAAAACTAACTGTAGCTGGGCGTAGTGGCTCATGCCTGTAATCCTAGCACTCTGGGAGGCTGAGGCGGGCGGATCGTTCAAGGTTAGGAGTTCAAAACCAGCCTGAGCGAGACCCCGTCTCTACTATAAATAGAAAGAAATTAATTGACCAACTAAAAATATATACAGAAAAAATTAGCCAGGCATGGTGGCACATGCCTGTAGTCACAGCTACTCGGGAGGCTGAGGCAGTAGGATCACTTGAGCCCAGGAGATTGAGGTTGCTGTGAGCTAGGCTGACGCCACGGCACTCACTCCAGCCTGGACAACAAAGTGAGACTCTGTCTCAAAAAAAAAAAAAAAAAAAAACTAACTGTAAATTATAAATGTGGCATCCAAATATCTGTATGCACACAGATTGGAAAAGGTAAGCTTTTTAATTCTATCACAAGAAATCTCAGATCTTTGACAGACTGACGGAAGGACATAAAACACCAAAAACTGAGAATCTCTCACGTGGTTAAACACCCTCCTAATGCAGAGACAAGCACTGAGCCCAGCGTGGTCACCTGCGGTAAGAGGTGGCAGAGGCTGCACCATTCTTAGGGTCAGTGTCCTCCACAGTGTGGTGTGGGGAGTGGGGGAGACAGGGCATGAGATCCCAGAGGCTGCAGCTCACTTCCAAGGCAGGGTGAGGGTCTGACCCAAGGCATGCAGTGGACAAGAGAGCACTGGGCAGTCCCCGGCCGGCCTTCAGGTCCCCTGCTCCTGGGGCCAGGACACTCCCGTGGGCTCTGGCCTGGGAGGAGTGCCTTTGCCCAGCACTCATTAATGGCATCTCAACACAAAACTCGCTGTTTCCAGCCTTCCTCATTAGTCTACCTTGGCCGACCTTCGGTCATGGAAGAATACTTTGCTCTTCTCTGAACAAGGATCTCTTTTTCACAATTGAGCAAATGACAGGATGAGAGGTGGCAGCCCCTTGACCGCATTTACCTGTCGCACTGGATAAGAGCATTGGGCAACACCCCTCCGGCTCCCCACTCCAGGAAGCTGCAACCACTGTGAGAATCGGTGTGGGAGGCCGGGCAGATCAGAGCTTTCCTTTGGACCATATGAGCATTCCGGGGCTCCTTTCACCTCTGCCCTGAGATAACACAGGCCTGGGAAAACTAAATAGCACCGTGCACTTCCAGTTCCCTCACTTGCCTCAGGCCAAGGTTCCTGCTCTTCCCGCACCTTCAAGGTAATCTTTCTACAGAGCACCTTTCTTGCTGCCGGCAGTGCAGTCTGCCCTCGGGCTCAGGCCCCTATGCTCAGCCTCAGCCCAGCAAATCCTACCTCCTCTCCTCTCCTCTCCTGGCTCTGAGACAGTCCACTATCAGCCTCATTTCTAAAGACATTTCTAAAGGGTGTCTGTCCTTTCCTTCCCAACATGAGTAAGAAGAGTGACTGGTGTTTCCCCGCAGAGATGGCACGGTGTTATTTTTGCACTACAATGGTTCTGAAGGCTTGAGGTCCCACATCATCTGCGGGTATAACCCAGCCATATGACAAAGAACAAGAGACTTCATCTCTGAGCTGTTTTCCAGCTGCACTGGGGACATTCCCACCCGTCAACCCTGACTCATAAAGTTTCAATATAACGAACACCACTCTACCTTCTGCCATGCTCTGGACAGTATTATACTTCCATTAAATGGATTCGTTCTGAGGTTAAAGGATATTGCCTCTGGGGAGCGAGTGGTACTATGTTCATATCACTTTCACTTGATGTTGCTTAGAAGATGCTTGAGGACCACAGAGGACTGGGTTTTCTCTGGGATTACAGTCACGTGTTGCTTACAGACAGGGGCACGTCCTGAGAAATGTGTCGTTAGGAGATTTCATCATTGTGTGAACACCACAGAGTATATTTACACAGATCTAGATGGTGTAGCCCCGCGGTCCCCAACCTTTTTGGCACCAGAGACCAGTTTCATGGAAGACAATTTTTCCATGGATGGGGTGGGTGGGCAGGGAGCTCAGGCGGTGATGCAAGCGATGGGGAGCAGCCGTAAATACACTCACTTGCCCACTGCTCACCTCCTACTGTACGGCTCCCCAGTTCCTAAGTTTCACGGAAGACAAATTTCCCACAGTGGGGGTTGGAGCCAGTCCCTAACAGGCCGTGGATTGGGGGCTTAGGGACCACAGGTGTAGCCTACTACACACCTGGGCTCTACAGCCTATTGCTCCTAGGCTACACATCTATATAGCAAGCTACTATACTGACTACTGTGGGCAATTATAACACAATGGTGAGTATTTACATATCTAAACATCAAAAAGGTACAATATAAATCAGGTATAATCGTATGGAACCACTGCTGTATATGTGGTCTGTTGTTAACAGAAACATTGTTATATGACACATGACTGTACCTGCAGCCCCTGCAGTGAGGTCGATGGCAGCTTGGATGGCAGGATTGGACTTCATGTTTGCCCACTCCTCTGCTGGTCTCTGTCGAAGGTGCTCTCTGGAGCTTATGACGGGCACTGCATATCCCTGGGAGGCGGCAAAAATTCACCATTAGTCCAATCTCTGCAGCTTCCCATTTTCTAACCCAGAGCCCAGGTTACCTAACCTGAACTTCTGGAAGCAGGAAATGGGCTCTACATTGCTCCAAAGGAAGGGGGCTCAAAGTGTCAGCGCAGATTAGTGATTGACCCCCCCTCCAAAACAACTCACAGATCAAAAACCTACCCTGAGTAGCAATGCTGCAGCCACCAGCAGCACTTCAGCCAACCTTTCTGAAGATTTTAAAAATCAACACCAAGTTAATAAGCCAACCACAGACTTCCTAAACCACATCAGAACAGGTTTTCAGAGGCCTAAATTGAACTATCAGTCCAACAGGCTCAGTTCTCAGTTCAGACTGCAGCCTGTGCTGGGTGTCAAGACAGCAGGTCTGGAAGGGAGGACTCAGGTAGAAAAGGTTAGGAGCACCAAGTCACACACACCTGGGTGTGAATGCCTGTTCCACCCTTGGGCCTCTAAAGCAGAAGGTGAAAAAAACATCATAATACAAAGGCAATTCCCACGTGGGAATGATGGGATGCTCAACTGGGCACAAGCATCACGTGCTCTCACCACAAGGCCCAGCACAGAACACCGTGTTCCTCTCACCGGAGTCCACTAACGCTGCTCAACCTTAAATGTGCACACAAGTCACCTGGGGGTCTTGTTAAAAGGCAGCTTCTCATTCAACAGGCCTCAGAGAGGACCAGAGAGTCTGCCTGTCTTGACGAGCTCCCAGGTGAGGCTGATAATGCCAATCCACACAACCACACTTTGAGAGCAACACCTGGGCCACTGAATCCCAAATTGGCTTAATCAAAATCACACATTCAAATTACTGGGCCTTTCTCTTAGAAATCTTGTTTCAGTGTTTGGGTTGGAGTCCAGGAAGTTTGAGGAATAGATTCTGGTTTTCTCAAACTTTAGACAAAAATCAACCATCGCCGAGGCATGGACTTAATAAATATTGACTAGAAAAAGAAATGGTGGCTCATTAACATAGATGAGGAAAATAACTAATTCAGCAACCAATTCTGTATGGTTTTCAAACCATATAAACAACTTATTCACGAATACCAAGAAACAAGTTTATTCCTCATCACCCTGAGGAGCTACGTGCTCCGTCAGCCCACCTCTCAGACAGGGCTGGTGTGCTGGGTCAGAGATGAATGCCAAGGTCCTTTCTAACACCAATGCCATCCTAAACGTCAATGGAAAATAACGTTAGCCACCAAGAAGTCTTTTAACCCCTTAAAGCATTTTGCCAACAACCAGACTCCAAGAATCTTCCAAAGAATTTTAAAACCAGCAACAATAAAGGCACAGTACTTAATAAAACAACTAAGTTAGAAGAACAAGACATTGATTTGTACGTCACTGATAGGCCTGGAAAGACAGTGCCATTCTCTAGGCTGATACGAGGTGGCCATCTGGAACTTTCTTAGAAGAGGCTATCAAGAGCCCTAATCCAACCTCCCCCTTTTTCCAGAAGGAAAACTGAGGCTGGAACAAGAGAAGGTCTTCTCTAAGGCCACACAACTAGTCAGTGACAGAGAGAATTCAGCTCAGAGAGTCTTGTTCTTCAGGTCTGTGCCTACAAACTAATAATTCCAGAGTATTCTAACCTGGCCGAAAAGAACACAGAACTCTCAACCCTGCATTAAAAAAAAA
>VBSM01003176.1:68157840-68169304 GCA_008086735.1 Cheirogaleus medius
GAAGAAAACTTTGTAGTAAAGGTTATATGTGAGATCCATTCCCCTGATTACCACTCTTCTGTTAAAATACCTTTAATGTTAACTTTCAGGTTTAAAATAATAGAGCATTTTCCTCAATTGATTATATCATATTGAAAATAATGAAGGTCCTATATACTAATTATGAGGATACTAGTTATGCAATCATTGTTTTGTTCTAATACTGAAGTGCCTGATGTGATAGCTTCTCACATTTTCATAAGCAGATTGAATATATTAATGGTTTGTGTTACCATTTTTTTTTAAGTTATCATTTTCTCTTAATGTATCCCTAGGCTGGTAGTGCCAGTTGCTGGCTTTGAGAACTTGGTATAGTATTTAACCCAGGGATGCAGGATCTGATACAAGATCTTGAGATCAGCTCATCGGAATCACCTGGGGTCTTAGCTAAACTGCAGATACCTGAGCCCTATTCCAAATTTACAAACTAAGAATCTCAGTAATCTGTGTTTTAAGTAAGCTTTCTGTGTGGTTCGTATAACCTCTAAAGGTTCAGAACAAAACTAACTTAACTTCTTTGAGCGGCAGTTTCTTCTGTAAAATGGGAATGATAAAACCTCCCCTGTAAGATTGTAAGGATACAGGGGTGGGGAACCTGCGGCCTCAAGGCCACATGTGGCCCTCCAGATCCCCAAGTGTGGCCCCTCGACTGAATCCAAACTTCACAGAGCAAATCTTTTTATTAAAAGGATTTGTTCTGTAAAATTTGGATTCAGTCAAAAGGTCACACTCAATGATCCAGAAGGCCACATGTGGCCCTGAGGCCACAGGTTCCTTAACATAACACAGCCACTCAAATGTGGTTCTCTGACCAGTGGCAATATCATCACCTGGGAGCTTCTTAGAGACACAGATTCTCCAGTCCCTCTCCAGAGCTACTGAATCAGAATTTTCTGGTGGGACCAATGAATCTGTGTTTTAGCAAGTAGCGTAGATAGTTCCTATGCATGTTAGAAGTTTGCAAAGCAGTTTGGGAAGCCTATTAACTTCATAAAGGTGGGGACCGTGAAATTCTTATTTACTATTATATTGTCAGTGCATGGTGTAGTGCCCAGCACAGAGTAGATGTTCGCCATATTTAATGAATAACTTTTTATACATTATACCCTCTTACTGAAACTAACACATTAATTAATTTTTAAAGTTTTTCAATATGAAATATCAAAAGAGATTTTTAACCCCACAGAATAATATTGGATATTTGGGTTACTTAGAATTAACAAATATTTTACACAGTCCAAAACGGATGTAATCATTTGTGTTGTTTTTCATAAATGTATCTCATGAAGAGATTTAAAGAATTATTATTATATTAAGAGCAAGGACTTGATAGATTTGGGTGTGAGAATAATAAATTGCCATTTATTAACCATGTTAGTGTTTCTCAGCCTTTTGTATGTCATGGAATATATAGGAAGTATTTGTACTGAACCCTGGGGTAAATAGAGGGAGACAACAGACTTTGGACCACCAACAGCCCCAGGCTTCCCCGCCCAACCCAGCCACCCCAAGGACCAGGTGATCAGTATCTTAGCACACCTGTATCCATTTGTGGCATACTAGTGTGGCTTGGGCCTTAGTGAGCTCTGAGCTGCATGACCTTGGGTAAGTTAATTCTCTGATTTTCGGTTTTCTTACCTGCAAAATGGGAACAATACCAACCTTATGGAGTTGATGTGGGTTTGAGAAAATGTACATAAAATACGTTGCACAAGGCAAAGCACATAGTGAATGTTAATAAATGGTAAATTACTGCCATTATGATTGTTAATAATTATAAAAAGCAAATGGAAGGGCTTGAATTTAAAAAATTTTTAAACACATAGCAGTTTTTTGTTAATCCTTTATTATTTTGAATTGTATTTTTAATTTTTTCTTTAATGCATCTTTCCAGGACAAAAAATAATATCCAAAGATATTTTGGCACTAACAGCGTGATCTGTAGCAAGAAAGATGAGCAGTCTGTTCCAACTGGTGAGATTTCCAAGGAGACTTCAGAGAGCAAAGACAAAGTAAAGGAAAATACGAAAAAAGACTTGTTAGATATTATTAAGAGCATGAAAGTTGAATTAAGCACAGTAAATGTACAAACAACAAAGCCGCCCAACAGAAGACCACTTAAAAGTTTGGAACCTACACTTGGCAGGTTTCAAAAAACTGCAGAACATGCTCCAAACAAGAGGTAAATTGAATTGTAATTTGAATGTTCTTTGATACTAATTTTTGAAACTCCAGTTGAGCTTTTTCTTTAAGTAAAAAAATATTTCTAATTAGAATACTTGGGAGATAATGAATTAAGGAGAATAAATATCAGCTGGTAGGCCAGGCGCAGTGACTCACACCTATAATCCTAGCACTCTGGGAGGCCTAGGTGGGTGGATCGCTCAAGGTCAGGAGTTTGAAACCAGCCTGAGCAAGAGCGAGACCCTGTCTCTACTAAAAATACAAAGAAATTAATTGGCCAACTAAAAATATATAGAAAAAATTAGCCGGGCATGGTGGCACATGCCTGTAGTCCCAGCTACTCGGGAGACTGAGGCAGGAGGATTGCTTGAGCCCAGGAGTTTGAGGTTGCTGTGAACTAGGCTGACGCCACAGCACTCTAGCCAGGGCAACAGAGTGAGACTCTGTCTCAAAAAAAAAAAAAAAAAAAAAATTTCAGCTGGTAAACACAGTGACTCCAATAATTACTTAAGGACATGCTGTTGTTTTATTTTAAATAACAAGAGGATATCTTGTTATTCCATTCTCTGCAATCTAGAGAATGGAAAAGAGAAGTGATCTAATTGAGAATTGCACACATTCTCTGACATATATGTCAGTGTTACTAACTGCCATTTAATTGCCCTTTTAAGCTACTAATTAATATCATTTACATCCTGATTTGAAGATAGCTTCATGTCTGTAAAGGACTTGCTTATTTGAAATTTTACATCTTAAAAAGTCCTTCTGGGGTAGAGTTTTAGCTTATTGATTACAACTATTCTATATGACTTCCTTGGGGCAATGATTATCAGTGCTTTCGGCTTTCTTAGTGGTTTCCTCAGGTATTATAATTACTTGTGCTTGTCAAAAGAGTATTATATTTATTTGATTCTAAGTGCAATCAGTGATATCTTAGCATTGAGTTAGAGGTTAAATGGCAGTATTTTGTTTTAGTGATACATGAAATGGTGATGTATTTTACATCAGTGATGTCATTGATTCAAGTAATAAGGTATGTAGTTTTAAGATACCCATCACTGGTTTCTCTTATCAGAACAGACAGATAATGTAGATTCTTGTTTCCCAGAGTGATTTAACATTTTTATGGAACTTCATGGTTTCTACATTGTATCAAAAGTACTTCTGGAAAGTATAATTGAGTAGTAAAGAATAAGCTAATTCAAACAATGAGTGCCCATAATAGGCATCTCTACCTCCTCCTTTTAGAAACAAAAGAGTTATATCTAAGTATATAGAAATAAATAATACACACATACACATATAAATAATTATCAAGAGTGACATTTATTAAGCTCCCAGACCTATTTATGACCCATTGTGCTCTTTATTGTAATCATGCAATTTAATTATTAAATAACTATTACAGAAATGGTTGAAATGGGTTGACTACTTTGGAAAGAGCCAGTAAAGGTAATTTTTAAAAAACTGCTTTGCAATAGGTATGAATAAGACAAGCAAGGATTTGATACTTAGATTGCTTTGTAAGCTTTTTTACATTCTTGATACACTCTTCCACTTAAAACAAAATTGGAAATATTGGAGGATGTACTATGTGTGTGATGTATATAGAAGATATATCTTGGAACCTTCTATCAGTGGTCTCATGTTCAAAGAAGAGAGGCTTAATTCCTACAACAAAAGATTGGTGAATGAGGTACATTTTGGGGTGGGAGGGTTAAAAAATGTATCTTTTAATTATTTTTGCCCGCTTTCCATTTTTTAAGGAATCCCAGGTGCACAGAATTGGGTTAGTCATAATCCTTGCTTCATGATGTACTGTCATCATTGCTCTGTGTATAGCCAGACTTTATTTTTTTTCTTTCTTTGTATTATGTATTTCGGTTACATTTTTGTATGTAACCCAACTACTAATGATAGGGTTACCATGGCTACATTACAAATAACCCCAAAGCTCAGTGGCATAAAACCACCATTTATTGTCCTCACAGGTTCTATGGATCAGCAATTTGGAGAGAATACAGTGAGAATACAGGCTAGTCTCTGCTCCATGGTGCCTGGGGCTTCAGCTGGAAGACTTAGAAGTCTCCGGGCTGGAATCATCTGGTTTGCTCACTCATTAGCCTGGCAGTTGTTGCTGGCTGTCAGCTGAGACCTTAGCAGAGAGTATTAGCAGAAACACCTATGTGTGGCCTCTCTGTGTGGCCTGGGCATTCTCACAGCATGGTGGCTGGATTCCAGGAGCAAGTGACTCAAAAGAAAGTGAGCCAAGAGGAAGTTGTATTTGTTTTTTAATGACCTAGCCTTGGAATCAGATTGGACATTGCCACCTTCAACCCTGTTCCACATTGATTTTTGCGGGATGCTTGTATTTTAATCACAGCAACTGCCGATACCATCTTAACAAAGATATGATATTATCAAAAGGAATGCAGCAGTATACAGTGGCCTTCTGCATTCTTGGGTTCTGCATCCTCATATTCAACCAACCACAGATCGAAAGTATTTTTTAAAAAAACAATAAGTAACAATACAACAATAAAAATATTACCAATTAAAAAATACAGTATAACAACTGTTTACATAGCATTTATATTGTATTAGATATTATAAGTAATCTAGAGATTATTTAAACTGGGAGGATTGCATTGGTTATATGCAAATACTATCCCATTTTATATAAGGAACTTGTGCATCCATCTGTGGGGAGGGTGGGATCCTGGAAACCACACCCCCATGCCACCACCCCACCACCTACCCCTGCAGATACTGAGAAATGAATGTAATGTTAAAACTGTGAACTGCCAGTTTATATAGTTACTGGCAGATTTGACTGTATTTCTCTATGGTACCCCAGAGTGCCTTAGGGCACAGTTTGGGAACCAGGGTTCCAAGGGGAGAACATGTGTCTCCCCCACTCAGCTTTAGCTAAGGTAGAGTCAAGGCTGGGATCTAGAATCATCTGAAGCCTTGTTCACTTAAATTTCCAGTGGTTGGTGCTGCCTTTTGGCTGAGACTTTAGTGGCAGCTCTTGGCCAGTACACTTACCTATAGCCTTTCCATGTGGCCTAGGCTTCTTGCCTGGTAGCTGGGTTCCAAAGATAAACGCATCTCAAGAGAGATGCAAGTGAAAGCTGTATCACATTATGTGATGTAGACTCACAAGTCACAGTGTGTCACTTCTGTCATGTTCTGTTCATCAAGGCAGTCACAAAGTTTCCTCTGGGTTTGAGGGGAGGGAGATAGATTCCCCCTCTTGATGGGGTGTGGCAATGTTTTAGAAGAGCATGTGAGACCAGAAATATTGCTGTCTCTATTTTCTGAAAATATAACCTGCCTGACTTGGCAACCTGGTAACTGTAGAATGTCAGCTATGTTGTAGACAGCATTGTCATGACAAAATTGACCCCTGATTGATAGATTGCTATCTAGACTAGGAGAACTGCAGGTACCTGATGGGGACGCCATACTTAGTGCTTCCTTGAGTGCAGTTACTCTTGTTACTGCATGTCTTTCGCGGGGACCTTGGAAACTGTGTGTGTGATCTTGTTACAGGAGGTATTAGCTCCTGTGTCTGCATGATGCAGATCTCATATCCTAATTCTGGGATAACTCTGTGAAGTGTCACCCTCATGAACATGTGAGGACTTCCACTGAGAGGGACACCTGAGGCTGCCCTGCTAGCCCGCTGTGCTTCTATCTTTTGTCTTCCTCAATAGATGGGGCCAGATGTGTCTGGTAGTCTTGTGGTCTGAATGTTTAGTGAAAGGTTTTTCTTATGGAAAATGTAAAACATATGCAAAGTACACAAAATTGTATAATAAACACTTTGTACCTGTCAGCTTCAACAATGATCAACATTTCATCATTCATGTATCATTTTCATCTCCTACTTGATGATGATGATTCATTACTCTTTTTTTTAAGGTAAAATTTACATAAAATGTACAAATCTCAGCTGTAGGATTTTGACAGTGGAGAAGCCCATGTAACCCATTCACTTATCAAGACACAGAATCTTTTCCATTTTAGTCTTCCTAGTCAGTAGCCTTCTGTCCTAAGGCATCTGCTGTTCTGATGTTTGTTTGTTTTTTACCTCAGATTAGTTTTGCCTGCTCTGGAACTTGATATAAATGGAATCATACAGTGTGTACTCTTTTGTGTCCAACTTCTTTCATTTGGTCTAATGTCTCTGAGATTCATTCATGTTGTTGGTGTGAGCTGAGTACAATTCCATTGTATGGACATATCACAATTTGTTTATCCATTCTGACAGACCTTTGGGTTGGTTCCAGTTTGGGTCCATTATGAGTAAATCTTCTATGAACAGGTTAAGCACCTTTATGTAATATTTGCTTGCAATGTGTATTGTTTTTAAAATTAAATGACATGTAATTAAAAATTCCACTAATTTAGGCCGGGCACAGTGGCTCACACCTGTAATCCTAGCACTCTGGGAGGCCGAGGCAGGTGGATCGCACAAGGTCAGGAGTTCGAAACCAGCCTGAGCAAGAGTGAGATCCCGTCTCTACTAAAAAGAGAAAGAAATTAATTGGCCAACTAAAAATACATAGAAAAAATTAGCCGGGCATGGTGGCACATGCCTGCAGTCCCAGCTACCGGGAGGCTGAGGCAGAAGAATCGCTTGAGCCCAGGAGCTTGAGGTTGCTGTGAGCTAGGCTGATGCCATGGCACTCTAGCCTGGGCAACAGAGTAAGATTCTGTCTCAAAAAAAAAAAAAAAATTCCACTAATTTATAATTTTTCAGGCTGATCCCTCACCTCTTCACCTTAACATATTGTTCTGGTTAGTATTTTGCTTCAGCAAGTAGCCATTAACTTTAACTTTTAACATTTCAAAGTTTATATAAAACCGATAACTAATATTAGAGAATTCTTGCTTTTGTTAGAAATTGAATTGAATGAATACTTTTTGGAATGACAGAAAGTTTTCCTCCCAAAATCATTTTACTTTTCAGTGAACTAATAATGGCATAATAAGGAATCCTTCTTTTTTCTTTCTCATTTGTTTTTCATTTTCTTTTTCAGAAATGAGCCCCTGAGTCCTGAGTTGGTGGCAGCTGCATCTGCTGTTGCAGATTCTCTCCCTTTTGACAAGCAGGTGACCAAGTCAGACCTGCTCAGGCAGCTCCGGCAGCACGAGGAAGACTCAAGGGCACAGAAAGATGGGGAGAGACCTAAAATTAGGTGAGTGAATCAAATAGTTATGTCAGTAATGTTTATATCTCAAAGTAGGCCATTTTCAAGTAGCTGGTAATATAATACACATATACATTTATATATAAAATATACCTCATAAATGGAATTTTAGCAATTTGATTTTTTAAAAAAGTTACATCTTAAGTAAGATTGTAGTTTTTAAGAGACCAATTGAATGGTAAACTTTTCTTTTAGGAAGTTACGTGGTTCCTTGTCCATGAAAAAGAAATGGTAAATTCAGTAATGTTATTAAAAATAAATAACAAAATAAGATAGTTTCTCTGAGAACATTAATTTTTTTTCCATTAAACAGTTTGTTAGTGTTATGCACAGTATAATAATCTTCAGGCCTGTTTCCTTCTCTTTCCTCTTAGTCTTATGTTTGAGCTGACATCTTTCTACTTATCCTCTTCTCTCATTGCTTTATGCCAGGTTATACTGCTGCAACCCACATGTAGTACATATTGGCACTGCTTCGTTTTGGAGAGTGATCTATATCAGTCATTCTCAATGAGCGTGTGTAACAGTTTTATCTCAGGAAGTTAAAACGAAAAAAATAGGCCGGGCACGGTGGCTCTAACACTCTGGGAGGCCGAGGTGGGCGGATCGCTCAAGGTCAGGAGTTCGAAACCAGCCTGAGCAAGAGCGAGACCCCGTCTCTACTAAAAAGAGAAAGAAATTAATTGGCCAACTAAAAATATATAGAAAAAATTAGCCGGGCATGGTGGCGCATGCCTGTAGTCCCAGCTATGTGGGAGGCTGAGGCAGAAGGATCGCTTGAGCCCAGGAGTTTGAGGTTGCTGTGAGCTAGGCTGATGCTACAGCACTCTAGCCCAGGCAACAGAGTGAGACTATGTCTCAAAAAAAAAAAGAAAAAGAAAAAAAGAAATATCTGTACTGTCAGTTGAGTGACTCAAGGCAACAAATAAAAATGGCTAAATCTAAACTTTAATTTACTTACTAAATGTAGATGCTAGGCATAGAGATACTGATTGTGCTTTCCTCTTAGCTTCTTTGGATATTTCTTAACTTTTCAAAAGTGATACTTTCAATTTATGTTTTAAATGAAGATTTCTGAAGAACATCTTTAAAAGATAGAAGTAAGCAAATCTCAATGGTCTCTTATGTGAATGTTAATATGTGACATTTTTTATTTAAACATAACTTTTTATGCTATATTAGTGCATAGGAGTGAAATAATAGTAAGTAAATGATATCTTCTGCTTATGAAAGTTTAGTACTGTTCTGTAGCTAATATACCTTTTTTATTATTTCAGTTTTGGTAACATAATATCAAATATGAAAGTTGCCAGATCTGCTACAGCCAGAGTTAGTACAAGACCAGAGCATCAGATTAAGTTTGATGAAGGATTGGACAATTATGTTGGCCGGGAGAAGACTGCTGATCTTAGAAAAAGGTATTAGGCTTTGTAGCCTATTGGATTTTGTTTGTGTGGTTTGTTTTTATATTAACTGTAGATTTACTTTATTGCTTGTGTATATTATTGCTGATGGGTGCCTAAGCATTAGGAATGCATTTACAGCTGTGTGCTTACTCTCTGATACCATTTCCTAGAGAGGGAAAGATGTTCTGGATTTAGCAGTCCTAGATTTTTCCATACCTTAAATCGAAATGAGCCCTGCCTCACATCTACCCATGCTGAAGAGAGAGGTCCCCTGATTTAGAATAAGTGGAGCTTGCTGAATTCTGAACAGATAAACATTTTGCAGGAAGCATTTTTTCATTCTGAATATAAGTGCCTGACACTATGTATTGATATATCCTCTATATCTCTCTATGTAGTCATCTTACACTGTACCTTGAAAGAAATAACCACCATCAAAAAAAGAAAAAAAAGGCAAAAGGAAAAAGTCCATATAATACCTTAAAGTGGTTAATAGATTATTTGTAGCCATTTGAATTTGCTAATTTGCTCTTAAAGATGCTGAGCCATGCCTTATGTAGTTATTTTATAATCAAAAATTCTGTATATACTAGTTTCTCTTCTTTCTCTCTTTTGAACTCTGAAAGTGATAGTGTAGAAGGAGGAACCAGATATTGGCATGGTCTGACAAAAACTAACATCTTTGTAGCAGGATGTGCTCAAAATTAGAGTATTTTCAATATGTTGTGTATTCCATGGATTTAAGTACTGTCAGGAACTTGCGTTAACTCCTTCCAGGTGTTAAATTACTGGTTTGTACAGAAAGACTGGAAAAGGTGGTCAGCAGTTAACACAGGAAATTCAAGAGATTATGGTGACTTTGGAAGATTATTTGAATTACTAATTTAAATGAATTTAATATCCATGACATATTATTGAATAAAGTAGGAAATGTACTTGGAGTTTTACTTAAGAATATTTAGTGAATCAGTTAATCCTCAAGAAAATTTAATTGAATCAGTTGTCTCTGCCATGATTCTATGCAACTACATCAGAATGGCAAATAGTTTGATTTTTAATGATATTATTATATTGGCTGCCATTAAAGATTAGAAGGCGGAAAGGGAGAAGCTAAAAAAGTAGAAAAGGGGTTTCTGTGCATACGAGGACTGTGTTAAAAAGCCAGCTATAGGAGAATAAAGAAAAGCAGTGGTCAGATGCCAAGTTGTTCACCCTGCTATGACATGGGCAGGATTTGAGGCAACTGAGACAACCCAGGCCTGGACTGATTCCTTCTGTTGGAGACTGGCAGTTCACACAGGCCTGCCTTAGAATCTTGGTGCTGGCACTGATTCTGTGACTGGGGCACCTTTTATAGCCTCCGTCAGTCTATTTCCTCATCTATAAAATGCTAAAAGTGAAACCTAGCTTAAATGGTTTTCTTGAGGAATAGAAAAGAAATACCTATCTATAGATATCTATGTAAACTATCTATTATATAGAAGGTACTTAGTAAATGTTCATTCCCTTTCTTTTTAGTACAGTCCTCCTTTACAATTCCTTACTTTACGCAGCATTCCCTCTTCATCGTAGTTTGTTTAGTCCATCATCCTATTTACCTGACACACAATTGAGGGATAAGAATGCAAGTCACTGAGGATAGTTTTGTAGCATAAAGGCCTTTGTTTACAAATACTTGGGAATCTGCTAGAGGAAAACTTATATGATTTGAGATCACTTTAGTTAACTTTAGTATCATATTTACATTTTTTCGAATTAGTTTCATTTAGTAGAAAAAAGTAATTTAGTCCATACAGGAGAATTCAAAATTATTTTATAAATTAACTCTCCAGTTTATAAACTGGTTTTTAATCTGGCAATAAATGTATTCAAGTAAGTATGTGAATTGATGCATAAAGCAGTTGATTATCAAGTATACAAGAAAACGTTACCTATTAACTCTGACTTTTATGTCAATAGTTAATTAAAATAGTTATGTAAAGAAAGTTAATACTTATTTTTAAACTGCAGAATGATTGCTTTATAAGAGGGAATGTTTTGAATTATCTGTGGAATCTTTTATAATTATAATCTGTAATTAAACATTGTAGTGTTTTCTGCCCTAAAAGACAAATGTTGACTTTAGTAGTTTTAATTTTAGCATACTATTATAGCTTTTTACAACATTGATTTTTCTATGACTTTAATACTAAAGATACCAAATAAAGAGTATGACAAATTAATCTTTTCAATTAGATATTTTGAAAATTAAACCACTGTAACTGCTTTGTTGTTTAGTGAAGCAAAAATTCAATTGCATATGTTCCTGTTTTTAGTCACTGGTCTTAAAAATATGGCAATTTAGCTAAAATGCCTTGTGTGGGTCAGTGAAATTATTTTTAATTTCTATGTAGAATATTTCCATGTAAAAATTTTTTCTTATTTTGTTGACAGTTTATAAATATATTCATTAAAATTTTTTTTCTTTTATTTATTCTTAGGAAAGATTTATTCAAGGGGAAGAGACTTGATATTTTTGACATTAAGGCAGTTACTGAAGAAGCACCTGAAACAGGTTTGTTAAGGAAAAAAAACACTGTTTCTCAAGTGGAGAAACATTCCTTCTTTCTTTTTTTT
>VBSM01003176.1:68169404-68186995 GCA_008086735.1 Cheirogaleus medius
TAAAAAAAAAAGAAAAAGAATGAACAAGTAAAGAAAAAATCTAAAAGAAAAAAGTAATTTAAAAAAACTAAAAAAAAAGGATAAGCTATGATTCCTGCTCCTCAGCAGTTTCCTGTCTAGGGCAGGAGATAGCATTTATAGAAATAACTAATTGAAGTGATTTAGTGATTGTTCAGGAGATGGGAAGAACATTTGGGGAATATATTTAATAGACTTGTAGTGTTTTTTCCTTCATGGTTACTCTTTGTTCTCTATTCTTACCCTTTTCCTCTTCGGGTAAGAAGTCAAATTCTTCAAATTTGCCTTTTTAATTCCGAAAGAGAAATAAGACTGTCCTCTTGCTTGCTATTAAATTTGGCTTACTGATAAGAGAAATGAAGAAACTCAATACAAATGGTCTCCAGCTTATAAATGATGAGCATTTCTGAAGAATGGAAGTTAGCTTTTTGGATCTTGGTAGAAATCATGTTGTATGTGATAGGCCTAGGCCAGCCTCCAGTGGCTCATTTAATCTTTCTGTTACTCATCTAAACTTCTGATTTTCTGACTATTCAATAACTCCTTGATATTAAGGGTTAGGTCTCATGTTTGTGTACCCTGTACCACCTAGTCAAGTGGCTTATAGATAACAGGAATTAGTTATCTTGAATCTTAAATTCTTCTTCGAATAAACTGAGCTGTATAATATCTATCCACAGGAAAGGAGTTAATTCAGTCAGTGTTTCCTCATGTGAACTGAAAGCAAAACTAAAAGAACAACCCCCTTCTTGTATTGTGAAAACTGCATTCTATTGTGTATGAGGAAAAGTAAATACATAATGCAAAGGCATGAAGAATGAATCACCTCTCCTCTGTTCAAGGGGTACCTGTTAAGCTTGCTTCAAAACGGAATTTATTGTCAGAGCAGCTGCTATTGGCTAGCCAAAAGAGAAACTTGGAATCTTGAAGGAGACAGCTTACTTTTTATTTTTTTTTATTTTTTTGAGACAGAGTCTCACTTTGTTGCCCGGGCTAGAGTGCCACGGTGTCAGCCTCACTCACAGCAACCTCAAACTGGGTTCAGGCGATCCTTCTGCCTCAGCCTCCCAAGTAGCTGGGACTACAGGCATGCGCCACCATGCCCGGCTAATTTTTTCTGTATGTTTTTAGCTGTCCAATTAATTTCTTTTTTATTTTTAGTAGAGACGGGGTCTCTCTCTTGCTGGTCCTGAACTCCTGAGCTCAAACGATCCACCTGCCTCGGCCTCTCAGAGTGCTAGGATTACATGCATGAGCCACTGCGCCCGGCCAAGACAGCTTACTTTTTAAAATCAAAAATATTGTTCCTAAAATTGAAATTAGCTTGCAAGGAAGTACTTAAGTTTTGTGTCTTTTATAAAACAATATAAAATGATTATACTCTAAAGAGGAAAATAGCACACAAATTTACACAATAATTTACTCATGAAGGTACTATTTTAATAAGCTGTACTTGCATGAGTCTAAAGAATGTCTTTTGTTGCCAATTAAATACAAGAATAGCAGTAATGTGGAAACTTAAATTTAGCAATTGTACACTGCTATTTTCCTACCACCTATAATAATGCCTGAAGTATAGCTGGCATTCAGTAATTACTTACTGACTTGAGTTCTTCTGTCCTGTGATTCCCACGTCTGGTTCCCCAGTGAGTTCATGCCACTACTGCAAGGGATATAGTCATAGGCCCTACTGGTTTTCCTAGTGTAACTTAGAGTCAACAGGCAATGTAGCCTAATCAAGCTTACACTTACAGCTTAATTAAGTTATCTTGCTGTTGTGACTGCTCTGTAAATATGATGGATTTCAGTCTAACTGTTGTGATCTTTTCTCAGTATCCAATGATCTAGGCCAACATACTTAAAATGCACCAGTCAGTGTGTGGTTAAGACACATTCCTGCACATAAAGGCGCATAGAAACGGATTCAGAAAAAGCAAAATAGATAAAGCTTACCTAGATAGAAGAGAAAATGAGCTGCTTGTTGGGATGTTTCAGTGGGGTTGGCAAAAGTAGATAAAAAGGTAGGCTGGAGAATAAATCATATGTGTTCTATTCATTTAACCCAGGAATTTTGTTCCTAGGAATTTATTCTAAGGAAATAATTACAGATATGTGCAAAAGTGTAACTATAAGGATAGTCATTACTATAGTGTTTAAAAGAGAAAATATGTAAATGATCAAAATATAAGTAAAGAATAAAATTTTAGGGAAAAGAGTAGCTATTGATAATTCATTTTTTTTTATAGCTTTGTGGAGGTATAATTTTATGTGCAACCAATTCCACACATTTAAGTTGTGTGATTCAGTGAGTTTTGACATACATGTATCCATGAAACTGCCAGTCAAGACAGTGAACATATCCATTACCGAGAAATGGAATGTGGCCTTTTGTCACACACACATTCACGTACACACACACACAGAGTCTTCAAGCAACCACTGATCTGCTTTCTGTGATAATAGATTAGTTTGCATCTCTTAGAATTTTATATAACTGAAATTAAACAGTATGTACTCTTTTGTGTCTGGCTTCTTTCACTACACACAATGGTTTGAGATTTATCCATGCAGTTGCATGTACCAGTAATTCATTTTTATTACTAAATAGTATAAAATTATGTGGATGTATCACATTTTTTATCCATTCACCTGTTAATGGACATTTAGGTTGTTTCCCAAATTACAACCCAAATTTGGCTACTACAAAGAAAGCTGCCGTGAGCTTTCATATGTAAGTCTTTGTGTGGACATGTGTTGTCTTTTCTCTTGGGTGAATATCCAGGAGTGAAAAGGCTGTGTTGAAAAATAGGGGTAGTCTTAACTTTTTAAGAAGCTATCAAACTGTTTTTCCAAGGTAGTTAATACCATTTCACATTCCGAGCAGCGGTGACTGGTGGGAATATGACTCATTCTTGAAAAGATGTTTTAAATTTCAAAAGTAAATAAATGATTGAAACATGTAATATGATGGTGGTAATAAGGCAACATAATACCTTACTCATTGGGTTGGTTGTGAGAATTTAATGAACTAACACATAAATAGAATTTAAGTACCAAGGAAGTGCCAAGTATCCATTAGTGGATAATAATAATATCATTAATATTAATATTCTGTTAATTTAATTTCTGTGGGCTTTAATAGTCATACAGTAGTACTAGTTTTGACAGACTAAAATAAACAGGCAAGACTTTACAGATCAAAGTCACATGTTGTATAAAAAAATACATTCATAAAAAGACCCTTAAGCAATATACAAATTTCTTGTTTCCTTTCCAGTCAAGGGGGCAATGATTACCTGGCAGTTGTAGTAAAACAAACATTAAGCTTGCCATTATTATAGTCATAGTCTTTACATATCATTTTTGTTGGCAGTTTTAGCACTCAGTAACCTTTTATTAATACTGTTTAATTGGGTCAAGGTCTGAAAATATATGATCAGTTCAGAGTTGATTATAACATTTTTTAAAAGAAGATATCTACATTGACTTCTGCTTATGTGAAATGCTTTTATTATACAGACACCTCGCCTTCGCTTTGGGATGTGGAATTTGCCAAGCAGATAGCCACAGTAAATGAACAGCCCTTTCGGAATGGGTTTGAAGAGATGATCCAGTGGACTAAAGAAGGTAAACTGTGGGAGTTCCCTATTAACAATGAAGCTGGTAAGTATTAACTTCAAAGGTTTATAAAATTTATGGATTGATATTATTTCTGCCAGATTTTCAATTTTAGAGTCTAGATATGAACCGGAATTTTAGAACACTGTATAGATATCTTCATGGTATCCTAAAAGAAATCTGACAGTGGTTTTTAAAAAAAGAATTAGTGTTTCACTGAATTCTAGAAATTTGATAAGGAAAATGAAGAAGTAAAATTATATGACAAAAATGCATCAGGAATTTCTATGACATAAAAGGGTTGAGAACAGCAAATGATAAAAGTTTTGTTGCTAAGCAACTTAGTGAGTCTTCTAATCCATTAAATATTGGTTATGAGATTCTACCTAAATTTGGAGAGCATTTCAACTTGTAAAGTCTTATGCTTGTGTCCTTTAGTCATAAAACCATTGCATTAATGAGATGCAAGGTATGGCTGAATATAAAATTTGAGATTGGAAATAATTTCATTTCATAATTGTGAAGCCATTGCTTCATTGTCTTATTCTGTTGAGAATACTTTTGCCATTCTTCCATTTTTATCCTGGATTCATTCTATGATGTTTTATCTTCTTTGGTAATTTTTAGCATCTTCTCATCATAATATTCATAAGTTTCAGGGTGATGATCCCTGGTAAGGGATTTTGTTTGTTTAAAATAATTATTCTAGGCATCATTAAGTTTTTTTAATTTGGGAACTTTATTTTTCTGTTCTAGGGAAATTTTCTTGTGTCATTTATTTGATCATCTAGGCCTCCAATCTTTTTGTTTCTTTTTTTCTTGTCTTGTTTGTTTTATGCTCTGGAAATACTCCTCAACTTTTATCTTATATCCTTTCTGTTGGGTTTTTGTTTATGCTATCATATTTTTAACTTCTAAATTTTTGTTGTTCTTGGTATTAATTAGTTTGCTTCTGCTACCTACCTATTAGTTTCCTCAAAGTTTCCTTTTCTTTTGGAGTTTGTATTTGGTTAACACTAGCTGCTGTTTCACTGAGATCCCATACATGCAACTGATTAAACAGGATTGAAATTAATTTGATATTATATAATCGTTCAAGTTCCAGATCAGTAAACAGCTGTGTGTACACAATTATTCTAGGATCCAGGTTTCTTCCATCTTATTTATCTTCCCTCTGTAGGGCATTTTTCCGATCGACATGATTAAAGATAGCTCACAGGCACATTGTGCTCAGGCTTGCAGGAAGGGGAAAGATGGCATAGTGTAAGCAATTTTACTGTCACACGTCGCCACTGTTCAGATTCCATTGGTGAAGATTTAGTAATATGTCCAAGGCTAACTCAAAGGGGGCTGGAAAATATAATATTGCTGAACAGCCACATACAGGTTTTTAATTATTTTACCTTGGTGAAAAGGGAAAATGGATTTTGATATTAATAGAGAGGTGTCAGTTTCTGCCAAGATGTCTGTCATTTATGTTAGAGAATTTCTTAAAATGTCTGCTGTTCTGAAATCCACATTCAAACTGAGACTGAAAAAAGAAAAAAATGTCTGCTGTTCTTTTGATGTTTGTTTATACTTGAGAAGAAGGCCATGAAAAGATATTTTTTAGATGTGTGTGAACGGGTGGGACTTGTCAACTGGTAGCTTCATTTCAGAGGATTTGAGAAGGAGCCTCTTTATATGGTAACTTCCCTAACTGCATATTTATAATTCTTCTCACTGAGTTTCTCCAGTGAGACATCTTCCAACCACCTCACTTGAGATCATAGGCAGCCGTGGCTGTGCTCTGAGAGCTGGGTGAGGGAAAGGGACTGGAGGCGAGGGGGTGTCTCACCATTCAGCATACAGGCTTTCACTTATTCCTCTTATCAATCCAGTGACTTATCTCCTCTTTCCACTTTAATTTCTCCAAAAAGTAAACTGTCCATCTCCTCTGAGAATGGATGAGGATAGTCATCTGAAGGCTCAGCTAGGAGATGGGACATGGGAGATCTTACTATTCCCTGAACGAATTTTCAATTAATCCTCCTGGGTTTTGCCCTTCATCCCCATTCCTAACTTCAGGGGTACTTGGTGCTTCTAATTCCTGAAGCCTTTTGAAGCCTGTTTGCTTCTTACCTTTTACAGGTATTTAGGTTTTAACATCTTCTGCTCTGCTAAGTCAGTTACTACTCAGATGTGCACTTTACATCTTCTAAAATTTTGCTATCTCCTGTCCATTATTTCTTTTTCTTTTCTCTTTGTCTTTGTGCTTTTATGCTTTTTATTTCTTTTACTGCCATTTGGAAGGAGGGAGCAGAGATTTAAGCATGGATTCAATTCGTCACATTTTAACTAGAAGTCCTTGCTACTTATCTTTTAACTCTATTTAGAATGTCTTTACTGAATAGAGATTTAATTTGTATGTAAATCTGTTAGCCTTTTTCTGTTTAATCCATCTAGAACTTATTTTTATATATAGTATACTCTATTTATCACTCTCCTTTTTTCCTTTGCTTTATGTGTTAAAACTACATGACTCTCATTCGTTCATTGGTTAATTCAGGAAGGATCTATTGATTATGCCCTCCTGCAGCATTCTAAGTTAAAAAGACTATTGATCTACTTTATCTGATATTCATATAACCAATCATACTTTCTTTTTTTTCTTTTGAGACAGAGTCTCACTCTGTTGCCCAGGCTAGAGTGCCGTGGCATCAGCCTAGCTCACAGCAACCTCAAACTCCTGGGCTCAAGCGATCCTCCTGCCTCAGCCTCCCGAGTAGCTGGGACTACAGGCATGCGCCACCATGCCAGGCTAATTTTTTCTATATATTTTTAGTTGGTCAATTAATTTCTTTCTATTTTTAGTAGAGGCGGGTCTTGCTCTTGCTCAGGCTGGTTTCGAACTCCTGACCTTTTTTTCTTTTCCCCAGCAAGAACAGGCACTGAATTTCCTTTCTTGAATTACCAGGAAAGGAAAAGATTCATTTATTTCTTGTAACAAATGGCTTCTGAGCCCCTGCTAGGAGTCAGGCATGGACAAAGAGAGGCAAATAAGGTGTCTTCGTGGTGGGAAGCTCAGGGCTTCCTGGGGAGATGGGATTGATTCGGGGAAGGAAAGAGCAAGGGAAGGATTGAAGAAACTGCTTGGTGGGGGAGGAGGTTTCAGGAAGACTTCATGGAGGAGGTGGCATTCTAGCAGGAAGTCCTCAGGCAAAGGTGCAGGGCCTTGGCAGAGAGAATGTGAGGAGCACAGGCTCAGAGGTGGGGAGTTCGGCATCTTGGGAGCAGCAGCCATGGATGGGAGCATGGATGGGTGTGGGGTGACTGTGGGCCAGCCAGAGCTGGTCAGAAATGAGCTGTGGACTCTGCGAAGACAGAAGCATCCTCCGACTCTTATCCCAGCCCCAGCAAGGGGCCTGGCACACAGTTGGAGCAGGGCAAATGTTGAAAGAATCAAGGGGTGGCAAGAGCCCAGAGTGCAGGGCTAAGGGGTCGAACCTCTATCCTGTGGACCGTGGAAGAAGGCACGGCGAGGTTCGGTATAGGGTATGAGGTCGGGGTCCAGCTTCATCCTCAGTGTGTGGAGGTCCACGAACTCCTGACCTTGAGCGATCCTCCCAGAGTGCTAGGATTACAGGCGTGAGCCACCACGCCCGGCCCAATCATACTTTTTTAAAAAAACTTATATTACTAAGATAAATCTTTTTCTATGCTTTTTACTTTCTATCTGTATTGTGTTTGAAGTGAATTTCTTGTAGACAGCATATGGTTGGATCATGTTTTTCTTTCTACAGTGCCAATCTCTATCTTTTGATTAGTGTATTTAGACCATTTACATTTAAAGTAATTATTAATTTTTAGGATTTAAGTCTCTCATTTTATTGTTTGTTTTCTGTTCGTTATCTCTATTTCTTAATCCTCTGTCTTTTCTTGGCTTCCTGTGAGCTGCTTGGAACATTTTTCATGATTTCATCTTTTGTTTTTTTGTTGTTTTTTTTTTTGAGACAGAGTCTTGCTCTGTTGCCTGGGCTAGAGTGCTGTGGCTTCAGCCTAGCTCACAGCAACCTCAAACACCTGGGCTCAGGTGATCCTCCTGCCTCAGCCTCCCAAATAGCTGGGACTACAGGCATGCACCACCATGCCCAGCTAATTTTTTCTATATATTCTAAGCTGTTCAGGTAATTTCCTTCGATGTTTTAGTGGAAACAGGGTCTCGCTCTTGCTCAGGTTGGTCTCGAACTCCTAAGCTCAAACAATCCACCCGCCTCGGCCTCCCAGAGTGCTAGGTGTGAGCCACCACGCCTGGCCTCATCTTGTTTTATATGTATTTTTAAATACAGTTTGCATAGTTTCTTAGTGGTTGTCATATTTATTAAAATATTCTTTAGCAATAATTGCTGTTACATTTTGAACATTTACAGTATGTTAGACATTATAAAAGATCTTTATATGTTTTGTGTCTCTTTAATGTTTACAAAAACTCCAGGAAGGTGCTATTCTAACTAATCCTCTTGTTAGGCCTGAGGAAACTGATGCTCAGAGAAGTTAATTAATTTGTCCACAGTCACAGTTGTTAAATTATTGGGCAAACCTAGGTATAACTCCAAAGTTCATGCCTTTAATATTATGGTACCTCATTAATATTTTATGATGTAGGCTTTACATTTAAAATTATAATGTGTTTTGTCTCATTTCCTAGGTTTTGATGATAATGGTTCTGAATTTCATGAACATGTATTTCTGGATAAATACCTGGAAGGTTTTCCAAAGCAAGGACCAATTCGCCACTTCATGGAGCTGGTGACGTGTGGCCTTTCCAAAAACCCATATCTGAGTGTTAAACAGAAGGTTGAGCACATAGAGTGGTTTAGAAATTATTTTAATGAAAAAACTGACATTCTAAAAGAAAGCAATGTACAGTTCAATTAAGACCATGGAAATTTTTATTTCAAACTGTTAGAGATGGATGTTACAACAAAATAAAATAATTTTACTAGAGTTTTTCTATATTATGTTAATTATTTCATCTTATTCGACTGGTATAAATGTTAAATTGTTTTAAAAATATGGTAACTGAAAAATATTCTTACATGGAGAAAAATCATCAGCATTCATAGGATCAAAAGAATATCTAAGAATTAGTAATAGGTTTAAGATCACTGCCCCTAACCTTTTTTTCATTCAGTGACCATACTTCTTTGAAATACAATACGATTACTACCCATCTATCTGATGATATCAGAGTACTATTTTATGACAGTTGAGATGATTTATAGACAGATTTATATGCACAAAATATATATGTTTATATATACATATTTATATTTCATATGTATTTCACACAAAATTGACTACTCTTTCTTAAGTTTGGGTCATAATAGAGAAGTAATGTTACCGAAAGCTGGGCCACTTGTCCAAAGAAGAACAAAGACAAGCGGTTTGAGGAGAAAGGAAAGAGAGTTTACTTTGCTGGCAAAGGAGGAAAAATGGTAGACCTTCTTGTCTCAGAATCCAAATTTTTCCTCAACATTCCCAGAAATACAGAGCTTTTAAAGGATGGGCTCTCAGCTTCAGGCAATTAATGTTCAACTACAGTTGATAATTCTGATCATCCCATCTCTGCCCGGGATCTCCCTTTACCAGATAGGGCTGGGCCATCTCCTGTTGCACAAATAAACAAAAGACTTACCTGCCCCTCCCAACCACTGGCCAAAATGATGCAGACTTTAGTTCTCAAAAAGGACTGGAGGATGTTTTAAAGAGACAGAAAATATTTTTTCCATTTTTCCCAGGCCATTGCCTCTGTTACAGTAATGTTGTGCAAATAAAGAGTTTATTCTAATCCCTTCTAGTACTTTAGATCTTCATGACAAAGTTAGAACTATTTATTTTCCATTATCATGCCAAGCAATGTGACTCAACCTCCATATGATACAAAAGTTTGAGGATTCTTAAAAAAACTCAAAACACGATTTAGTTTACAGTGGCCCCAAGCTAGCAGCATTTCAGGCCCCTGGCACAAGGCAACAAGAATCATGTGATGGAATACACTGTAACCCCAGACTTCAGATTACAAAACACACAAGGAAGCAAAGAACCATGATGAATAAGTACCAGCAGAAACAAGACAACAGAATCAGACTTGTAAAGCCTCTGAATATTGGGCTTATCAGAGTCAGAATGGAAATTATGTATAAGATAGACTAAGCAGGACACTTTAAAAGTCACCAAGTGGATTTGAAAAAAATTTAAAAGCGAAAGAGTTTAACAGCACATTAGCTACTAGAAAATTGTTCTAAAGAAATTATTCGTATGCAGTAGAGAGAAGCAAAGAGAAAAGAAGTAAGAAAGAGAAGTTAAAAAATGACATTTGTAGATTGGTCCAAGTGCAGTGGTGTTTACAACTAATTGATCACAACCAGTTACAGATTCCTTTGTTCCTTCTCCACTCCCACTGCTTCACTTGACCAGCCTTAAAAAAAAAAAAAAGACATTTGTACAATCAGATTGCCAATAGGACAGAAAAGGCAAGATGGGTCAGAGGCTATCTTTGGATAGTTAATGGGTAAGAGCTTTTTACAGTTCATAAAAGATATCAATTCACAGTTAAACAACAACCTCTTGGTCATGTATAGAAAATGCTTCCAACAACAGCACAAGGCACACACTGCTTTTTTGTTGTTGGTATTTATTTCTTTAAATTTCCAAATATTAAGGGGGTACAAATGTTTTTGTTACATTTTACCTTGTATAATGCTTAAGTCAGGGCTTTTGATGTGCCTGTCACCAGAATAGTGTTCATTGTACCAAACTGGTTTTCCCTTCTTGTATTCCAATGTCCTTTATATCTCTGTGCCCATGTGAACCTATCGTTCAGCTCCCACTTACTAGTGAGAGCATGTGGCGTTTGGTTTTCCATTCCTGAGAAACATCACTTAGGATAATGGTCTCCAGTTCCATCCAAGTTGCTGAAAAAAAACATTGGTTCTTTAAAAAAACTAATAAACTCAAATTTCTGTTCAGATTTATTTTTTAAAAATCTTCAAAATAGTGATAACTATAGATGCTGCAAGATTTATTTTTCAAGAAGCTGTCATGAACAACTTCGTGGCAACAAACATATGGCAAGAACTTACAGGCAAATTACTCAAAACTATGCTATCAAAATAATTTTAAAAGAAAAACTAATAACCATTAAAGAAATTGGATTGGTATTTTAAAATCTTCCCAGAAAACAAACACTAAGTCCAGACAAATTTTCAGGAGAGTTCTACTAAACATACAAGAAGAAAATAATTATAATCTCATATAAATTATTGCAAAGCATACAAAAAAGGGAGCACTCCTTAATTTCAAAAGACTAGAATCAAAAACAGTTATTCTCAATCATGAAGACACATTTGAAAAATCCAAAACAAAATAGCAACTAAATTTGGCAATGAATAGAAATTATGAAGTTGAGTTTATTCCAGAATGGAAGAGTGTTTTAACAATAGAGATCTTATCACCTCAAAAGATGCAGCAAAAAAATGTTTGATAAACTTCAGTGACCATTTATAATAATAATTTTAAAAAACGTAGAAAACTTTGAGAAGAGAGATTACTTAACCTGATAAATGGCATTTACAAAAAACCTACAGCAAATATCTTACTTTATGGCGAATCATTAAACCATTTCCTTTAAGATTATAAATAAGAGCAGGAGATAATCATGATGATTTCAACATTGTACTGGGGGCCTAGCCTATGTAGCATAGCAAGAAAGAGAACAAAAAGCTATTAATATTAGGATTGGCAATCCACCCTATGGTAACCCCCCATGAATCACACCCTCTGAGTGTGGGTGGAACCTGAGACTTGCATCTAGCAAATAAACATGGCAAAGGTGATGCGAGTAGTCACTCCCTTGACTGGATCGTGTTTTATGGAAAAAGTGATGGAATTGTCACTCTTGTGATTACATTGTTATGCAAAACTTGTTAGAAGACATGTTAGAAGACTTGCTAACATGTAAGACCTATGGAAGGCCGGGTGCAGTAGCTCACACCTATAATCCTAGAACTCTGGGAGGCTGAGGTGGGAGGATAGCTTAAGCTCAAGAGTTCGGGACTAGCCTGAGCAAGAGCAAAACCCCGTCCCTACTAAAAATACAAAAAATTAGCCGGACATTGTGGTGTGCACCTGTTGTCCCAGCTACTTGAGAGGCTGAGGCAGGAGGATCACTTGAGCCCAGGAGTTTGAGGTTGCTGTGAGCTAGGCTGACACCACAGCACTCTACTTAGGGCAACAGAGTAAGACTCTGTCTCAAAAGAAAAAAGAATAGAAATTTATTTTCTAACAGTCCTTCAGGCTGGGAAGTCCAAGATCAAGGCACTGGCAGGTTCTGTTGCTTCATGAGGGTCTGGTCTCTGCTTCCATGATGGCATCTTGAATGCTGCTTCCTCAAGGGAGAGGAACACTGTCCTCACATGGCAGAAGGCAGAAGGGCAAAAAGGGATGAACTCCCTTTGTCAAGCCCTTTTATAAGAGCACTTAATCTCATTCACGTGGGAGGAGCCCTCATGGCCTAATCGCCTCTTAAAGACCCCATCTCTTAATACTATCATATTAGCAACACCTAAATTTTGGAAGAGACACATTCAAACCATAGCAGGTATAAAAGACCAGTATTTAATCAGACTACATGTCAGTTGACAATTTTACCTTTCCTGTAGCAGTCCTGTCTCAGGCCAGCACTGTCTATGAGTGGCGGGGTGGATCTGCTTAATTCTGAAGTATAGACTTAGGAGGGCCATCTGCCTGCACATAGAAATGAGCTGCATTCTCCAAAATCTCTCTCCATAATAAAAGTAATATTCTGGCCTCCATATGCCATACTCTTCACTGTCTCTTAAACGGTCCAGAACTTGGTTAGGGAAGAAGCATGCTATTTATTGCCCCATCCTATACTTTCTTTTGTTAACTAAATACCTAATCCTTATATTATCTTAGTCTTTTATCACATATAAAAATAGACCAAACTGACACGATCATATTTTAGGAAAATACTATTTTCTCTTTTGCAAAAGGAAACAGAAAAAAGATAAATGGCTTAAATTGTCTACTTATCATAGACTTAGAAATCCCAGTCTTTGTGGCTGCCAAAAAAAAAAAATGAGTAAATGGCCAAAAAGAAAATTTTAAAAATTTTTTCATGACTCTCTTCCTAAGATTCAGCACATTAGTATGAAGAAACTTAATAGGTCCAAAAATAAAGATGTAAATTGCTGCAGAATGTAAAATATGATAAAGTCACAATAGCCAAAAGGTGGAAACAACCCAAATGTCTATCAATGTATGAATGGATAAACAATGTTTTTTTTAATGGAATATCATTCAGCCTTCAGAAGAAATAAAATTCTGATGTATGCTGCAACTTAGATGAACCTTGAGGACATTATGCTAAGCGAAACAAACCAGTCACAGGACAAATATTGTATGAGTCCACTTATATGAGATACCTAGAATAGGCAAATTCATGGAGACAAAAAGTAGAATGCTGGTTTCCAGGGACTGGGGGGCAGGAAAAGGAGAATAGAGAGTTAGTGTTTAATGGGTGTAGAGTTTCTGTTTGGGATAATAAAAAAAAGTTCTTGGCCGGTTGCAGTGGCTCACACCTGTAATCCTAGCACTCTGGGAGGCTGAGGCAGGTGGATCATTTGAGCTCAGGAGTTCGAGACCAGCCTGAGCAAGAGTGAGACCCCGTCTCTACTAAAAATAGAAAGAAATTAATTGGCCAACAAAAAATATATAGAAAAAATTAGCCGGGCATGGTGGCGCATGCCTGTAGTCCCAGCTACTCGGGAGGCTGAGGCAGAAGGATCGCTTGAGCCCAGGAGTTTGAGGTTGCTGTGAGCTAGACTGGTGCCATGGCACTCTAGCCCGGGCAACAGAGTGAGACTCTGTCTAAAAAACAAAAATTTAGTATGACAAATCACAGACTGTACATAATAAAGATACTCCAACCATCTGAAGGAGGAATGCTGTTCTCAAGCCAAATAGAGGACCATATATCATCCCAGAGAAGAGCACAGTTAGCAAAGGGTCCAGGAAAACTGGAAGGGCTGGCGTTTGGTGGCTGAAGCCAACAGGGGCGACTGCTGTGTTCATGGCAGTCTATGGTTCCTTACTGTCATTATCAAAGCCACCAATGGCAGGGTTCTTCTTGACAGACTGACCCAGTCTGTATATTTCACATATGTTATCTCACCAAATTTTTAAAACACCCTATAAAGTAGGCATTATTCCCATTTATAGGAATTTAATAATTTTCCCAAGTTTGCTAAGTAAGTAAGCAATGCAGCCAGCACTTAAACCCAAGATCAGCAGACTCCAAGAACCAAGTACTTTTCCAGTACATCTCAAGAATAGCTTTTAGGAAGAATTAGATGGCTAATATAGAGTAAAAGGAATAGAAATTTAGGTCAGTGAGATGGCACTGACAGGATGACCACAAACGTAGGAACTTTGGAATGGTAGTTAATGTTTAGATGAAAAATCATTAGAGTTTAAAGAGTGGAATACCAATGCAATCAAAGAGTTTCTGGGGGCTAATTTGGCAGGGCTATTTGTGACTGATTGAGGGGGGAAATATTAAAGCCAGAAAGTTCAGTGGAGCAAATGTCACAGTGACCCCAGAGAACAAAGAATTTTTTAAATGAGATGGTAAGCGAGAAACAGCAACTGAGAAGTCATTTTTCCAGGATCATTACAGGCATAAGGAAAATTGTTCTTTCAGACTCTAGGTCAGCTTGTAATAATCCAGGGATTAGTAACTCAGGCCACTGGTTTCTGACTTTGAGTGTATCTTCAATCCTCATACCTTCACCAAGAGGATAAGGAGAAGAAAGGGGAGGAAGGGAGTTGAGTGTGCCCTGTGTGTGGTTGCTGAAAATGCTTAGATGGGAAAAGAGCTTGAAATGCCCTAAAATGAAGTTTCTGAATTACATGGATTGAATTCCACCATGTGCTCACTGTTATTCATTACTATGTATAATCAAGAGATTTAAATGAGATTAATATCTTCATTAAACATTCTGAGATATTAAAAATGAAGAATCCAGTTACCTCTGCCACATAAATTTACTTTGGTTAATGTGCTGACATCCTGCGCCACAAACCAGCCTATACAATCTTTGGCAAGCTCTGGTCCCTTCCACACCAAAGCTGTTAACTTGAGGGTGAAGGGCAAGCTAAGAAGAGTCAGGAATTATGAAACATGAAGTGTAGAATTTCAAAACTGAGACAGATATCTTCTTTCTAATGCTGTCATTTCTAACTGAGGCTCAGGGAGTGAAACTTGCTGGCAATTTTATAGTTGATTTAAGGCAAAGCTGAGACAAGACCCCAGATCTCAGATGGGGGCCTTTCCATTTCATCGTATGAAATTATTTTATGAATGAACAACAGCGAATTCGATAAACTCATAAGATGAAAAAAGAGAAGTAGAATATAAGTTGTTTTTAAAATATTTCAACCTTGGCCGAGCGCGGTGGGTCACGCTTGTAATGCTAGCACTCTGGGAGGCCTAGGCGGGAGGATGGATTGAGCTCAGGAGTTCGAGACCAGCCTGAGCAAGAGTGAGACCCCGTCTCTACCAAAAATAGAAAGAAGTTAATTGGACAGCTAAAAATATATAGAAAAAATTAGCTGGGCATGGTGGTGCATGCCTGTAGTCCCAGCTACTCGGTAGGCTGAGGCAGGAGGATCGCTTGAGCCCTGGAGTTTGAGGTTGCTGTGAGCTAGGCTGATGCCACGGCACTCTAGCTCGGGCTACAAAGTGAGACTCTGTCTCAAAAAAAAAAAAAAAAATATTTCAACCTTTTGTGAAAGCACATGGTTTTAGATGGAGAGCCATGCAGTGGTCGAGGAAATTCTGAATAGTATTCAAGTCCTCAGCACAGCCAGCAGCAGCAGGATGTGGTTTTCAATGTGTGCTATGAAAATAGCTCTTCAGATGGAGCTTATTCTTATTTTTAGCTTATTTTTTATCTAATTCATTCACTTACTTATTTTCACATACTTTAACAACTTCATTGACATAAAAACAGTATATATATATGATGTACAACTTGATGTTTGATGTACAATGTGAGATGATCGCCACAATCAAGCTAATTAACCTATCTTCACCTCTATATCGTTACCATTTTGTGTATTTGTGTGTATTTATTTTTGAAGTGATTTCAGACTTATAGAAAAGTTGCAAAAATAGTACAGAGTTCACATATACCATCTACCTAGCTCCCCTAATGTTAACAACTTATATAACCACAGTTCAATGATCAAAATCAGGAAATTAACTTTGATGCAAAGCTGGTTAAACTACAGACCTTCCAATTTCACCATCCCCCCGCCCCTATGTCCTTTTTACATTCCAGGATATAATCTGAGATCTCATGTTGCGTTTGGTTTCCGGATCTCCTTGGTTTCCTCCAATCTGTGACAGTTCCTCAGTCTGTCCTTGTCCTTCACATCTTCTGAACGAACTCTTTTGATGCGTACTGGTCAGCTGTTTTGTAGAATGTCCCCTAGTTTGGGTTTGTCCGTGTTTTCCTCATGATGAGACTGAGATTACGGGTTCAGGGGAAGAAGACCACAAGGTGAAACACTCTTCTCTCTATTCCACATGAGAGTGCAGGATGCCAACGTGACTTACCAGCAATGTTTACCTTGATCGCTTGGTTAACATGGTATCTGCTGGGTTTCTTCAAGTTACTTTTTTCCTTCTGAAAATGTTAAACATCTTGGAGTGATACTTGAGACTGATCTAACACCCTGTTTCTTCTCAGACTTTTGCCCACTGATTTTTGCATCCATCAGTTGGTCTTGCCGGCAACAATTAGCACTGTGGTGTTCTATGTGGGGATTTTGTATTTTCCTCATCCCTTCTACATGTATTAAGTAGATTTCTTCTGTAAGAAAGAGTTGCCCCTTCCCCACACACACACATTTATTTATTCAATTATTTATATTGGTATGGACTTTGAATATTTATTTTGTCCTATGGGATATAATCTAATATTATGATTATTTTGTGGCTCAAGTTAGCCATGGAGAGCATTTTTGGGGTGGTTCCTACATCCTTCTGACACACCCTCATCTTTTTAGAACACTTCCTTACTGTCTGGCACGACAAGATTGTCCAGGCTCAGCTTGTTCCTGCCCCAGTCCTGGAATCAAAAAGTTCTCCAAGGAGCCTTGGTTTTTGTTTTTGTTTTTTTTAATTGGAGAATAACATTTAGAAACTATGATGTGGGTACTAGGTGCAAGCTTGTTTTTTGATGACAATAAAGCTTATATATTAGAAAATTTACCAATATAGGATCATTCAGCATCTTCAGAACAGCCAAATAGCCAATATATATGGATTAGCCTTGAACCTGGTTTAAAATGTTCTATTCACTCCAAAATGTGCTTTAGGCATAAATGCCATTTATATCGGAGTTAAGTGCTTTCCTTCCTAAAATGCTCCTTTATTTTTTAGCAGGAACATTAATCTGATTTTCTTTTAAGTCTCATATTCTTCTAACCATAATGTCAAACTAATTACATCTTATATTTTAAATAATAGAGTGACAAAATGTTCAATCTCACTGATAATCAAAGATATATAAACTTAACAATGAGAATACTGCCATCTTATGAAAATATTAGCAAATGTTTAAAAGATTGATAATATCCACTATTGTTCAGAGTGTGAGAAAGCAAGTCCTCTATCACACCTTTTTGAGAGCAATTGTTAGTGTTGACTGAAATGTAAAATGTGCATTTATTTTGTCTTTGTAATTCCACCTCTAGAAACTGAACTATCAGAAATACGAGTATACAGGCTGGGTGTGGTGGCTCATGCCTGTAATCCTGGGACTCTGGGAGTCCAGGTGGGTGGATCGTTCAAGGTCAGGAGTTTGAAACCAGCCTGAGCAAGA
>VBSM01003176.1:68191661-68207842 GCA_008086735.1 Cheirogaleus medius
GTGCATAACTAAAAGAGCCCAAATTAAACCACATAGTTTCTCCAGAGTTATCTTTTTTAAAAAAAACCAAAGTGTTGATAATAATAATCATCTATTTATTTATTTAAAAAGCCTGGGGTGGGGGAGAGGATCTGATAACCCTTCATTGATTAAAAGGCAAACTTCACACCTTTGCACCATGTGCTGGAGTACCACCCTCCCCTTCTCTAACTGGGACACTCCTTTCCATCCCTCTAAGATGCAGTTTGGCAGCAGCTGCTGCTCTGGGCTTCTTTCCCTTCTAGGCTCTCGGGGCAGAGCTGGCCCTGGTGTTCCTCTTGTCCCCATGGGCAGTGTGGCATAGCAACAGCCGCAGGGCCCCAGCGTTAGATCACCTGCATGATAAGCCTGGCCCCATGGCCGCCTAGCTGTGTTCCCTATGCGTAAATTATTTAACATCTCTGTGCCTTAGCTGACTCATTTGATAGGGATTGTAAAGCTTGTTTCTACCCTATAAAGTTGTTGTGATGTGTTGGATAACGTGAACGAAGTGCTTAGAATAGGGCCTGGCGCGTAGTAAGCATGCACTAAATGGTAGCCCCTATCCGTGTATCTCTACCATAGCCTTTAACGTAGTATAAGCAAGCTTCCTGAATTCTTGTTGGATAACTATGTAATCACAGGTTTTCTCTAAGTCAGTGAGTAGTGGAACTCAGCAAAAGGAAACCCAGGGCAACTGCATTTTATTTATTCATTTATTTTTGAGACAGAGTCTCGCACTATCGCCCCGGGTAGGAAACAGTGGTGTCATCATAGCTCACTGCAATCTCCGATTCCTGGGCTCGATCAAGCTGGTCTCAAATTCTTGAGCTCAAGCAATCCTCCCACCCCGGCCTCCCAGAGTGCTAGGATTACATGCCTGAGCCACCACGTCCAGCCAGGGCAACTCTTTTTTTTTTTTTTTTTTTATCTTCCCAGAGCCCAGAGCTGCAACTGTTTTCTAAATGAGAGTTTCCAACTTTTCCTACCTGTAGGAGGTGTGCTTCTAACACAAGGGGCCCCTACCTTTCCATTCAACAAGACTGCATAAGCCACAATGCCTTTGTTGGTGTCAATTTTTATTTTTCTTTGAGCCAAGTATTTTAGTAAAACTCTGGAATTTGGTAAGAATGATTTGCATTTTAATAGGCCTGGTTATAAAAAGTATTCTTCCTGTGCCTTCCCTTCCCCTAGAGCAGGAGCTGAGATTTAGAGTCAAATTTATAATGTGCTTCTGACCTTATGAGAAATAAACCATGGAGACGAGCACTGGTTTTCAAGTTGTCTAGCTCCTGTGAAGTTTTAATGGGTAGGTTTGGTTTTAGAAGAACTGTCAGTCGAGGCAGCTTTTTTCCTACAGTATGACTAATAATGGCAGTTATTAAAATTGAAGTTAAAATACCTAGAATTAAGATTTTGGCAGAACACACTGAGACATTTCATGGTTTTGGACATATTAAGTATATGCCTTGATTAAATGTTCACTTCTCACTTAACAGATTTTAAAAGCAAGAGGTGGAAACACATGACAGAAATAAAAGTTATATGACAAATGTACTTCAAATGGTTCTCCTCCAGTGAATTTCCAAAGTAAAATTAGGATAAGAAAAAAAGGATGAGTAGAAGATCAAGTCTAAAGGAATGAAAACAGCTTTGAAAATCCTTGAGGATAATTTAAATTTCCTGGGAAGCTTTGCTGGTTTTGAGGATATAATACGTCGAGAGTACTTTTCACTGTCAGTGCTAATCTTTCAAATCTGGCACAAAATTGTAAGTGAAATGGTTTCACTTGGCTCATTTGTGACATGAATCTGTAACTCTAGTTTGCCTCTCGCTTTGTAAAAACAGGCCTGCCCACCAGTCACTGGCTGAATTAGAAACCACTGAATCACCAGGCTCGGCGTGTCCTCTTCCCGAGGGCCCCTGGGACCTCACCCTGCAGCCAGGCTCTCCTTGGCTGTGGAACGCCACATGGAGGGTTACTTACCTTCTCTCCCCTTGCTCTGGCTAAGGGCAAAGACAGGGCTCTACGCCATACAGGGTGTCCTTTGCCCCGGTTGTGTATTCTACCCAAATATAACGAAAAATAAAAATTGTTTTCATGTGTAAATTGATATCGCAAAATTATTTTACTGTTGAAAGCAAGCCTTGCTTTATTAAGGACAAAATATGTCCCACGTTTAATCCATAATCATTGTACTTCCAACTCTTACAATCCTCCCACCACTGGCCTGTTGGCTTTAGCTCCCTTCTATTCACTGATCTCACGGGGACTGATACGTTTGTCTAATATTCTGTTAGGAATTTTGGGTTTAATCATAATGGCTATTCACCAATTGACTTTCAGAATTGTTATAATTGTGCATGAAAATCCTAGGCATAATTTTCCCTTAAAGATTGATCCATTTCCAATGCCTACTTCCTCCCTTTATCTCAAGTGAAATGAACATTCTAGTTTTAGAGTGATAAGAAAGATGCTTCAAAGAGGATGTGAAAACCTAAGGGAAATTCTCCCTTAATAAGTATCTTTAGAAAGTTTCCCCAACTGCAACTGATGAAATCAAGTCAGATGTCTAAAATATGCCTATATTCATTCTATAGGCACATTAAAATATGCCTCTATAATGAACAAAATGAAAATGGTAAAGTATTTATGTTACTCTTAAGATATTATAAAAATGAAAGTTTTTTAAAGTACATAAAAGACCTTTTTTTGACTTTTCTGTGAGTTTTATCATCTTTTCTCTAAAAGTTATGAACTTTTTGCAAATGGTTACTACTGTGACAAACCACTAGGGGGCGCAAAAACATTGCTTTTAAATATTATTTTAAAAATTATCAAAGTGAAAAAGGAGTTCTGGGTAATTGCTCTTTTGCCCCTTCACAAAAGAAAATGATCAGGGACACTGGCAAGGAAGAGAAACAGTTCCATTAAAAGATCAGACCTAACAAATGAGTTACCATGACCTAAGTTTGCAGAGAAGAGAATAATCTTTTGTGTAAAAACCAGAGTGACAGCTATGTTTAGTATTGGTGAATGTCTCAGGCAGACAAAACTTCATGCTCACTCTCTGACACCCCATAAAGACAGCAGGAAGTTACCTATGGAAATCCTACACGCTGAAACAAATGGCAAGATTCAATTGCACATGGTTGGCTATACATTTTGATGGTCTAGAATATATAACTTAAAAAATCTAGGCCGGGGGTGGTGGCTCACACCTGTAATCCTAGCACTCTGGGAGGCCAAGGCGGGTGGATTGTTTGAGCTCAGGAGTTTCAGACCAGCCTGAGCAAGAGTGAGACCCCATCTCTACTAAAAATAGAAAGAAATTAGCTGGACAACTAAAAATGTATAGAAAAAATTAGCCAGGCATGGTGGCGCATGCCTGTAGTCCCAGCTACTCGGGAGGCTGAGGCAGGAGGATTGCTCGAGCCCAGGAGTTTGAGGTTACTGTGAGCTATGATGATGCCATGGCACTCTAGCCAGGGGAACAGTGAGACTTTGTCTCAAAAAAAAATTCAGATTATAATAGTGTCCAGAGAGATCACAGTTTAGGCATTAACTATTGAGCCATCCACTTGTGGTATGGCAAGAGCATAGGGTGAGGAATGGCCAGACGACATTCTCCAGGGTTGGGGGGCCATATTTACCTGGGCAGGCCAAATTCCTGGAGGCCCTGCTCATTTACTGGCAGGGACAATGAACACCCTAAGTAAATCTGGTTCTGAAAAAGTGAATGCTCTGTTTCTTGGGTTGTTTATTTCCATGCATCTCCCTTTGGCCATGCCTGGAAGCTAAAGAATGTACACTGAATTTAGCCTGGCCTGTGGCATTTTGTTTTGCAAATTTTAGTAGTATGGAAAGAAACCATCAGCATAGTAAAAAAAAAATCCTATGGCTCTGAATATGTTAAGATTTATATCAAACACAGGGCCCAGCCCAGCCAGTCTCCGGTGGAGTAGGCTTGGCCGTCTGTCGCTGCCGAGATGTTGAAAGCTCTCTCCACAAGGTGATTCCACTGCGCCAGACACAAGATGAGATGGTTTAGATCCAGACATTAAGGCAGCTGCAGCAATGTGAGCTGAAAGGAATGCGGCTGGATGCGGGCAGAGCCAATTTCCAAAGCAGTTTCTCCAAAGGGTGTTTCTCTCCCCATAGAGAGAGACCTGTGCTGTTATCAAGGAGATTCCTTAAATGTCATCATTAGCCTGCACAGGTGGCTGACAAAGGCATAGACAACACTGAGATGAATCTCAGAGATTGGGGTGATTGACTGACAACGCACATTATCAACTGTGATTCCAAGAGGCCCCAGTTGTGGGAGGCCTGGAGGAAGCCGCAGAGGTTATCTGGAGGCCCAGTGCTTTCAGTCGGGGTGGACTAGGTCCAGCTGAGGCCGGCTCCAGGGAAAACTGGTCTGGCATTAAAGTGCCTAGCAGCGGACCATGGCTGTCAGGGGAGCTTGAATTGGATTTTGGATTATGGGTGTGGGAAGGAGGGTCTTGTGGTTCTGCAGTGCCCGCCCGCCCCGCCAGGGGACAGCCATAGGGCCTATTCTATGCTTCACTTAAATTCAATAGGCTGGCCTTGCCTCTCAATGCACCTTCCTCACTAATGCTTTCCATCCAAAGGCTCTGCTCTTCTTAACCAAGATGCTTCTAAGTGCTCTCCAGAAGCCCAGGGAAGAGCTACAGGGGTCAGGGGAGGTTGAGTTGGGACCTCTTTTTCCTCCCATTTGTACTTATGCTCAGTATGGTCTACCGAGGGCAAGTGGTAAGCAGCCAGAGCGGATGGGCGTGGCTGAATCATCATGTGTTGCAGACACAAGACAAACTCTGAAGGGTTTTGAGCCCTTGATGGAATGGTGACCCTCATGGATTCCCTCTGAATAGCACAAAAAAGGGAACTTCAGACTTGATATAAAGAGGGCTTGCAAACTGGCCTACAGTGCCTGGGGTGGATCCCACCTGCAACTACCTTTATGTCATTATCTCTGGAGGCCCCCAGAGCAGGAATATATTATCATGCCAAGTATTCAGACAAGGAAACTGCCTGGAGGAATAAGAAGTAGCCTTGAATGTGAATTTAGGTCTTTAAACTCCAGGTCTAATGCCTTTCTCACCATTTTGCCCCAGGAGTATTTGGTTGGTGAGGCAGGGGTTACAGTATTAGATCTATTAACTAAAGAAGCAGTATGGATTACTGGTTAGACACACTCAACCGTCCTGTGCCTCAATTTTCTCTTCTGTACAATAATACCTGCCCAGTAAGGTTTTGTGAAGGCTGAGTTTATACCCTAAAGTGCTTAGAACAATAACTGGCATACAGTAAGTACGAGATTCATGTTCTCCTCTCTGCTGCTGACCACGCTGCTTGTTAAGAAACCGTGCATTAGCAGAGTGGGTTTGGTTGGGACTTTAGCTCTCAAATTAGGGCTTTATATACCTTTCTGGATTAGGGTCCTTTAGTTCCTCCATTGAAGGTTAAACATCTAACCTAACCTTTGGAAAAACATAATTGATCATTTACCGGTTTCCTATGTCTGTCCTAACAAAATACCACGGACTGGGTGGTGTAAACAACAGAAATTTATTACCTCACAGTCTGGAATCCAAGACCAAGGAGGCAGCAGGTTTGGTTTCTCGTGAGGCCTTTCTCCTTGGCTTGCAGATGGCCGCCTTCTTCCCGAGTTCTCACACGGCCGTTCCTCCCTGCAGACACATCGCGGGTGTCTGTGTATCCAAATCTCCTCTTCTTGTAAGGACACCAGGCAGATTGAGTTAGGGCCCAGCCTAATGGTCTTCTTTTAATTTAGTCACTTTTGTAAAGGCTCCATCTCCAAGACTGTTCTGAGCTACTGGGGGTTAGGACTTCAACATATGAGTTTGGGGTAAGAGCAAACAATTTAACCCCAAAACAGCCAGGTTCCTCAAGCAAAATAAATAAATAAATATGCTAACATCAATCAAATAATGACAGGTACCATGGAAGGGAAGAAGTTGAGTGCTTGGGAACAGTCTGGTCACTGGTGGATATCTGAGCTCATGATCATGAGTGCATATGGGTAGTACAGTAGTACCCTCAGGGTTTTAAACCGAGTAGGAAACCATGATTTAAAAATTTCCCTAGCTTTTCTCTCCTGTTCTTTTTCTTAGCTGGCTAAGACAGAAAGTGGAATGGGGGCAGTGTCCACCCTGGTCCAACCCAAGAACAGCCATGAGTCTCTCTGGGAAACAAAAGAGTACTTTATCCATTACAACCACTTGAACAATTTCTCCATCAAGACCCATTTAAAAATAGTTTTTCCGGCCGGGCTTGGTGGCTCACGCCTGTAATCCTAGCACTCTGGGAGGCCGAGGCGGGAGGATGGCTCAAGGTCAGGAGTTGGAAACCAGCCTGAGCAAGAGCGAGACCCCCGTCTCTACTAAAAATAGAAAGAAATTAATTGGCCAACTAAAAATATATAGAAAAAATTAGCCGGGCATGGTGACACATGCCTGTAGTCCCAGCTACTTGGGAGGCTGAGGCAGTAGGATCGCTTGAGCCAGGAGATTGAGGTTGCTGTGAGCTAGGCTGATGCCACGGCACTCTAGCCTGGGCAACAGAGTGAGACTCTGATTTAAAAAAAATATATAGTTTTTCCATTAAGACCTATGTAGGAATTGATCAGCAAAGGTAGAACCAAGAAGATCCTTGCTAACAAAAAAAATTTTCACACCTTTAAATGATTTTGGTAACATTTACAATACAAATTCTTACCTTGTCTGTATACTTTGAGCAACTTCTTTTGTTTTTTAATTTCAGGTCCTCTTGGTATCTAATTGAAGATGTTTCCATGGTTATCATCAGTTTTTGTTTATTAGTAACTGAATTTGTTGTATATTTTAATTGTGCTGTGAAAAGGTGGCATTTACACTATCTTTTAATAGAATCATGATGTGTGCGCGCACACACACACACACACAAGTTGACATGTGGCTTTACAGTACAACTGCCAAGAATAACTAATCTAGGAATAACTGCAGAATCTGATAATACAGGTGGTGTGCCTTGTTAGAATAATTTGTCTACATGAAGAGACAAGAATCTCTTTTAATTTTAAAAATGAACATTAAAATTAAGCTACTGCTTTCTTCCTAAATAATTAACTAGTCTTAAAAACAGAACTCAAACCCACAAAAAAAGATCCAGAACTTAGAAGCCATTATGTTCCAATTCCAATTTAAGTAGTATACTTGTTACTGTTGCTCTGTATGGTTTACTTTTCTCTTTTGAGAGAGCTATTTTATAAGACTTTTTTGTTTTCTCTTCAGGAGACAATTGTCTCCAATTTTTATGTTCTTAGAGGTAACATCTAACTCATACAAAATACCTTGGGGTGTCTGAGTGGGCTTAGTTTTTAAGAATTTTATCCAAAAAAGAGTCGCAGAAAACCAAATAATATGTTGTATTAACTCTCTTTTGCAATTATTTTCAAGAAATTTGCAGGATTGTTAAAATTGTTGTGCTGTTTTTTCTATGATAACATTATCTGTTAAGTGAAAGCTGCCAGTACCATCATCAGCTAAACTCCTAAAATGAGTCAGCTAACTTTATTTTTAACTGCTTTTTAATTGCCTGCTGAGACTATCAAGAATAATATGAGGATTTTGAAAGCTTTTATAGAAAAGTTTTGGTATAGCAGATCATATAAAAAGGTAGATCAAAGATTCAGAATTTTCAACTTACTTCCATATATTTTTTCTTTTAAAACTCATAGCTTGACGCCTGTAGTCCCAGCTACTCGGGAGGCTGAGGCAGGAGGATCGTTTGAACCCAGGAGTTTGAGGCTGCTGTGAGCTAGGCTGACGCCACGGCACTCTAGCCTCGGCAACAGAGTGGACGCTGTCTAAATAAATAAATAAATAAATAAATAAAACAAAAATTAAAAACTCATAGCTATACGGCATAAATAGGTAGAAAGAACACCTGAGATGAGAGTCCTTCCTAAACTTTTGCTATGACATTCCATAATTATACACATTTAATTCCAAATTCACAAAGGACCAGTTGGATTTTGCAACCAGTGTGCATAACACGTGAACAGGAAGGAGCTGTAGTACAATTTAGAACAAATATCAGTAATTTAGAAATCATGTATTTACCTGAGTTAAAGTAATTTGTATAGTAACAAAAACCTACCCACGGAGGTTGTACCAATGTCAGAGAACAAACATTTCATCCCTGTTTCAAACCGCTTTAAGGCATTATTTTAATCCTTACAACACCTCTTTGAGGCATGTAGGTGGCAAGTCATACCAAGACAAAAATTCAAAATGCAGAATAAATGGAACGCTACTTAGAGAATAAAAGAGCTTCTAGTTGATCAGGTGTTGTCGATTTTCTGCTTTTCTTTAGAGAGCCCTTTGTGATTTCACTTTATCACGTTTTGCATATTGGACCAGCATCATGGCACACGTATCTGCAAAGAGCCTGTGTGTTTCCACTGCTTTCTACCCACACCAGCTGTGGCTGGAGATGGGCCGGGCCGAGGGCCCCCACAGGGTGGGCTGTCACATCCAGAGCCCAGCAGTGGGGTGGAGGCACTCCCTTCCTCCCCCACCCTGCTTCCCCGGCCTTTGTCTGGCTGCTAATATGGCTGTGTCTACGATGAAACACTGAATGAAGTATTAAGTATATAGCTATTAAAAAAGAGATAATATATTTGGATGATTAATTTTGTTTTACTTGGTTATCATACAAAAATTGGCATTAATCTTCAGCATCTGCTGATGTCTAACATCAGCTGGATGCTCTTGGCCAATGTCCAATGGGCAATTAAAACTAGCCCATCTCCTGGAGATGGGAAAACACCCAGGAGTGATTTTCCTTTTGTGATTTATTGGCAATTTAAACTGTTACCAGCTGAGAGGACGGTAGCCACAGATAAGGTCTTCTGCCTAGTACTGGCCTCTGGCCTGTGGTTGGTAGAGGCGGCCTAGCCTTCTCTGTGATGTGAGACTGAAGAAAAGAGAACAGAGCCTCAACTCTTAGTTGAAGGATGTTTTATTCATGCTTTTTATGAAAACTGGGGTCATTGACACCTGATCCCGCCCCATTATCACAGGAAGTTTTTCCTTTCCTTTTTTTCAGTCTTTTTTTTTTGAGACAGGGTCTTCCTCTGTCGCCCAGGCTGGAGTGCGGTGGTGCAATCATAGCTTACTGTAGCCTCAAATTCCTGGGCTCCAGGGATCCTCCTGCCTCAACCTCCTGAGTAGCTGGGACTACAAGCATGAGCCACCACACCCAGCTATTTTTTCTATACTTTTGTAGAGACGGGATCTCACTATGTTGTCCAAGCTCCAAGCTGGTCTTAAACTCCTGGCCTCAAACAATCCTCCTGCCTCAGTCTCCTGCCTGGGATTACAGGTGTGAGCCACCAGGTCTGGCCTCTTTTCTTTTTTTGGAACCAAGAGTCTAGCTATTTTGTCCAAGCTGGACTCAAACTCCTGGGCTCAAGTGATCCTCCTGTCTCAGCCTTCACAGTAGCTGGGACTACCACCACATGTGGGTACCACCGTGCCTGATGCAGTAAGTTTTTCTAAAGGTGCTTTAAAAATATTTTTGATACTTTATGCTACTTGGTGGGAGAAAGGCACATTTTCTAATTCACTTTGAGGCCAACTTCCTAATAGATGACACAAGGGTTTGTTTGTTTTGCATTTAATTTTGTTTATTGCCTCATGAAAGTAAATTTTGTGGCTCTGACTAATCCCCCAGTAGGTCCAACAAGAGAGACGGATTAAATATTGGAATAAAGCCCACGATTTTAGTTGTAAGATGTATGTTCATTTGTTCTAATCTAACTGCAAGCTTCTGAAACTCAGCTAAGAAAAGGCTTTTTGATAAAAATCCAATGCTAATCACTTTCTTTGGTGGGGCTAGAGCTCAATGTGGCTGTTGAACTTGGTTTGATGGGCCTTTATTCAGGATAGGGAGAGTTTTGGAAAGAGTTTCAGATAAATTAACTATTCCGGAAGGGCTGGCTGCCCTCATTGTATATGGTCTGAAACTTGTCTGTTTAAATAAGCAAGTGCTAATGGCTTGAAATCCCCTACACGGATTGTGTCAAACACATGCAAACATCAGCATTATTATTGTTATTTATGTTCCCTCTCTGGGCTTCTTTCATTAACATAAACTGAATTGGTTTCAGACAGAGTTGATTACTGACAATGATCTCCAGCCCAGCCGTGGCCCCCCTAAAAAAAGTCCAAATGTCAAATTTTCTAAAAAAAATTTGAATCATCAAGTTAAACTCTGGTTAATTTCTAGTCCCCTAGAAAAATCCCCACATTTTACGAAGGCAGAAAGTATAGCATTATACAGGAGATGAGCTCTGGATTTGGATAATGGTAGGTTCAAGTCTAATTATAATAACATAAACTTCTAAGATAAGCCCTTAGGTAAGTTTCTTAGTTCTTTGTACCTTAGTTTCAATTTCTGTAAAATGTGAATCCTAATAACTCTTATATTATTGGGTGGTTTGGAAGATTGATTTAGATAATAGTTGTAAAGTGCTTGGTCCATACTTATTGCTGAAAAAATAAGATAATAGTGGAGCATAAAGAAATTGTTAGGTGTATATTCTGATTCTGGGTACAAAATGATTTACAGTTTAGAACTGAAAACATTTCATACTTACATGTATATTTATTGATTTATAACTATCTTGTGTCAGATGATCTGCAATACAAAAGGAAGAGATCTCACGGAGCCTAGTCTTGGGTTGTGGAAAGAGTTTTCCAGGTTGGAATCTTCCAGAGCTCAAGCATGCAACATAGCCATCAAATGTTCTGTTTTCAGTTTGTTGTTGAAACACAATATTATTTAAAGTACACATGTCATCATATTAGACAAATCAAGTTTTCCTCCAGCACTGTATCAGCGATCAGTTAATTAGAAATTCTGTTTTTAAATGTTAAACTTTAGAATATAGAATATTCCGTAGTGTTTTAAAGGCTGTATTTACCACAAACTAGAAACCTGATATCCTGGAGAAATATTCACTTATCCATCTATGCTGACTCTCTGGCATAGCAGACTTTGCATATGGGTGGGCCCCGTGAGCCAGCCAAATTGAAACTTGATAAGCTCTTACCTCCTGTTTTTACACTCTAACTGACACAGTCAGTGACTACATGTATCATATTAAAAACACATGTACTCTACACAGTCATTACCTCTTGTTACTGATTTTTATCAACAAATGACAAGCAACAAGGCTAGGTACTAAAAAATGCTAACAGTTTCTTCTTCTTTCCTTCTTTTATTCCTGTCCTAGACTCTCTTAGTCAGTTTGTTTGCAATCACACTTGACTTGCTTTCCCTACTATAATGTTATGGAAATAGGGTGATTAGATTTGAAAAAAACTAATTGATTATTGTAAAACAGCAATTAATTTCTTAGTGCTTAACTTGAACATTCATGCATATTAGTTTTCCAAGTAAATAAGTAAAATGCCTTGTTAAACTTCCTTTCTGCCAGCAATGTACTACCATCTGTGTTCTACATGGCAGCATTTTCTTATTCAATACATATGTCCCCCCTTTTTTGGAAGCATGTTAAGAGCTTTAATATGACAAGAAACAGAAATAAAATAGTGAAAACACATTGTGTTTCAAACACGAAAGCAAGATTCAGATTTGTGACATTCAGAGAATTTGGAATTTCATGTGCCATCCATTAATATTTGATGGCAATTCTGTGAGTCCTCAATGTTAGAAAAAGTTTTAATTCTAATGTGTAGGCAGTTTGGGCCTTGGGAGAGTTATTTTATTGTCTCAAAGACAGGTTAGGACCTAGTGTTCAAAATAGATGGAATTTCATCAAACAGTCTGAAAACTTTCACTTAGAAAAGGTAATGTCATGGAAAGCAATGTGATAGAATGCAAAGAGTTTTGGTGTGAACACTTAGGAAATCTGAATTCTGGTCCCAGCACTTCACTAACTATATAATGTTAGGTAATTCACTTAAATTCTGTGTCTCTGTTTTCTTAGCAGTACAATGGAGGGTTTGTGTTAGACCAATACCAATCACCCATAAATCTATCACCTGGATACAACCATGGCTAATATTTTTAGCTGACAGAAGCATCCTCCAACTTTTCAAACATTGAATCATCAGCATTGTGGGAATGTCATTGCAAACTCTTTAAGATTTAAATGGTGCATTAAGAGTCTACCTTACAGATATGCCATTATTTATTTAACCATTCTCTAGTGTTGGTCATTTAGATGATCTACAAATATGGGTTAGACTCACAAGTAGACTCACAAGTAGTTGCAGAGACTCACAAGTAGTTGCTCACTAACACGTAAAGTGAATAGTTTATTGAAGCTGACAAACATTGGCCCTTCATAACAGAGTTGAAAATGAATCGCTGGTTTATTGCCAATGCTTTCCTTCTATTACAGGTTAGTAGGCATCGTCTTTACTTGTGATAGATACATGACTGGAGGTTGCCTCTGTCTTTTGTCCATTTGGAGTAAAATCATTCCAGCCCTGAGGACTAGTGGCCAGAGCTCATACTCCCAATGCCTGTGGATGGTACATTTATTAAGCTTTTCCACTTCATCTCATTAATTCCCTCCAAAATGGTGACTGTGATAATATTTCAATTTTTGACTGCCTTGGCATTCCTTATATCTATCAAATATTATTGTGTAATTCCTCCAAATAAATATTATCAATATGCATCACTAGTTACTAAAGAGTGACATTCTTAGCTTTGTTATCAAATATCATATCAAGGAAAATAAATCATTTTTGACTTCAAGGAATTTACCATCAAAACAATGGACTCTACGATGCATAGCACCTAACATGTATGCAGCAGGCACTCTGCAAATATTTGTGGAATGAGTGACAAAACCCACAGGAAGTGATCCCTTAAGAGAAATGAATGATTACTTTTGATTTTACTACAGCTACTAGTTAATATGCCAGCTTTCAGGACATTGGTTTGAAGACTGAAGACTGTGTGTTTTCAGATTTTTACTTTCTATAGGCAAACTGAAGCAAGGCTATTTCAGGATGATAGCAGGACTTCCTAATAATTTGGATAAAATGTTGGAAATGGACAATCATTGGGGAAAAGGAACGTGAAGTATGAAGTGAAGTGTCATGACTGAAAAAATAAGCATCCAACTTTTTCATGTACTCATTAAATTGAACTTACATTGCCTGTTTTGACAAGGAAGAATTTAAACTAGAGATCCGTCAAGTGCTGGTGAGGGGTAAATGTATTAATAGAAGTTTCTGCCTGGGAATTGATCAAAGGGAACCATCCCTCAGTCTTCCTGTTAAGGATGAGGCAATAGTTACCTTGAAAACCGCACAGAAAAGAACATCACACTGGTTTGTGAGATGGGGTTTGTAAGGATAAATTTCCCTTTTCATTTTTATTTTCCTTACCTGACGTAAAACACTTTTCTTCCCTGTTTTCTTTCTTCTCAGTTTGGCCACATGCAGCAACTAACAAGTGATAATCATTAGAAAAAAGCCTTCAAAGCAAGCAGCAACCGCAAAACACACTGAAGGAGAAGAGAACTTTTTCCTCTTAAGCAAAACCAGTGCTGACCTAATTACTTTGGCACCCTTCAGAGGGAGAAAACTTTTACATTTTCACGAAAAAAGCAAAACCACTTCTTTTGTGATCTTTTTTTCTTTCATTATCTTACTATCATCTTTTTATGTTTGCTTTTTTAATCTTTAAATCAAAACTTCAATCAGTTCAGTGGAGTTCATCTCACTAAAATTATTAAGGTCTGTAGGTTGACTGGAAGAAAATACACCACAAAGTTCCAGTGGTTATCACTATATTAGGATTACAGGATATTTATACTTTTCAGTCTGTGTATTGAGGTTATTGATGGGAAAGCAAGAAAATTTGAGCTCTAGCCCTGGCATTACCACTATTAGTGACCTTGGGCAAATCAGCCCTTGTGCACCTTTGTTTTTCTATCTATAAGTAAAAGGGGACGACCAAGGTGGTCTCTAAGTTTAGATTCAACTTTGACATGCTGTGGGTCTACCTGAAAAGACAGTTTAGCTTGATACAACCCCGATGGAAAGCAATTTGGCTGTGTCTTTCAAAATTACAAATCCATATACCAGCTGACCCCGTGACTCCCATTTCTGGAAATTCTTTCTATAGATAGATATACTTGTACAGATGTAAAGTGATAGTTATACAGGGTTATTCCTTAAAGAATAGTCTGTGATAGCGAAAAACCGTAACTAATCCAAATATTCACCAATACCTTATGGTTCAATAGATATTTCAATACAATGGTAGGGTAGTTAGCTATAAAAACCTTTTAACATATATTTTTAATTTTTTTGACTTATGTGTCAGAGACATTGGTGCTATAGGTTCTCTGTGCCTGCTTCAAGTCAAAGTTTTTTAAATGGGCAAACAAAAGCAAACTATGATATTTAAAGAAACCATCAGACAGGATCGCCTCAAAGATTTCAAGGATTTGGGGAAGTCTGTAGGAAAACTCCCTCACCAAATACTCTTGGTGATTGAGGCCCTGAAAAACCGGAATAGAAAAGAAGGCAAGGCCAAATTTGCAGCTGGCTTCCTTTGCCAAGAATGATCCATTAGGGCATCGCCTATTTTTAGGGTGCGGCTGTTTGAATGGGGGCTGCCGTGGAGTGTAATTGGAAAGGTTGTGGGTAGCAACAGCTGAGCTTTGGGGCCTTCCTTAGAGCTCATCGTCTGAGTTACTGAGGTCCCCTAGCGGCTGGCAGAGGAGGCCCAAGCTTGCCAATTTTCCAAATAGTAAATGTGGAGACCACCAGAGGAGGAGGGTGGGAACCAACTCTATCCCCAATCCATCTGGCTCACCAACCCCACCCCACCCATCCTCAATATCAGTAGGAAGCTGTTGTCATAAATGGATTATGAAGAGATAGGGGCCTGGACTAGAGAGATGACAATGAGAATGTAAAGGAAGAAATAAATCTCTCTAAATCTTTTTAACTTTTGTCAAAGAGGCCCAATTTTCTTTAGATGCCACTTTTTCAATTGAAGAATTACTTTGAAGAAAGAAAGGGGATTTTTTTTAGAATTGGGAGCTGTCCTTTTGGACAAGATATTTAAAACCCTACTGTGCATATTCCATCCTAAGTGATCCCATCCCTCTAAAAAGGAAATGCCTTCCATATTCTTCCTAAAAAAGCAAAACAAAACAAAACTTGAAAATTGTTTCTTCTGCTCCCTGAGACACAAGGGCCATTGTCTTCCTACCTTTGGCCCCAGTGATCCTGGACAGAACGACAGGACGTCCTGGACCTGCAGCCCAGATGAGAAAAGGTGGGGTGGGGGGTGGGGGGCTGACTGCCGCTTGCAACAAGTAGCCTGAAGGAACTTGAGCCTCAAGGTTTGGGTCCTATCCCCTCTTGAGTTTTTACTCAACATCTCATCACTTCCATTCTAAATAAAAAAGAAATAACAGGCAAATAGTTAAACTTAATTAGGAGTAATAAAGTGATAAGGTTCTCGTTAAAGGCTCTCTTCTGAGCCCTTCGCCCAGGACTCAGTGGACAGACAGGGTATGTATGAGGTTCCCACGGAGGACATGAGATCTGGGGTGCTTTTGGGTCTGCGTGTGCAGTGAACTAGGAGTATCTTCTCCCCGCGCCGAGCCCCTCTTCCTCATTTCTAGCCTCTCAGGTCAAGAATGGAGTGAATCCGGCTGGTGGCTGTGGGGCTGGGAGGCCGGCCTCCGGCCACCCCGAAAGGCAGCGGCTCCGCTCCGGGCGCGGACAGGTGGGTGCCGGCCGGGGTCTGCGGGGAGGCTCCCCGGGCGCGGACTTGGCCGCGGGGCGCGGCAGCGGGGGGTGGGGCGCGTGCCGCCCGCGCGGGGCCGCAGGACTTGACAGATCGCAGCGAAAGAAAACATTCAACAAAACCCAAACCCACCGATTCCCCACGTCGCTCTGCAAAGACATCGTGGGTGGAGTCGGGAGGGGGCGACTGAGTAGAATTCCGCGAGGCTGCCCACGCCCGCCACCCCGCGCCCCGCAGCGCGGAGCGGCCCCGGCCCCGGCCCCGGCCTCGGGCTCCGCGTGTGGGTCGGGGCGAAGCGAGCGCCGCGTTCCGCTCGGGC
>VBSM01003176.1:68212395-68225395 GCA_008086735.1 Cheirogaleus medius
GCCTCGGCCTCCCAGAGAGCTAGGATTACAGGCGTGAGCCACCGGGCCCGGCCCACAAGTACTCTTAAGTGTGGAAGAATTCTTCCTCTTTGCTGATAGCTGGTAAGGATTAACGAAAATCAAGTCAGTGGCACAGAAATTCTTTGTACAGATTACTACCTATTATTTGTGGTCTTCTAAGGAACATATGAAACATGAAAGAAAGTAAATTTTTATACATTGGTGTTTTCATATGGTTCATCCTTTTAAGCTCCCCCATCCCAGTTTGCCCCACCCAGTCTGCCTCTGGTTTATCTGTCAAGCACTGCAGATACTGAGTCTTTTTTTTCCTCTTTTATTTCATTATATTATGGGGGTACAGATATTGTTAGGGTTACATATATTGCCCCTGCCAACTCCCCCCATACTGAGTCTTGGGTTGACTTTTTCTTGCCACGTGGAAGGCATTTGTGCTTCCTTTGCGCTTTCATCCATCCTCTTACACCTTTGATAAAAGCTAAAAAAAAAAAAGGAAAGGAGAAAAGCAAATTAGCTTTGGAATTAAGCCTAATACAATGAATTGAAAAGCTAAATCTGCAACCCCTTTTCAGCATATCAGTTAGTGAATTTTTTACCTTAACACATAAATGAGGGCCTAAATTCAGTATGTGTCCTTTATTTCAGGACTTTTTCATTACAGGGGAAAAAACTGAAGCGAGAGCTGTGAGGGTTGATTAGCCTCTGTAGCCCCTGATTTTATGGTTTTTGCTCTGATGCTTACTGAAGCTACACTTTATGCTCAGCAGTCAATAAGGCTGGGGTGGGTTGGGGGCAGGTGTCTAAGTCTTCCTGTTTTCAACTCTGCTTTGAGAAATCCTTTCTTATCTTGGACTCTGTTACATTGTACTATCCTGGTCCTCCCCCCGTCTGGCTTTTCCGGTTAGTTCACTCATTTTTCCTGCTCCTGTCCTCCCTCATAAGTATACATCAAGGACTAGTTGTGGACTTTTTTCCTGGTCGTTTTCTAGATGATTTACTTTCCTATTTCCCTATGTTTCCAGTTTCCTAAAGGCAGTAAATGTCCCCCTTTACCTTAAATGTCTAAAACAAAAGGTACTATATAGTATATTTCCCCCTAGTTCTCATCTTTGGTTCCCCGGTTGGGTTAATGGTCTAGTTAGCCCTTTCTCTACTTTTCACACCTGGATGTCCTCTTCATCTCTGTCATCTCATGGTGTTTAGTGTCCCCAAGTCTGTTAACTCTTCTTTTTCAGGGTCTCCTGAGACTTTTGGTTCCCAGCCCCTAACCATTCCTTTAGTATACCATCCTGTGCCCAGGGCTTGGATCATCTTGTGCCCCTACTGGAAATTCTTGCTTAGTCTGTAAGGCTCAGGTCAGTTCACCAACTTCCAGTCTTCACTCCTGCCCAGGGGAATTTTTGCCTTCTCTGAGCGAATTCCTGGTAATCTCTTAATTTATGCTGCTGTGTATTATAATTTAACTTAATGTCTACATGTGTTGGCTCTTCAGTTATATTGTAAATATATTGTTTGGGAAAAAAACTTTTCCTTGAAACACGAATCTTTTATATTTCAGCTTTCTGTGTGTTAAGAGTATCACAGTGTGCATCATGTGTGAATAATTTAAGTAGTAGTATAACAGTGATTATTGTATTTTCAATAGTTTGTCAGAGTATTTCTTTTTTCCATTTATTTGTGAAATGATCGCTGTGTACAAGATGTACTAGGTGCTTTCAAATGATAGAAGTAACTCCAAACTTAGATGCAGTAGGGAGACCAGATGTGACATGTAAAATTTTTCAAACGTTCAGCAAAGTTGAATTCTACACTGAACGCTCATATACCTACCACCTAGTTTCTGCTACTACCATTCTATTACACTTAATTTGTCTATGTAAAATATCTATCTATTTATGTATCTTCCTATCTATCCATTTTATTTTTTAAATTTATTTTTGGGATGATGGATTGGCAAAAAGATAGGGGAGACATCAGTTTCTCTTCGTGATAGATGTGTGAAATTCAAAGTTCCTAAAGTATAGGTAGAAGGATCTCTATTGTCAGATTAAACTTGGACTTATTAGCTTTCATGCTCATTGTCTTGGTAGAATGATTCAAAAAAAGAAAGATTACTATTAAACATAAATCTTGTTTTTTTGAAAAATGAGAAATTCTGAATTGAATGAAGTCAGCAACTTCAAAATATAATTAAGGCAATTGTGAGGGAAAGTTAGGTTGTCTTAAAAAATGCTTCAAAATTTAAATGTCAGTTCTAATGTTGCATCAACTAAATGTTAGACATCTTGATACCTTTCTCATTGCACTATATCGTTATTCACTAACCCAAATATAAGAACGAAGATTATGATGACTCAAGTATAAGAATGGAAATTATGATGAGGTGTCTCGGTGGATCCAAAGGAGATTAAATTTGGATAGGCAAAACCCAAAGTTGACTCCAAGCAGGCCGACAGGACTGAATGTATTCAGATTACTTGGAGTCACTCTGGCTAGTTTACAGCGAACCAAAAGGTTTATGCAGTAAAAACGACATTGTGGCATATGGAAAAGGACAGATTATTAACACTTAGCCATTTTACTGGTATGTCTGTGCCTATGGCGAACAGTTTATTTAAAATATGCCCTGCTGAGGGGTAGGAGACAGTTAAACAAAAATAGACTGAAAAGCCCATAACTGTGAGGTTTTATGAAATGTGTAAGTTACCTTTCACATGGAGAAAATAGGCTTTCGAAGTACACCAGGATCTCACACTTGCATGATAATGAGGGCAGGTGAAACTAGTCAAAACCAAATAGGCAACAGCCTGGAATTTGGCCAAGTCTATTTCTTTTTTGAGACAGAGTCTCACTCTGTTGCCCGGGCTAGAGTGCTGTGGCTTCAGCCTAGCTCACAGCAACCTCAAACTCCTGGGCTCAAGCGATCCTTCTGCCTCAGCCTCCCAAGTAGCTGGAACTACAGGCATGTGCCACCATCCTCGGCTAATTTTTTCTATATATTTTAGTTGGCCAATTAATTTCTTGCTATTTTTAGTAGAGAGGGGGGTCTCGCTCTAGCTCAGGCTGATTTCAAACTCTTGATCTTGAGCGATCCTCCCACCTCGGCCTCCCAGAGTGCTAGGATTAAGCAACCGCACTGGCCTATTTTTTTTTTTTTTAATCACTGTTAATGTTTGTAGATCAGTGAAATTTGAAATTACAGCCCATCTTGGTCTTTTCATTTGTAAGTAGAGACATTATGTAAAACATCTTTGTCCTTCAACTCATCTTGGTTCTAATTTTGAAGGGAAGAAGCGTAGGGTCTTACCTCCCTCAGGGAGGAGAGGTAGAAGTCGGTTTGTAGATCTGTGTGGGAGACAGATCATCTCTTCTAAGGTAGCCTGTCCTTGCTAGTCCAGGCCAGTCCTTTAATTCTTAAAGACCTCTGCCTTGTCAGAGGAGAGTGCTACCTCTAAAGTGTGGCCCATGGGTCTACACTGCAGCACTTTGATCTGGGAAGTACTGTTGTCTCCAACAAGCCCAACTTCTACACAGCCCTGGCCTGCAACACTCGGAAATTTTGAGGCTGCTACCTTTCTCAGTGTGACTTGGTTCTAGCATCTCTGTACAGATCTTGGAGATCTAAATGAAAATCTTTTTCTACCTTGATTTATTTTTCTGCCTAGATGATATTTGTCTTAATTACAGTGTTGTTTTTTGTGTGGCTTGAGTTACAGAGCTGGTCCTAATGACATGCCCCATGACTGCCTGTTTCTGTTTGTTCTCTTTTGTTTGCTTAAAGATAATTCTTGGATAAATAGGTTTTTCTCAATTGCTGTTCCTCACAAATCTGGAAAATGGGTCATAGTTTTGGTAATCTCTACTTTTATTGTGTTAGAGATTTGATAAGCAACTGAGTTGAGAAAACATGTTTTTCTGTTTACTACCCTGGTTCCCCCAGCTTGAAGTTGTTGCAGTACTGCCTTGGCTCTGCTGGTGAGAGGCCTCCACTATTTGCTCAGTTAAAATTTTGAAAGTAGCTAAATTAACCTGGCATCAGGGAGAGAACCTCAGTGGTTGCATTTTGTAACTGCAGTAAAAAAGCCAAAGAACACCATTAACCCGCTGTCTTATTTGGGTCCTAGGCAAGAAGGAAGCCTGAGGAAGGAAGGAAGGAGGGGTTAGAGGGAAGGGGTTTGGACTGACTAGGGAGATAAAGAAAATCTCTTAAGTGCTTTGGGTATTCTGAAGAGTTAGCCCAGGCCTAGAGGCACTGGGCTTGCCTTCCTCAGTGTTGTTTCTCCCTTCTCCTTTCATATCGGTTTAACTTTTTAAAATCTGGGACATTAGTGCTTCCCCTCCACCAGTACCGTGCCCTGGAGGCCTCATGCAGGTGGCTGAGGAAAGACCCATCCCGTTGTCTGAGTGAGGAATCCCATACACAGAATGGGAACGTCTTCATCCCTGAAGGGCAGCAAGGGTGAGAGCAAAAAGGAACCCTACTTATTCCGTATCTGAAAAGAAAATGTGTTTAGACTTCAAATCCAACGTGGAGAGAGACATTATGATGGAATCGCCTAATTCCCAGGCTTGTAAATATTGTGTCCTTCAAAGCTTGAAAACAAGATAACCACATAAATATTTGAAAATGGTCTATACAAGTAAATGTCAAATATTTGAGACAGTTTGGTTGCTTGGAAGCAAGGTCAGAGGAAATGGTTTGCATATGGTTTAGCTAGAGGCTCTTATTTTGGCAGATACTTGAGGGTAGTGACAGTCAAATGCGGATTTTATTCTATTTTGACATGAAAAAGGTTTTTTTCAGTTATTCTCATATAACTGTAAGCGTAGAGTTGCATAAATAACAGGTACGTTCATTCACCATAATTTTGTGTCAGAGATGATGTACCTTTATCACTTGTAAGGCTTAACTTTTAGAATAATCAGTTTGTCCTACCAGTGATGGTTTAGTGTCAGGTTTCAGCCATGCTGTGATTGGAGTACAGGAGAAACAGGACTGCCTTAATACTGTTACCTCCTCTGTCTGTGTTGGAGGAGCTCCCTCTGTGCAGGGCTAGCTCCAAAGGGGGTGGAGGGGGGTAGGGAGGAGAGGGAAGCTTGCAGAACTTGTAAATATCAACTGGGGGTTGTTTGTGTACTTGGTACCAAGCTGGTTGCATTAGAAACATTTTCTCTGGGTGGGTAGGTATGCAGACCATTGTGAAATTTACATGAGATGAATAGGAAAGCTTCCTGTGGACCATCCCACCCAGAGAATTCTGTAATCTGTGTGACTGAATTGGTGTCTCTCCTTCAACCTTTTAGAATTTAATTTTCTCTTTATTGGCCCATTATGATATTTACATACATTGAATTTGAAAGATTCCTACACTCTCTCTTCTGTTACCTGTGTGCTTAGAGTTTCTTGAATTTGTGAAATGGAATGAATCATGTAAAGCCTAGATTTATATTTGTCATGCTTTTGTATTAACGTGAAGCCTTTCCAGTTATAACACTAATTTTAAAACACTTAACATTTGGTGACTTTACATTTTAGAGGAGGTCATCAAAGTGGTTTTCATTGCGTTTTTTCTCTCCCTTTTGAAATATTTGGTATAACTAAAAAATTAATGCTAAGGAAATTTATCAGAGTTAAAAATTGTTGTAATTAGGGGTGTTTTGATATTATCCTCTTTATTGGTTTTGTAATTGATACTTCCCAGCAGTGACCACTCTGTTCTATAGTAGTCCTCCTGTAGTATTGTGTTCTAGTAATCCTGGATGTTTCTTTCAGGTGCTTTATATTTCTTGCTATGCCATTTTGACACCTTTGATGATTTGAGTTATGCTGAGAATATACTTAAAAAATAAAAAGAAAGCAAAATCCAGCCCAGCAGGTGTGGTAGCATGCCTATAGTGCCAGCTACTTTGAGAGGCTGAGGTAGGAGGATCACTTGAGCCCCGCGGTTCAAGGACAGCCTGGGCAACACAGAGAGACACTGTTGTTTCAAAAAAAACTAAGAAAAAGTAGAATCCTGATTATTAAAATAAAAATTTAAAAAACGTGATTGTCACAAACTCCAAGGATTATCCTGCCTGGTCTGCAGTATTTAGATGGTCCCTTGGAACTGGCCCTGTCCCTTTACTTAAGGTGTGGTCCCCCAGGGTCTGCCACAGCCCTGTCAGAAGCTGCCCTTCTTTCCAGTTTTTTTTAGCCTGAAATTCTCCCTTGGTGCCTAACTAGAAATAAATATTCTGAAAATAATCTATTCAATTTAGTTTCATTTCAGGTCTTTTAATAAGTAGTTGCATGTTAAGTTTATGCCATTGCATTCTTTAGTGTGATTGCTTTATTTTGAACTAAAGGTAGAAGATTGTGGGAGATGTGGCATAAAGTGGAGAGGATATTATATTGATACAGATGTAGTCCATATTTATGTTGAATGCCCCCCCCAAACACACAAACTATTTGAGGGTGTATGTTGGAAGTCACTTTCTGTATTCATTATATTTGATTGCATGCCTTATACATTTCTGAGAAAAAAATGTGCCATGTGATTCCACTGAACTGTGTAAATAACCTTGGGTCATCAAATGCTGAATATATTTATTGGAGGACTCTACTTAATTTTCTTTGTGATGAGAGTATGGAGACATTTTAATCAAAGACAAGCTGTTGATGGTTTATGGTTCTTAGACTAACCATGACTTCTGCCTGTGTTTATATAAAAGAAGCAAGAAGGGAAAAAGGAAAACACTTTCAACCACGGAAGTCATCTATTCTATCATGATTGACAACTTGGGAACCTCCAATAAAAGCCTCATTTACACTCCCCACCCCCGTTTTTGTTTCAAAGAACTCATTTTAAACAGTACTTGGAGGAAGAATTAACGAAGTCAGAGGATGAAATGAGAATTTAAAACACTTCAGATTATAAGGTAATGCATCAGAGGGATTCTTTCATGACGAAATTCTTTGTGATCCTTAACTGTGTGAATATGTCCCTGGGATTTGAAATGAAGACACCCTCCCTCCCCCTTAATTATGTGCCCTGTTAAGCTTATTTCTGTGTGGCTTGCTGGGACTCATTTAAAATAATGACATTGACTTTTGTTAAATTTTCAATTTTGTGATGAAAAAAAAATGTATGATGGGCTTTTTGTAGGAAAACTCACCTCCAGGGGAAGTGTCCCTGCTCTCTGAGATTGCTATCTTGTTACTCAGGCCTGAAACAAGTTAGCAGCCACCTTTCTGCAGACCTGCGCACATGTCATGTCACATCCTGGGCCCCCTGATCAGAGCATAATGACCTGTTAGACTGTGTTTATTGTGCAAATGAATTTGAATGTTCATGATGACAGCATGCCCATGTAGGTTTAGAAAACTTAATTTTTACTAACCCCCCCATCTTTTATAAGGCTAAAGCTTTTGGGCTTATGGTTACTCATTCTGGCTATAAAAATATTAATAGTATTTTGGTCTGGCCAAATATGGGGCATGACCTTTGACATCCTGCTTGGCTATGCCTGGGAATTTGACATCCTTCAATTTAGATGGAATGCCCTTGTTTTGTTTCCTGTGATAGTGTGGGGAAATACACATTTTGGCTCTTCAGCTGAGGAAGACAGGAAAAAAAAGTAAAATTAGAATGCACAAAGGGGGTGTTAATGATTTTATTTCTGCTGGGTTTGGGTGAATAGGCATGCTTTTTATAGAAGTCTGAACTTAGGAAAATATTAGTGCACAATATGAAGAAAATGCTCTAATATTTAATTTTTGTTTTCTTTGATCTGGATTTATTTTTTGACTAGTTTGGAATTTTAGGGTTTTGGGAGCGTTTTGCACTTAAATACACATGGTAGAAAGTACTTTTTGTGATTTCTTTACCAGTATTACCAGTACTAAGGATCAGCAGCTGAGAAGAGCTGCCAAAGGGAACCGGGGAAGCAGGCCTGTTTGTATTTCTCCCTGAGGAGGGGAGTGTTTTGCTACTACCAACTAAAAGTTTACATCTGTGATTCTGTTTCCTGAATGTAATTAGAACCACCAACAATAATCACCCCTGTACTGTAGGGGAGTGCAAAATGGCTTTCCTCTCCTCTGCTAGATTTTCTTTTTCTTTTTTTTTGGCTGGGCTGTTGAGTTAAATTGACATAAGGCAGATTAACAGGAGAACCAAAAAACCACTTTAATTATGTACGCACCAGAGTCTCACGAAATGTGAGACCGAAGAAGGGTCAGATGATTGAAGATTTTATTAGCATCCTCTGCTACAAGTTATGGGATTATGCAGACAACGGCAAAAAGACAGAGATACTCTTAACCACTCTCACTTTGACCACATACTGCTGGCAGAGATCTGGAAGCCTGATGTGGTAAGAAGTCTTACCTATAACCAGCGTTTGTCACGGGTGCCGGGATCCTGCAGCGGCAGCAGTCCTGGAGCCAGCGGCGTCTCAGCCAGTGCACGGCGCCTCACACTGGGCACCAGAAACTGTAGGGGAGTGAAAAATGGCTTCTCTCCACCCTTCTAGGTTCTTTGGCTGGTCTACGAATTAAACGGACATAAAGCAGAATCTAACAGGAGGCAAAAAATCATTTCGTTACTTACGTACACAGGGGAGTCCCACAAAATGTGAGGTGGGTCGGATGATTGAAGCTCATATAACATCCTGAGCTATAGAAAAGAATAGGGATTTGGGGCTGGGAGTGGGGTGTGGTCACACAAGTTGTGGGAGGTTGAGGGAAGCAATTGTCTGGTGAATAATGGTGGTCTTGTTATTGCAGATAAAGTCTCAGGTAATAAACAGTTGTCTGGAACAGCCTTCTTCCCCTTTACTGGTACTTTTTTAAATGTAGATTTCTTATACAAATGTGAATTTCTTTTACAAAAGGACAGCTTTTCAGAGCTCTCCTTCTGTGATTGCAGTTTCTTAGAATAACCAGCTGGTATATTTTGGGGTGGCACAGTCTGGTCATATTTTAGGGTGGTGTGTCCTGAGCCCCAACATTCCCTTTGAATTGTCAGAGAATTCAAATATCTGAAATTTGGTGAAGAAATCGTTGAAGCCAGTTTTATAACATTTTCCTTTTAAAAGTCACAAAAGTCAACTTTTGCTTTAATTGCTTTAAACAGAAAACCACAATTCCCCCTTAACCCCTAAATAACCTATTAATAACAACGAAAAAGCTTGCATTATGTTCATTAATTTGTTTTCATTTCCTACCTGAGGCTGGACTAGTTGAAAGGTTAGACTAGTTGAAAATGTCGGTTGTAGAGAGTCTGTTCTGTCTGGTCTGTTCTCAAATATGCACTAAACCAAAAGCGCCCAGGGGCTTTTGAAGGTGCAAATCTAAATGGCCGATATTACTAGAGGATTTCTTTTTGGTCACCTTTTACTCCCCCTTCCTACTTTGTCATCTCCACTTTGCTTTCCTTCTCATTTTCAGCACCTTCACTTAACATATTTGATTTGAATGAACTTCTTTAACCTTATTAATGTGAATTAGGGCAAAAGTTTCTTTAAAGGTCAGTACTGGTTGCAGGTCTGACTTTTACATTTGCTACAAGAATCTCATTGTATTTATTACTGTCTTTGGAAATGGTCATTAAGTTATTAATAGAACTAATCCCATTTAGAAGTGTTTGCAAGGAGAAGATTTAATGTCTGACAAGTTGTATGTATAGGAGTTCTCTAGTGTTGGTATTCCTGTTTGTTTCTTGGGTTTTGGTTCAAGGGCTTTCACATTCATTGAACTGTGTAATAGAAGGTATGAAGTCATGGAGTCTTAGTTTGAACAGATTTTAAAACTATCACCAGATGTAGGAATCTTTGCCATGTGGAGATTTTGAGAATTCACTACCTTCCACACTGCTAAAAAGTTTATTTCTGTATTGAGCCTATGATACATCCTAAAATTCCCTCTTTTCCAACTCCTGGTTTTAGAATTGGGAGCTACATTGAATTAGTTTAATTTATTAGGCTATTAAATATGAAATGTCTGATTTCCTTAATTACTAAGTTTGACAGTAGCTGTCTCTGGCATTTCACTTTAACACTTCTTGTTTTATTTTTATTGTGAAGGTACATCCTCATTCTTTCAAGCATATGGTTTAGCTTGTGATTATCTTTCCAATTTTTTTAGAGCAATTTTTGTGAACCCATGGATAAGTCAAAAATTCGTGTTATTTTTGAATATGAGTTCCGTTGTGGAACCAGTACGGTGCAAACAGTTCGAAATATCAACGAAGTGTTTGGGAAGGGTGCAGCTAATGAATGCACAGTATGTCGATGGCTGGAGAAGTTCCATTCTGGTGATTTTACTCTTGAAAATGAGCCACATGGGTGACCGGAGACCAAGGTGGATAATGATGAGCTGAAAGCTGTAGGAGAAGCGAATCCATCTCAACCTACATGTGAATTAGCAGCAAGATTCAGCGTTACTATTCCAACAACATTGGACCATTTGGGCCAAATGAGCAAGGTAAAGAAGCTGGATAGATGGGTTCTGCATGAATTAAACGAGCATCAGAAAAGAAATCATCTTGAAGCTTGCCTTTCTTTGCTGTCACACGGCAAACCATTTCTACACCATATTGTTATGTGTGATGAAAAATGGATTCTTTTTGACAATCACAAGCATTCGGTACAATGGTTGGATAAAGATAAAGTGCTGAAACAACAGTCTGAAACCAAATATTCATAAAAAAAAAAACCCTAATATTTCCCTTCAGATACATGAAGCCAGTCATTGTCTCTTCTTTCCAAGCTAACTAGCTCTAATTCTGGTAAGCTTCTCAGAGGACTTAGATTTCTATACTTGAGTGTCGTTGTCCAAATGCAGGATCCCAAACTGAGTTTTCTCTTCTGGTTGGGAAATGACCAAAAAAGTACACAGTGGGGTTGGTAGTGCCCTGGTCCAGGGACATGGGCTTCCGGTAGGATAGCCTGAGAAAACCTTCTTTGGCTTTTGGATGCCGTGCACACTTTTGACGTAGAAGAGAGGTGAAAGGACACTGCTGTGATGGCGGCGATGCACTTTACGCTGGGCATACACAAGCTATAGGCTGCATTAAACAAGGCCTATAGGAAGAAATCCGCAGGGGAGTGAGCTAAATGGAAGCTACTCTGTATTTTAGCCTTTTAAGCTAAAAATATGTAAGTATGTGTTTGTCTTACCATCTTTTTCTAACTTCAGTTTGTTCTGGTAAATAGGACCTTTGAAATGGGCAGGGGAAGGGCAGGAAACCACTTTCCCAGCATCTTATAGTCTAGATGTATAGATGTGAACTTCCACTGAATATGCATTGCCCTGACCATCCCTTTCTGTGATACGTAGTTAACTCGTATTTGAGTTTTGGGAAGAAAGAACTGCGAACTTGTGCAGAAATATCAAGGTGCGAGTTAAGTAATCATAACTGTTTCAGTATGATTCTAGGTGTGCGTTGTCACCAGCTGTTCCTGTTGAACTAAAAATGCTTTTGTGCTTTTCAGCGTTGAATCTTGAACTCTGTCTACAGCAGTAGACTGCTTTAGCAAATTCGGCAACCTTCCTGACTCATCTGTGTTGAATGCTAAAATTAGTAACTTTAAGATGACAATGGTGGTGGCTGCCTTTATATTCTGAAGTTCTTGATTTTAATTTCTGGCCTAGAGAACATGAGACCATGAACTGGAGAAGTCTCTTAATGTTAGTAAAAAGGTGTTAAAATTCTCAGGGTAGTTTGGTTTTCATGCTTGAATGAAGATGGGAGAGAATGCTGTCCCTGTGTTTTGGGTGAATAATTCCATAGACAGGCATTGTATATGTTGAGACTACAGAGGTTTGACCCAGTCAAAAAAAAGCCAGGCTTTGTATAATTGGGATCTCTAGTACCAAGGGCTCTAAGCTCCTGTAAACCACTTTAGAAGTGCCTGAGCCACCACTCTGTGTGTAACCTGGCATATCCCATGGGACTCATCTGCATGTCTTACATCATGAATTTTTCTCTGGCTGAAGTTGGATTTGGCTTTCACCCTATCTCTGGCTTCTAATCCATGGTTTCATTCCCCCACCCCAATTTCCCATCCTAGTAACTTTTTCCTTTCTGTTTGAGGCAACAAAAGTCCTCACTCTCCTTGTCGTATCAGTCCACGTGGAAGCTTTGCCTGCTTGGCTCCCCTTGGGATGGGATGAGGTGGCAGAGGAAGCATCGAGTCTGTCTTGATCGCAGTTTGTTAGGGATAGTGTGTTTGAGTTTCCTTCTGTCTCAGTTTCCCCACCTGTAATTTTGGACAGTGATAATTGGCCAGCCACATGCTTGGAAATCTTGGAACAAAAGGTGCTGGTTAGATATATTTTCTAGCACACCCTGGGCGGATGTCCTTAGGTCACCACGGTATTCCAAAACCGATGTTGGGGTCACATCAGAACTATCAGCATTCCCGCTGGCATTTGCTTGTTATAATGCCCTCATGTGCCTAACCCAGATCTGTAATTTTGTAGTAAATATTAGGAGTCTTCAGTTCTGTTTCTAGATTGGTAGCTACATAACTCGTATTTAGACAAGTCACATAACTGCTTTACTAGCTTCATCTGTAAAGTGGGGTTAATGATACTGCTGGGAAGTGCTTATAGGACAAGTTGAGGTGCTCAGAGCAAGGAGCTGTGTAATTATGCCATATTACACATAGTAGCACTAACCAAAATACTTCGACTTAAAATTCAGAGGACCTGAGAGTTTGAGGCTTTCATTTTTTATTTATGGACCTCAGGATTATGTGTAATATTTTTAGATAAAATCCCAGATCAGAACTAAAGAAAGGACCAAAACCTTTATGTATCTTTCCTAATTTTTCTAGTAATTGTAGCAGGTTTGATAAGGGCACTCTGGGAGACTGTTGTTTTTGTGTTCTGGAAGAACTTCTGATGGGATGGGGAAATAATCTGGCAGCAGAATAGAAAATCATATGTAGGCCGGGCGCGGTGGCTCACGCCTGTAATCCTAGCACTCTGGGAGGC
>VBSM01003176.1:68225495-68237366 GCA_008086735.1 Cheirogaleus medius
AAAAAAAAAAAAAAAAAAAAAAGAAAATCATATGTAAACCAATTCCAATTGTGTGAAGTATCTTTAACTTTGCATAGCTGTACTTGGGAGGAAGTACACCCAAATGTTAGCAGTGCCAGTGCGTTATATTTGGATTGTGTAAGTTTGGGTAAGTTGTTGTTACTTAATTTTTTTTCTAGAGATAGGCTGGAGTGCCTTGGTGTGACCATAGCTCACTGTAACTTCAAATTCTTGGGCTCAAACGATCCGCCTGCCTCAGCCTCCTTAGTAGCTGGGACTGTAAGCATGCTATACCATACTTGGGTTTTTTGGGGAGGGGGAGGTAAGAGGGTAGAGACTGGATCTTGCTAAGTTGCCCAGGCTCATCTCAGACTCCTGGCCTCAAGTGACCCTCCTGCCTCCTTGGCCTCCCAAAGTGCCTGGATTACAGGCATGAGCCACCACACCCAGCTAGTTATTTTTTTCTTTATAAGCAGCAAACACTTTGAATAGAAGCATTAAGGTTTTTGAAATGAAAGTGCAATTTGTGGTTTTCAGGCTCTCCTCCTTGAGAAGAACATTGGATTCAAGTAAGTATTCAACTTGGAGGTTAAGTTACATTGTTAAAGGGGAGGACAAGAGAGCTGGAATTAGACTTTTAAGGATCTTCTGTGTGCCAGGACTGAACTGATCATGTTAGGATTTGAGGGATAAGTTTGCCAAGTTTACTTGTGGTGACAGGCAGGAGAGATGCCTTTTTGGAGTATAGTTTCTAGTGTAAAGGTAAAGATGATAGACATGATTGAAGCAAGTACACAGTGCACTAAAAATTCATTTTGAGGGCATTTACTGACTACCTCTAGATAGGGTTTTGGTTGCCCTTGCTACATATATCTCAGCAATTCTTAGGACTATGTGCAGAAAACCTATAGAATTGTACTGTTTTTCAAAGCAGTGCAGATAAAGTAACTATAAAAAAATAGCTGATATTTATTGTGTACTTACTATACCAGGCACTGGTATAAATGCTTTTTATGTATTATTTAATCTCGTAAACATAAAGTAGATATTATAACTCTGGCTAATTTGTGGTGATTAACTGAGACACCAAGTTAAGTGATTTGTCAACATCACACAGTAAGTGATGGAACCAAGATGCCATCAGGTGTTTAATCTAGATCTCTGACTCCTAACCACTTCATTTTGCTATGTCAAAGAGAATGATTGCGTTTGGAATTTTGGAGAAAAAAACTAAATTTAAAGGTCTTAAATTTAAAATTGGAAATACTAAGGTAAAATAAAATTAACAGACAAATAATCAGTTAATAATCAAGATCTAAATAATTAATGCACATACTACTAACCTTAGGTTGAAGTTACTGGCTTGTCTAGCTGATTAGACTCTTGAAGATGAAAAAAATACTTTTATATAATGAGTTTTTAGTGAATTTTCTTGTCTCTGAGGAGAAAAATTGGGGTGCATTTGTGGTAATGATTAATGAACAGTTGGGAGGGGTTAGCCAAGTGACCTGGACGTGTGGCAAAGAAGAGCTGCCCCCTGATTTCCTCACCAGATGGATGAGTAGGTTCTGTGTGGCTGACACCACTGTCAGCTTTCACCTCCCGCCCCATAGCGTTTAGAAGACCAAGGAAAAGTACTTCCTGTCACAGGGGGATGGACTTATCCCATTGATACTGTGGGGTTGGGAAATAGAAATAACAAACACTGACCCATTTGAACAGAAAACTTTGTTCTTGGGGTAAGCTTAAGCTTCAGGAAGGCTACTGAGCCCTCGTTTACGGACAAGGACAAAATGAAATTCTTAAGCTGCCATCCATACTTTACTAAGTGCTGGTCAGTCCTCCTCACTGTTGGTACTATCTCCGTTGCATGGACAGGAAACTAGGCCACAAGAGGCCAAGTGACCTGCTTCAGGCCATCCTCTTGGAATTGTAGGCCCCGAGACTCAGAGCTTAGGGATGCTAAAGCTGCCCTTACTAGATCATTAGTTGGCCTGTGAAACGCCTGGAGTCCCCATTACTAAGAAAGTGTTTTTTGGGGGTTCTGGAAGATGCATGGAAAAGAGAGTAGTGTGGTTCAGAAGCAGGCGTAGCCTGGGCTTCAGAGTCAGACATTGCATGGCTTAGGACCCTCTTCTGTAATCTTCATCCTCTCTCTTTTTCCTGTATATCCTTTAAAAAATCACATCAGCCTACAGTGATTCTTTGTTTTAACTCCTTTTATGTATGTAGCTTGTATGAAATAGTGGTCTGTTAGCTTTCATTTGTGCAAGTGGTTCCTCCTAGATGGACAGAATTTTAGCATAGCATTTTCTAGAGGTTTATTAATACTTGCTTAAAATAGTGGAATTTCTGTTCACTTAAGTAAAAGGGCTCCTTTGGGGCAGAGGTCCTGTAGTGTTTGGAACCTTGAGTATTGTCACCAAATCTATTCAAGCTTGTTAAACTTAACCTTGGACAAGTCAACAGCTAAGTATAGATTTTCTCATCTGTAAAATGAGAATAGTACTTCCTGGTGTTGTTGTAAGGGTTAGGAGATAGGGGTTACCACATAAGACAAAGCTTGCTGTTTCCCCTGTCCTTGGTCATTTTGTTTTCAGAGATTCTAAGTATTTCTACATTTCTTCCTATACTGAAGACTGGGCCACTGGCACTCAACTGGGTGTGTGTGTTTTTGTTTTTGTTTTTTTAATTTTAATTTTTTTTTTGCTTTCCCCTACCCTGGGATGTTCTGTAATTCAGGAAACATTTTTGGTTGTCGGAACCTTGTGGGGTGGGGTGGTTGCTACTTACGTCTAGTGATTAGAAATCAGGAATGCTGCTGAACATCCTACTGTGCACAGGATAGGCCTTGCACAGTGAGGAATTATCCAGCTCCAAATGTCAATAGCGCTGAGCTTGCAAAACCCTGCTCTAGGCAAAATTGCTCTATATTTTTTCTACACTAAAACCGTTTTGTTTGCTGGGCATGGCGACACTCTCCTGTAGTCCCAGCTACTCAGGAGGCTGAGATGGGAGCATCGCTTGAGCCCAGGAGTAGTTGGAGACTGCACTTCAGCCTGAGCAACAGAGAGAGACTTCTCAAGAAAAAAAATCCCTTTATTTGTTGTTTACTGAGTGACCTCAAACAGTTGAAACAGACAACTGAGAGAATTCCTGAATTAGTTGCTGCTATCTTTATTTACTGAACCTAAAACTGGAGGAATGATGCAGGGCTGTGGGCTGCTGGCACCCCACTCTCTCTGGGGGAACCGAGCGGAGTTGGACTGTTAGCCAGAGGCTTGTGACCTCCACGAAGAGATGGCACAGTTGTCCCCCCAGGTTTCTTCAGCCTTCTACATATCCCTGCTTCCTTTTTTAAATTGTCTCAGCTACTGTTTGGAGTTATTGAGGTGGTGAGCTGTTCGCTCCCTCCCCCTACCTTCCTTCCATTTCAGAACTTCCAGCAAAGTTTTCAAGTTTCTTATGCTCTCTGTGCCCTCAGCCTAGCGTGAATACAGTATTCATCCCTCTGATGATCCTTTCTCATCACTATCATAAAGGGCATGTGTTTTCTTTTTTCTTTTTCTTGTTTTTTGAGACAGGGTCTCCCTGTCACCCAGGCTGGAGTGCAGTGGCTCACTGGGCGTGTGTTTTCTTAGGGTCTTGGCTGCCTCCTGAATTCCTAGGTCTCTGGGGTGTATGTTGGCAAAGCACTCAGCCTGGCCTGTCTCCGCAACCTTTAACCAGTGAACAGCTGCTGCTCTTCCTCAGGCCCTTCTTCCTCCTCCTCAGACTGCCTCTTTTGACACCTCCTTCAGGAAACTTGCCTTAATTTTTCTCCCCAGTTGAATGGGGTCTCTCTCTTTCCTTTGATTTCCTATAACAGGTGTGCTCTCTCGTGGAACTTCTCCTGGGTGAGTCTCTTGCCTCAGTATCTCATTGGACTGCAGGCTGTTCAGGGCAGAATTCTGTTCTTTTCTCCTTCCTGGTCCCTGGAAACATGAGTTACAGTTCCTTCCACATAATGGGCATCCATTTAAAAAATTTTACTAAAGATTTTTGATGGAGAAGTAAAAATAATTTATTCTATTGTATTATATCTTCCTTACATCACTTTAATACTCCTCTGTAAGTTGTCTCATGACGATGATGATGATGCCAGAGGTTCTTATCTGGCTTGACATGTTTTTCTAGTGCAACCTTTTAAATTACTAGATCCTTAAATAAAATTATCTGGTTCACTGCTGTCATTGTATTAAACTGACCCTGTACTAATCCTTGCTGTTCTTAAATTTAGAAAGGGAAAGAACACTTCACAGTATTCCAGTCTTCTCTGCCACTGAACTCTGCTGGCAGAAGAACAAATTTTAAGAATTTTTTGAAATACAAAAAGTTTAAAGTGGGCAGACACATTGTTGACTCAGTAGTGGACTGTAGGTGGTAAAATGTATACTGCAATTTCAAAATGACCCTAAGTGTGAAGCCTCCAAGATTTTAGTCTTCATCTGTGATTAATCTGCAATTTACAGATAAACACAAACCTTTTCTAAAATTTTGTAGTATTGGTTATCTAAATAACCAGTTAGTCACATAAAGTTACTGAGGAAGTATACTAGAGTGGCTAAGAGCTTGGGTTTTGCCAGTCACACTGCTTGGGAGGAGAATACTGCCTTCAGTGCTTAACCAACTTTGTCACTTGGGCAGTTGACCTCACTGTGTGCTGTACTTTTCTCATCTGAAAAATAGAAATACTAGCTCTTATAAGTTGTGAGAATTGGACAAAATATGTAATGTGTTCTAGAGCAGTGTTTGGCATGTAGGAAGTATTTCATAAATGGTAGCTATTTTTATCATTACTTTAGCATAAGTACAGATTATATATAGAACACAAAATAGGAGGCTGCTATTTTTTGAGGTGGTTAAAATTGGATAGATAGGAAGACTTAAGGTCAAGGGTGAAATCTCAGGAGGACCTATTACAAGCTTTTCCACAAGGATCCATGGCAACTGCTTACTGCCTCTCTGCTGCTAGAAGGGCTGCCACCTGTGTTGTGCTGGGGATCTTACTGTCTGATTTTGAATCCACACTTCTTCCACTTGGCAAGTTGTTAATCTTTATGCCTCAGTTTCTTTATTTATAAGTGGGGATAATGATGATTGAGGGTTGTTGTGAGAAGCTATATATGAGTTAATTCATGTGAAGTGCTTAAAGAACTGTGCCTGTCACATAGTCAGTGTTCAAGAAATGTCATTGTTTATAATTACAGTCATTTATTCAGCTTGGGCCAGGTATTGTGCTAGGCTTGTTGTAGACATTATTTCATTCTCTATTTCATTCTTACAGCGATCTTTCAAGGTAAGTATTATTATCACCATTTTACAGGTCAGGAAATGGAGACCCAGAGAGGTAGAGGAACTTGCCCAAGGTTGTAAAGCTTGTTGTGGCAAAGGTGTAAATGGACCTCACTGTTTTTTCTGTAGACATGTGCTACTGTGGGCCTGTGACATGCATGGGTCCCTCGGAAGGGGCAGCCTGATAACTGGGAGCGCTGTCAGGCCCCCAAGAATGGGCAGGGCAGAGGACTCACCCTGGTCTGCAGGTGTGCTTGACACCCTGACAGCCAGAGGCCCTTCCTGCACAAGGGACCAGCCCTTCCCACGTGTAGAGGGCAGCGATGAGAGGTGAGAAATTTCATTTAAGGGATTGCCCAGATATGCCATCCTTTAAATTTTCATCTGTAAAAATACTCTTGCCAGAATTGTGGTGAAAATATTTTCATTGTCGTCTTAGCAAGGTATTCGTTTCAATAGTGTTTGGCAAGCAGATTATTGAAGTTGAGTAAAAAGCAAAACTGAGTAGAATGATGATTTTTTAAAAACTGCCTCAGCAATGTAAATAATGCCTCCTGTTCCTCATGGATTGCAGTATTGAACTGTAAATTCTTTAAAAGTTGCCCTTCTCGGGTTAAAGTATTCTTTATTAGAAATACTTAAATTTTTTTCTGTGTATTAAAAGAAACTTAAAATGTAATGGGTCCGTAAAGCTGCAGGTATTTAGTAGCCTGCAGAAAAATCTGTAATCTTAAATTCATTCCTCCTGTCTTTCTTCGTAGGAGGAACTGAAGAAAGAGTGAATGGGAACCAATATTTTTCTAAATCTTTTTTGGTTAGTTAATGCAGAATTAAGCGTTGGTCTCTTGAAAGACTCTTCTATAAGCATTTCTGGTGTCTAATACTTCCTCTTAGAAAATATTGAACAACACCAGATGCACCAGGTAGATGTTTTATATATTTAATTGGTTATGAATCATAAATGATGCAAGTTAGAGACTGATTTTTGTGAATGATGCTAAATTGACGTTGACCTTGTAGAGGGTTTTTTTGTTGTTGTTGTTGTTGTTGTTGTTGTTGAGAAATTGAGACCAAAGCACTTTTCTTGATAATACACTTATAAATTATGACTTATAAATTTTGTGTATTCTCCTGCAGCTTTTTAAGTTTGTGTTCAGTTTATTGAATGTGGAACTGTTAATTTGTTAATGTCTGAGTGACATTTGTTGTTGTCTATACAGCGTGGTAATTATATATTCTTGTATGTAGTCATGTTGACATGAAACAGTTAAATTGTTGAGTCCTCTGTTGCAGATTTACCCTAGCACAAAGCAAGGCTTTGTGGTGTCACTGGGAAAGATCTAAAGGGACTTTGTCATGGGCAGTTTTATTAGAAAAGTGAAACTTCTTTAGATTTCACTGTAAAATCACAGAGCTGTATAATATCAAGCCTTGGTACCATATCACATGCCTATGATGTGGACTCATAGGTTGGTATTGAAGAACTGTTGTCAAGTATTACATTGTACAATAATAGCTCATTAAGAGAGTAGGTGAGAAACTTCTCATAATTAGGTTTCCAACCTTGATAGTGAGTGTTTTACTTGGTACAGTACTTTGTAACTTTATTTTTATGACCCTGGGTGCTTCACAAATATGAATAGCATGCATTTCTATTGATGTGTGCTTGTGCTAAGGGAAGTTGCATTCCTAAAATTGATTATAAGGAGCCCTGTAAGTTCTTTCCTTTGCCATTTAGAAAGTTACTGTGACTAGGTATCTTTTAGATAATGGAATGGATAAAGGCATCCACGTTTGTTGTTTTTTTTTCCCTAACAAGCTTTATTGAGATACAGTTCACATACCATACATTTCACCCATTTAACGAGCACAGTTCATTGGTTTTTATTGTAGTCACAGAGTTAGTGCAGCCATCACCAATTTTTGAAAATTTTCATTATCCCCAAGGAAACTTGTACCCATTACCACTCACTCCGCCCCCATCCTACCTCCCAGTCTTTGGCAACTACTGCTTTACTTTCTGTGTTTATTGATTTGCCTATTCCAGTCATTTCATATAAATGGTATTATACAGTGTGTGATCTTTTTTGATTGGCTTCATTCACTTAGCAGAACATTTTCAGGGTTCATCCATGTTGTAGCAATATCAGTACTTCATTCCTATTTATTGCCACGTATTCCATTGTATGGAAATACTGCATTTAATTTATCCATTTATCAGTTGTAGACATTTGAGTTGTCCCCACTTTTTGAATTATTGCTATTATGAATAATGTTGCTGTGATTATTCATGTAGTTTTTGTGTGTGTGTATGTTTTCATTTCCCCTGGTTTGGGTATATACCTAGGAGTGAAATTGCTGGGTCATATGGTATGGTACTATATGTTAAACCTTTGAGGAACTGCCAGACTGTTTTCAAAAGTGGCTATACTGTTTTCCATTCCTACCATGCAGGGTGTAACAGTTCTATGATAATTTCTCTACATCATTGACAACATTTTTTTATTTTAGCCATCCTAGTGGATATAAAGTGATACCTCATCATGGTTTTATTTTCCATTTTTCTGATGACTAATGATGTTGACTACCTTTTCATGTACTTATTGGCTATTTGTATATCTTGTTTGGAGAAATATCTGTTCAGATCCTTTCCCCCTTTTAAAATGGTATTATATGCCCTTTTATTATTGAGTTTTGAGAATTCTTTATGCATTCTGGGTACAAGTGCATTATATATGTGATTTGCAAATAATCTCTCCCATTCTTTGGGTTGTCTTCACTTTTTTGGTGGTGGTGTTCCCCTCCCACTCTGACCCCTCCCCCCCCGCCTTGTTTAAAGTTTGTGGTAAAATACACATAACATAAACTGGGGGTTGTGGCTCGTGCCTGTAATTCCAGCTACTCAGGAGGCTGAGATGGGAGGACTGAAGGTAGGAGTTTTAGACCAGTCTGGGCAACATAGACCCCCATCTCTTAAAAAAATATACTTAACAAAATGTACTATCATAACCATTTTAAATTTACTGTTCCATGGTGCTGAGTACTTTCACATTGTTGTGCAATCCATCACCGCCATCCATCTCCAGAACTCTTTTCGTTTTGCAAAACTGGAACTCTGTGCCCACTATATGATAACTCTCATTCCCTTCTCCCCCTCCAGCCCCTAGCAACCACCATTTCTGTCTGTATGAATTCAGCTACTTTAGGTACTTTATATGAGTGGAATATATAGTGCTGTTCTTTTGTGACTGGCTTATGTCACCGAGTATAATGTCCTCAAGGTTCATTCATACTGTAACATGTCATATTCCATTCTACGTGTTTGTCACATTTTGTTTATCCATTCATTCCATGGTGGACACTTGGGTTGCTTCCCCTTTTTGGCCTTTGTGAATAATACTGGTATGAACATGGATGTACAGACGGTGGTGGTGTCCTTTGAAGCACAAAAGTTTTTAATTTTGATGAAGTCCAATTTATGTATTTTTTTCTTTTGTTGCTTGTGCCTTTGGTGTCATGTCTAAGGCGAGTCATTGCCTAATTCAAGATCACAAAGATTTATGCTTATGTTCTCTTCTAAGAGTTTACTAGTATTAGTTCTTACATTTAGGTCTTTCATCTTTTTGAGTCAGTTTTGGTATATGCTGTGAGACCACAGTCATAATTTCTGGAATGGTGGCTCTAAACTTATGCTCCAGTTGTCAGGTCTGCTTTGGTTGTACTGAGAAGTTGGAACATAAAATCTTTTGACAGGGATCTCTTCTTCATAACACCGCCGCTCCCCCAGCCTCTTTTGGCCCAGCATGATTGAGAATTCTGGAGCAAAGACTTCGACAATAATGATTTTGTGTCCATTTTTCTTCACCATAAGTGGCTTCATTCTTTTTCTCCCTTCTCTACCCCACAACATAACCCCTGGCACTGCCTCCCTCCCCAGCCTCTTTAGGATGCAGAAGTCACACCTGTGTGGAAGCATTGCCCCTTTGGTTCTGGTTCTGGTTCTGGTTCTGAACCACATTCCAGCAGTGGTAGTCCCCAGGGAATCTTTGTATTGTACCTCAAGGCAACTTCCCTCCCATTTAAGAAGTTAAAAAGATTTAAACAAAGAAAATGATAGAGTGGTATTGCCAAAGCTTGTTGCCTTCACAATACTTCAAGGGAAAAAAGTTTTAGGCCCTTCTGCTGTTTGTCAGACCAAATCATTGGCAAGCTTTTCCCTGGTTTTTCCATTGTTGACAAACAATTTTTGCTCTTCAGTAGAAACAGAAACAAAAACAAACAGCCCCAGACTGTTTTGAAGGATTCCCCCTGGCTTGCATGTATACAAACTATACCCAGATTTTCTGTAGAATCAGAGATTCTCAGGGTTTCAGTTCCCCTTGCTGTTTAAATTAGCAGGACTTGAATTCCTAGAACAAAATGCCTAGCATTGTGGTAGGACTGTAGTTCCTGGTTTAGCTACTTAACGTTTTAAATCTTATTTTTTGGAGGTAGAAAAGTAGATGATACTATCAATTTTTTTTTATTGATGGGCATTATTTCATAACTTAAGAATACTGTATGTTATTATAATTAAAGGTTCTTATCACACAATATCTTTATGGGCTTGAGTGCTGAGGACAGGAAAAGCATCAACCCAGCCTCTTATTCTTAACAGACCCTTCCTGGCCACCAGTTCCCAATCTGCATTCTAGGTCTTCTGGTTTCAGAATGATTTATACTCGTTCCACTAGCACATATTTAATTGCCCTGAACCTGCTCATCTGTAGCTTCCTCTTACAGAACCTAGTGCCCCACAGGGAACCTTTGGCTCTGTGGTCTCTTCCCAGGTTCTAGCCACGGCTCACAACTAAGAATGTGAAGGGAGGCCACAGATGGGTGGGCCATGTCTGTATGCAGGTTGTGTATTCCTAATCTGAAATCAGAAATGCTCCCAAATCCAAAACATTTGAGTGCCAACACAATGCTCAAAGGAAATGCTCGTTAGAGGATTTTGGATTTTCAGATTAGGGGATGTATTACTGGTAAGTATAATGGAAATATTAAAAGATCTGAAATGTGAAACTCTTTTGGTTCCAAGCATTTCAGTTAAAGGGATACTCAGCCTGTGCTTAATATGTATCTATACATTGTGACGTTTAGGCAGCTCAAAACCATTGTTTTAACTACTCATTGCCATTTGGTGGGCCTCTTCAGCCATTGTGATCTAATCATTGTCATTCCATGCGTTGTTGAATATTGAGCTCTTAAAATGAGCAAGGCTTGGGGCTGGCACTTAAAGAGGAGACATGCACAGGATCTGCTCTTGAGGAGTTCCCACAAGTGTATCTTCAGAATAAGAAGGTGAAGGTTTCCATATACTCCATGTTTATTCACTGGTGGCCTCACAGAGTGTCTTTAGTAGTATAGGTACTGTGTGGATTCAGGGGAATGGGCGGTGACCCTGTTTCAGAGACTGTACCTGGGGGACAACTTGGGAAGAATGTTGAGCCTGTGGGGGTTTAGATGTGGGAGGTAATGACTCAGCATTATTTCGAAGTATTTCCATATACTGTTAAGTTGATCTTTGCAATCACCCTGCCAGTTCCTGTCTACATCTTGTCAGTAGGTGGCCATCTCCCCATTTCACAGATGAAAAAACTGGGCTTCTAACTAGTCATGTGACTTAGCACAACTGAGATTTGGGTCTAGATTGTGTGAGTCCAAATTCCACTGTACTTTTTCCAGGAAGTGGTAGTAGCATAAAAAAAAAAAAAAAAGCAGAAGGGCTGGGTGTGGTGGCACACACCTATACTCCAGCACTTTGGGAGGCCAAGGCAAGCCGATCCCTTGAATTCAGGAATTTGAGACCTGCTTGAGCAACAAAGTGAGACCTCATTTCTACAAAAAGTAAAACTAGCCAGGTGTGGTGGTGCACACCTGTAGTCCCAGCTACTTGGGAGGCCGAGGCGGGAGGATCACTTGAGCCCAGGAATTTGAGGTTGCAGTGTGCTATGATGTGCCACTGCACTCCATCCTGGGCAACAGAGTGAGGCCCTGTTTGATTAAAAAAACAAAAACCATTTACAACCCAGAAGAGGACAAACTCAGCATAGTGAGCTCTTGGGGATTGAGGGAGGGAAGGGTGAAAAAATGAAAAATGGATTGAGGGGGCCACGCAGGGAAAAGGTTTGTTGAGACAAGTTGTGAGTGAAAGTGCCCAGAAAGACAGAAACCCTCAAGGGGATTTGTGTGTGTTAAGAACCAGTTTTATAGAGGAATAACTGACATGTACAATATGTACATATTTAGAGTGTACAGTTTGATAAGTTTTGATATATATGTATACACTTGTGAAACCTCACCACAATCAAGAGGATGAACATGTATCCATCACCCTGAAAAGTTTCTTCCTGCCCCCTCACAGGGTGCTTTAAAAAAAACCAAAAAACAAAAAAACCTTCATTTTGAAATTTTTTCAGAAAATAAGCTTAAAATTAGCCAGATGTGGTGGCACATACCTGTAGTCCTAGCTACTCAGGAGGCTGAGGCAGGAGG
>VBSM01003176.1:68237466-68249625 GCA_008086735.1 Cheirogaleus medius
GGCCTCCCAGAGAGCTAGGATTACAGGCGTGAGCCACCGCGCCCGGCCTGTTGATGATGGCTTTAGATGGAGGAAAGTTTGTTCTCTAGCTTTAAGGAATTGAGGCTGATGTCAGGGAAATTCATGGGCCAGTGTCTGTGCAAGTGAAACTAGACCGTTTCTCCTAACAGAGAGGGCATGCAGAAACCTTCACCTTAAGGACAGATTTTGAAGGGGAGGTTTTGATGGAGCTTATCAACTTTGTTATGTAGCCTAGTGGTCATTTCTGTGGGTGTTTAACAGTTTACCACATGCAAGGAGTTACCTCTAGGTCTTCTATATAGTAAATAAAATTTAGGCATCTTTAGTGACATGTGATTCTGTTTATAATCCCTGTGATGCAGAAATGCATTTATACTTTCTTTTACTAGAAAAGAATATCTCAGAGTGTGGGGTAGGAGTTCTCCCACTGATAGGACAGCTTTAGAAGGTATTAGGTTTTCAGTTTCATAAGCCATTTATCACTTACATTAAACCATCATAACTGCCCGAGACCAGTGCTCTTACTTGGTTCCTTTGTCAGGAGACTTGTGAGTACTGCATCCTTAAAAGTTTTTACAATGTTTTGAGAAGTGGGATTAGTTAAAAATACATTCTATTACCAGAATGTCTGCTGGCTAGGATTTGTTTTTCTATTATTCTATCTCAATAGAATATGTCATATAGCAGGCATTTTCTAAAATAGTCTTATCAGCGGTCCCCAACCTTTTTGGCACCAGGGACAAGTTTCATGGAAGATAATTTTTCCATGGATGAGTGGGAGGGAGAGAGGCGGAGCTCAGGCAATGATGGCAAGTGTGATGGGGAGGGAGCTGGGAAGGGGAGCTGCTGGAAATACAGATGAAGCTCACCTGCTGGTGGGGGTGTCAGGCAAGTTTTACAGAAGACTGGGGGTGGGGGGACCTGGCAGCAGAGCTCTGAGGCCTGGTCCCCAACAGGCAGTGGGGTAGGGGGAGGGTTGGGGACTTCAGTCTTAGGTTTTAAAATGGAAGGTAGTAAAGATGAAAAGGTAGTAAAGATTGTAGTAAAGTCCCCCACCTGCCAAGTTGCTTGGCTAGCTAGTGTTGTCACTGGTCCCTGGTCAGAGACAAGGTCCATTATTTAAACTCTCTTGTCTCAGTTTCAGCATCTATAACGTACTTAGGATTTGCTGAAAAGTAATTCACTAGCATTGAACACTGCAAGTGGTATAAATTTTTGATAATCATTTGTTTTATGTAGGTGGACAAAGAGACCCCTTGAGTTAGAGCTTTTGAATGATGAATTTAGTACTTAATGATTAGTACATTTGTGCATGTCATATTCTAGGTCATAATACATTATCAATGTGCCACATTCATGGTAGTCATAGTAATGCTTTTATTTCCTCCCTTTTCCCTCACTTTGAATCTAGATTAACAATATATTAACTTGTGTTCCTCTCAATTCAGTGTGGTAATTCCATTGGATTAAAGCTTTAAGGATTTTTGTCTACCAAGACTCCACTTAGACTCTATCACAATAAAAAGTACTTTTTGTGATTTCTACTGACTTAAATTTATCCAATCAAAACTTTATATATTACTAGACTTTTGGTTACTTTCAACTAGCATTTGAAACCATGTTTTATGATTGGTTGACAAAGAGCTTTAGGGCACAAATTTGAATACTGAAATGGATATTGTTAAATTCTCTACCTAATGGATTGCCAGAAATACTCTTTGTTATACATAATAAAAACGATGTGCATGAATCTCGATGAGACAGTTATTTCCATTACTGAAACACTCTATTGAAAGTTGTGATCGCATGTTCCATGCTTACAAAAAAAAAGATAACTGGGTTGTGGGAGTGGGTAATTCCATATACTTTCAAAATTTCCAAAAAAATAATTCAGGCGGACTTGATAAACTTTAGAAAGTATTAAATTGCTATGCAGTGTCCCCCACCTGCCAAGTTGTTTGGCTAGCTAGTGTTGAACTTATGATGAGATGGATACTCTGGCCCTGGGATTCTCACAATATGATACAAATCAGAACTAGAATTTGTAAGTGATAGGGTAGGGTAGACAATACCTGGTAAATGGTATTTGGGTATTCTTCTTTGGCACAGTATTTAGATGTTATAAAGGAAAGCATTGCTGCAGGTTCTGGTAACTTTTTATGAAGCTACTGGAGTACAGTATCTCTGTATGTTCTTAGGAACATCCTGAGTGATATATGTTTGCAGCAGTCTTAGTTAACAGCTTTAATCACAGTCTTGACCTGTTTTCTGTTGATGGTCCCATCAGGCTTCCATAGGGTGACAGTTTGTAGGGGCATGGAATCCTAGACTTGAGAATAGGCCACATACCCGTTTCAGCTCCTCCTCTAGAGGGTCACCCAGGTCTTTTTTGATGTGGCCGGTTCTGAGTACAATGAGACTTAATTTCCTGTGATCTGGAAACTGTACATTGGTTACCTCAGCGTAAGGCCACAACACTTTTTCCAGAATTTCTATCACTCTGGTGGTCCATATAAAACTTAACAGTCAGCAAACATTTCTCTGTCTTCAAACACATTTCCCTTAGTTTCTCTTTTTTTTCTTAACTGTTGAACTTCAATTTTATGTTGTTTTTAAACCCAGCATTCTAACTTGTTGGTGTAATTTAATTCTGTTGATTTTATTGCTTTTCTCTTTTTACTTCTTGTTATTTACAAATTCGCTAGTCTGTCTTCTGGGTTATCATGTGATACATGGACACAAGGGAATAAAATACAGAAGAAAAAAGTTTATTTTCATAATAGTCAGCAGTTAGTAATAACCAATGCCCCCACATGGTCCCCATTGTCACTTAAAAAAAAAAAGCCTTGTGGTCTACCAATGGATAAATGTTTTATGGTCATATTTTTGATAGTTGGAGAAATGCATCTCAGTATAATGGTTGTGTTATTTTTCAGAAGCTAGTTTTCTGTTTCCATTGTTCCTCTTCCCCTTTAACTGTATATATTTCTTTGTGTTTTTTTTTTAACTTTCCGCCATTGGAGAACTTAGAGGAAAGGTGAATAAATTAGGTGGTTGCGTTTTGATAAAAGGGATTCTTTCAACTTGGAATTTGGCTGTGCAAATGTGTTACCATAGTAGACTTTAAGTCATAAAATGATTGGCATGGGCTTACACCTTTGAATTACCTTGAAGTGGATAGTGCCTTGGGGAATCTCCTGTCTGGAGAAGTTGTTTCTTCGTGAGCAGAGCATCCTTCCTAACTTCCACACTTACTTATAGCTCTTGTTATTCTTGGGGAATGGGCAAAATAGAAAACTTGGAAAATAATTTTTAAGAGATTGGAATTTATCAGTTATAATAATAAAAAATTGTTTAACTTAGAAAAATCATGTTTTGCCAGGTATAGAGCTGTGCACTGTACGTGTATTCTCTCCTTTCATCATCACAATCCCGAAGCAACTTTCTTTTATTAACCCCATTTTATCGTTGGGAAAACAAGCTCAGGCAATAGTGGAATTTTGTGGAGTTGGCAGACAGTCTGGCAACTTTTGCTCGGATATCTTTGACCTGGGAAAGATAGATTTGCCTTTTGTCAGTAAAGAAACTCCTTGTGACAGCCAACACTCCCAGAGTTGATGTCTAAGAGTGTCGTATGGAGACTCAGCCAGTAGTACACTGAAGGTGATGGTGGTGGCTAAATAAACACCCCCTCTAGAAGTTTAGCTCTTCCCATAGTTGTGAAATTTGAGATTTTTATTTTAGGATGAAGGATAAGTGTTTAATGGTATATAGGCTAATATTATTACATAAGAGAGAGTGTCAAGCTCATCAATTAGAAATTATATAAATCTTATGTAATATACTATATACAAGTATTATGTAATGCTGAAGAATGATGCTAATCCAACAAATATCTTTTGAGCATGTTCGGGGCTACTCAAAAGATACTTGTTGCTTTATGGTTTTAAAGAGTGGGAAGAGCCCTGTTTTTGGACTTTTTTCTGCTGCTTTTTCTTTCTTTCTTTTTTTTTTTTTTTTTTTTTTTTTGAGACAAAGTCTCAGTGTCAGCCTAGCTCACAGTGACCTCAAACTCCTGAGCTCAAGTGATCCTACTGCCTCAGCCTCCTGAGTAGCTGGGACTAGAGGCATGCGCCACCATGTCCGGCTAATTTTTTCTATATATGTTTAGATGTCCAGCTAATTTCTTTTTATTTTTAGTGGAGACAGGGTCTCTTGCTCATGCTGGACTCGAACTCCTGAGCTCAGGCCATCCTCCCACCTGAGCCTCCCAGAGTGCTAGGATCACAGGGATGAGCCACTGCGCTAGGCCACGTGTTAATTTCTGTTTTGCCAGTGCAAGGATCAGGCCTGAAGTGTGTGTGAGATCAAAGCTCTTCCATTTCCTCTTCCTGATGATCTGAGGCTTGCACTCTGGAGCTTTTCCCTCTCTGCAGAGAATTTTGAATGTAACACCTCTCATTTGTTGTATTACAAACAGTGTATGAAACACCCATGCTTCAGTTGGTTAGGAATCTCTGAAATTAAAAATGAAATGCTGTGTTAGTTTTTGCTTTCTTCTTAGTTACTTGTTCAACATTGTTAGAATCTTTTCTCTTATTTTCAGATCATGATTTTGTTTCCCAACAATGCTTTTGGTTTTCTTTCTCTCTCCTCTCTCTCTTTCACAGTCTTTCTATCCTCCTGTTCCCTCACTCAAATATAAGTTAGGAGAGGAGTGCTGGCCTGTTGAGACTTGTGTACTGTGGCTCTGTGTCTCTGTTCGATGGGACTGAGTTCCCTTTCTAGCTCTTGGCTACTAGGGACATCTTACCTGATCTTTTTTTGGGACAAGAATCTGAGCTCTGATGTAATTTCTTGCCTTTTTTTCTTTTGTTAGTAATAAACATTATAGTAAATTTTCACCTTTCTTGTTCATCAGGGATAGATTGTTCCCTAGACTCATTTCTCTTCCTGTCATCCCGTTTGAAATTCATGCAGAAATTAGTACTTTTGTATAATATATTAAAACTATCTGTTCAGTTATTTATATTTAACACATTGACTGCCAGACTAGAAAAAATTTTTTTTTCCTTTGGGTCACGGTGTTTTATTATGAAAATAGAATAAAAACTTCGAAAACAAAGCAGTCCTTTCTAATTTAATGAAAAATTTGTTATTTTTTATTATTTTCTGTGCATGAGTTATATGCAGTTACATTGTTTATTAATTATAACAATAAGAACATCAACGAATCTTACTTGTTGATGTTCTTATTTTCACAAATCAATTGCAGTTACGTATGCCCAGGTTCCAAACTAACGTGAGTTAAATACAACTCACATGGCAGTTAATGTGTTAAGTTGACTTGGATCCAGCAGGACAGGCGTGGGGAGGTTATGTCTGCATTTGCATGTTTGGATAAGGATTCTAGAGCAGAAGGAATTTTGGTTGATGGTTGAAAGAAGAACACCTGGGAAACTCGGTGTGTGTATGTCTAGTGTTTGCTGTGAGAATCTGTCACTACCAATTAATTGCAGTTGGCACTGGAGGTTAGTTGCAGCATTGTCTTGTTAACCTGGTCCTTTGTTCCTTTCTCTGTCTGTCCCCTTCCCTCTGGCTCTGGATCTAGACTGCCAGGTAGTGTCACTTTGTTCTTTTCGTTTCTTGGTTCTACTGCAGGTCTTGATTTTGTTGTGTCTTTTCTCCACAGCCCCTTGCACCGAACCTTACCAATCAGCTCTGTCGTAAGCACAGAAACACAGCTTTGTCTCCCTCCTGTTTTTCAGTCTTGTTCTGCCTGCTTGGTAGCTTCTCATACTCACCTCCACAAAAAATGAAATTGCTTGTCGTAGCCTTTCCATGCCTCCCCTTCTACCGCTCCTGACTGACTTACTGTCCTTCCCGGGAACACTGTCATCTGCTGCATCTGTGTCTGAAATCTTTTCCCCATCTTCTTCCTGCATTGCCTCATCCTTGAGACTCCTTTCCTCCACAGAACTTTCTAGAACTGTTCTGGTTCTTCTCTTTTTATTTTTCCATCTCTCTCCTTTATACTTAAAACATGACCCCATCTTCAGAGCCCTCTGACTTGATTTTTTGTTGTGTGCTAGGATGTGCATCATTCTAACCTCCATAAAGATACTGGTTTTTCATTTGCATAAATATTCAGATTAACTGAAGTGCTGTCAAATTCAGGAAGAAGACATTTTTCCTTTCCTTCCCTGCCCTACATCCAGTTTATCAGCAAATGCTGTCATCTTTTCCAGATTCCTTCACTTCTTATCCCTTCTGCGGCTACACCCGGTCCTGGCCACTGTAATTTCTCTCCTGGTTGATTGTTGTGTCTCCTAACTCGTTTTCCTGCTTCTGCCTTCTCTTTCCTGCAGGGCCACAGTGAGCCTCTGCTCCAGGCTTCCCCTGGCTGCCTGGCTCCCTCAGCGGCCTGAAAGGCTCTCCATGGCCCGGTCCCCCTGTTGTTTCTCTGACCTCATTTCCTTCATGTCTCTGGTCACACTGGACTCCTTTCAGGCCCGGGATTCTCCTGCCTCAGGGCTTGGGCACCGTCCTTTGCCTTTGTTCAGAACACTCTTCCCCAGGTGTCTGTATGACTGGCTTCCCTCACCTCTCCTCGCTGACTCAGTGCAACCTTCCTTGGCCTCTCTGGAAAATCCCAGCCTCCCTGTATCCTCCATAGGCACGAGGCACCCTCCTCTGTGTTATTTTTCATAGCACTTGTTGCCACGTACCTTCAGCATATTCTGCAGGTCCATCTTCCTACTATAGGACACAGGCTCCACAACAGCAAGCATCTTCCGTTTGTTCATTCCTTTGCACTTGGGATATAGTAGGCATTTCAGCAACTATTTGTTGCATGAATGTACTTTTCAGATACCTCTGCATTCACTGTGTGAATTCCTACCTTACTGGGGTGACTGGGGTGGTTGCTCACTGGGAACATTGGCCTTTTTTACTTACCTGTGTTGTAATGTCTTCTGGAGCTTTGCAAATGCCTCCTCCTGTGTGTGTGTGTTGGTTGGCCTCGTAACTACTTACATGTCGTTTTCAAGCTAGGAAGGAATGAGCTTCCCAGGAGAAGCTGTATAATGAAGTGTGTTAAATAATTGGCCTTATTTTATCCACAGTTTAAATCTAGCAGGCCCTGGATGAGGATCTGATGAGAGGCTCTGTGGTTCTGTGAGTTAGCACTGTGCTTTCATTGCTGTCTTTCAGCCCTGACTCTCTGGTTCGTGTTCTTTCGAATGGTCTAATTGTTTTCGGACTGGCTGAGGTTGGTTGGAAGGCTGGCCACCAAGTCCCTGCTGGGCCCAGAACCTAGATCTTCCACTGACTGCAGCACCAAAAAGTTTCTAGAATCATCCTCAGTAACAACACCTTTTACATGAAGACTTGCCCCTCTATTCCTTAGTTTTCCTATTTACAAAATGAGATGGGCACGGGATTGTATTTTCAGGCCTTTAACAAAACTCCAGTGACCTTGAACCTGTAGGTTATTCTTTCTGGATAGCATGTTCCTGTGTATTAAATGTGGTGCCATCATGTTGCAGGATTGTGCTTTGAAATGGCGGGGGGGGGGCCTGTTCTTTGCAGTGTTCTTGCCTTTCTAAAGTGGACTTAGCTCATGGTCAGCACATATCCTGGTAGTTAAATGTATCTAGCCTTAAAATTTCCAGCCACCAGAGGAGACAGGGACAGCAGGGACGCAGCATACAGCAGTTTGGCTTTTAGATGCGCCCTGGCACGGCCAGGTGGACTTGCACAGCACCACTGGCACCAGGTTCGTTCCGTGGGACTTTTCTAACTTTCATCTCCATATTCAGTTTTGTCCTTATTCCTGAAACAGAGCGGCCACAGAAATCAGGAACTAGAACTATGGAAAATACCTTTGGAAACCACTATGTTGCATGGGAGAGAAAAGGTAACTGTCAGTGGTTCAAATGCTGGGTTGGATGCTAGTTTGTTTTTTCTCCTTTTATTTTTTTCTCTTTAAAGAGGGACCTGATTTAGAGCTCTTCACAGGCTCTTAGACAAGCAAGCCATTTATTTAATGGTACCAGCCGTGAGGGCCCACCTTTAATCCCATGAGAGCTGTCCTGGCCGTCCTGGTCACAGAGTCCTGTTGGAAGGTGCAAAGGCAAAGGCAGGGCTGCTAGGCAGTCGTCAGATGGCTTCGGTATGGCCCACACTCGTGTTTGTTCAAATGACCTGAATGTGCTTCCTCTTGGAGGACCTGTTTTAAGTGTACACGCTAACACCACGTAATCACCCGTTAAACCTAACCAAGTGAGAGTCAGGAAATTCAAATTCATATTGCCTCTGACTTGGCCACACTCCCCCACACACATCACGGCCTTAAATCGGAGAGACTACCATCTACAGTAACACTCAAATTGCAGATGGGAGCTGAGTTGCTGTTGCTGTGGGAACTATGACTTTGAAGTTCCAGACTTTGATGTGATTAAAGTCACAGACTTAAGGCCCCTCTGTGTGTAGTAACTTTTTTTTTTTTAACACCGAACTGAAAATAAAAATTGATTTAGATTGGGGATGGTTTGGAGAACAGACCGTGAAGGGAGGAGGAGGCCTCTTGCAAACCACATGCAACCATGTCACATCCTCATGTGCCTAAGGAGGAGAGTAGTGACAGACCAGTGACCTTTCTACTGTGTCTCTTCCTACTTCTAGCCGTTCTTCACACGGCGGACCCTGCCTTCCCGTGTGCACGCCACCCAAAACAGGAGGACACATTTGACTGTGCTATGTTTTGTTGACCAAGTGATAATCCTGGTGGAGAAATAGGGTTTACAGGCATTAGATGTTCTTTTTTATCCACATTTCAAGGTTCAAATACTTAGGATCATTGTATAGCCTTCATAAAATTGTGGCTGACGAAAGTTTAGTTCTTGCTGATGAAAGGGATATGAGGAAAGGGAAAGCAGAGTTTATGGGTCATTCTTTTAAAAATTGCCTTTAAATTCTAGATATAGGGCCAAGGTGGGAGGATCGCTCAAGGTCAGGAGTTCAAAACCAGCCTGAGCAAGAGTGAGACCCTGTCTCCACTAAAAATAGAAAGAAATTAATCAGCCAACTAAAAGTATATAGAAAAAATTAGCCAGGCATGGTGGCGCATGCCTGTAGTCCCAGCTACTCGGGAGGCTGAGGCAGGAGGATCGCTTGAGCCCAGGAGTTTGAGGTTGCTGTGAGCTAGGCTGATGCCATGGCACTCTAGCCAGGGCAACAGAGTGAGACTGACTCAAAAAAAAAAAAAAAATTCTAGATATAGTAGTCTCCCCTTAGATGAGAGAGATATGTTCCAAGACCCCCAGTGGATGCCTGAAACTGCAGGTAGTGCTGAACCATATATATATTAGATATATATACTGCGTTGTTTCCTATACATATATAGCTATGATAAAGTTTGGTTTATAAATTGGACACAACACAGTAACTAATAATAAAATAGACCAATTAAACAATATACTGTAGTAAAAAGTTATGTAAATGTGGTTTTTCTCCCTCTTAAAATATCTTATTGTGTTGTACCCCCGGTAACTTCACACCAGGGAAAGTGAAAACATGGATAAGGAGAGGACCACTGTACCAGTAATGGAATTGCCTTCAAACGAACAGGAAATGCTGTGCCTGAGGTATTAAGATTTCTTGGCCAGAGACACTGTAGGGCCTGCTTACTTTTTGAAAAGAATCTAATCTCCTTAGGTGTGCTTGCATGCGTGCATGTGTGTGTGCACGTATGCACCACACATGCACCCCCACCAAGAACCTCTTCTGTTTTCTTCCTTAAGGTTGAAAATATGAGGTGTCTGTGTCATCCTGATAATTTCATGATCCCCTCCCATTAGTATGATCCCCCCCCATTAGCAGCATTCTTGCTTTATGCTTGACTGTCTATGATGTGCTGCGTGCCTGCTGTGCTCTGTCCCATTTGAGCTTTAAGGACCTTGTGGGAGAGGTGGGGAAGCCCAGATTTCACCAGACAGATCCAAAATCTCCACAGTGTGACAAGTAATAACTGGAAGATAAGTAACTGGACCCTCAAATTGTACCTTTTCTGCTAGGCCTCTAAGAGTCTACCACCCTTAACCCTGTCTTCAAGGCCTGCAGAAAGACAGGCAAAACCTACCCCTCTAGTTCTTAGGGTTTTTTATTTTTTGCTGTAGATAATACTATAGCTGTGGTGGGAAGAGGGAGCTGGCAGGGCTCATGAGCCGGTGCAGAGGTCTGCCTTTTAAAACTCACTCATGCTTGAAAACCACAACACACCACCGCCACCCCCACCCCAGGAGACATCTTCTGCTGTTTGTCTTTATCTGTGGTCTTTCCCCATTTTGTCATCCATGTTTAGGGGCTAAAGAAGAGTCAGGTGAGGAGGGAATGGGTAGGTAAATCTGTTTCAAGGAGGCAGAATGGAATTATGGCTTAATTCTAAGTGTGTGCAATAATATTCTGAAATACACATTGTATGTATCTAGTATAGACCACAGGGAAGGTTTTTTTGTTTTGTTTTGTTTTTTTAAACGCTGAACCTACTGTAGTAGCACTCTAGCACAATTTAGGGAAACAAATAAGATTGCATTCTGACACAGTATCGTAAACGTTCTCAAGAACCCATTAGATCATGTAGAATGAACGTGTTTAAATAAAAGGGCAGAACAAAACTTAAACTGTTCTGAGAATATATTGCTCGCTCATTATCTTATCCACCCAGACATGAGTGTTACAGTCTCTATGCAGTATTGATGCCTAGAGAATAAGCATTTATTTTTGATGAAGGTACAACTTTTCCCTCAACATCTAGTTGAGAAGTTGCAAAAAACTAATACTTCGAATTCTAGAATTTAGGTATATGTTTATATATAAATACATGTAGTTTTATAAAACCTGGCAACCTTTACAAAAGGTGGTAAATGATTTTGGCTGTCTTTTAACAGCATTATCATGTGGTTGACCATTTAAATAAGGAACACTTTATCATGATGAAGTGAATGCATTTAATTGGTTATCTTGGCAAACCAGGCTATTTGTTGGTTACAAGCTTAATTTTTGGTGTTTATATTACTTTTCCTTTTAGATGTTTGTGAGGCATTGTTTTTATAGCCTGTGTTGAAATCTTGCTTTTTCTTTTTAAAATGGATTGTAGTATAGAGCTTCGTTAATAAAAAAAATTAAAATAAAAATGGAAAGGCAGAATGACTTAGTTATTTTTATATTTTCCTGTAAAAACAGCCTCAGTTAAGTGAGCCACAATGAGCCATGATGTATTTCCTCCATGAGGATGGAAAATAAGCCATTTATTATTTCAGGTCTGACTCACAGTGAACCTGCTGACACTGGGATGTTTTAAAATCATAATCATAAGGAACAGGTTGGGGCAGAAACTTGGACGCTGTACCTAGGATTACCTGCTTATTACAATGTTTTACAACTTGGATGCTTTAGGTTTTCTGGCACAATGTCCTAAACCTCACACACTAAACACCCCCTTGTACAATTATTGCTTGCCGGTTTTAGATGGTGCCAAATAGACAGATGCCTCATCATGATAACCATTTTTTAAATTTCACTGGTATAGACATATATATAGGTTGCTACCTCCTCTCTCCTCCCCACCCCCATACGCTGCGAGCATCTTCCTCCCCACAGAGAGAACACCGGATAAAAATAGGGTGCTGAAGAGTGAGGGCGTGGCAGGTAGATGCACTACATCCTCAGAATTGAAAGATGCAGAATATAAAATTACATGTGATTGCAAAGAAAACCAGATATATTGCATACAGTTGTCAAAATTATCTTATGGTAATATATGTGCTTCTTTTCCAGTGTATTAGATAGTAAGATTTAGTGGTGGGTCACTGTGATTTTGAGGTGGTGATGAGTAAACAGTATTTTGAGTTTTGACAGCAGCTGTAGTGTGAAAGTGTCAGATTTCTGTTGGTGTCAAAGTCACAGATACTGCCAGTACTCACTATGATGTGTTGTCTATATTCATAATTCAAAGAAATGCTAAGTTTTAATGAGTGGTTCATAGATATAGAAACTTGTTTTTTCCTTTCCAAGATCACTGATCCCCTTAGTTCTAACCAAGGGCTCCAAGTTAAAAACCTTTGGCCTTGAGGGATT
>VBSM01003176.1:68259239-68269449 GCA_008086735.1 Cheirogaleus medius
AAAAAAAAAAAAAAAAAAAAGAATGACTCAGTGGTGGAGCTGTGGGAAGACTCCATTTCAACCCTCTGTCTCACAGTAGAGTTGGGCTTTTTGGGATTTGGCCTCTTTCTTCTTCTCTACGTTGGCTCTTACCATCGCATCCTTCCATACCTGGATCACTGCACTGGTCTTTTCATCAGCTTGCTGCCTCCGGTTTCCTCCTTCCCTGTACTCTGGGCAAGATGATTATCTCTTTAATTATATCATTCAACTGTTGAAACATCCTTAGACACTATCTGCTACCTTGAAGATTAAATCCTTTTTCCTGGTATTCAAGGCCACTCACCATCTGCAGCTTCCTTTCTTAACAAACTCCTCTATCAGCCTCTCCCATGCCAATGGGCATCCTACTTAGTCCTAGTTATTTTATTCATTCTCTGCTCCCAGCAGGGCATCCCTTTTCCCTGTCTACACTGATCCTTCTAGAACTACTCAATGAAAGAAGCCAGGCTCAAAAAGATACATCCTGCACAAGTCCATTTGTATGAATTTAAAATAAACAAGCAAAACTATGTGTGAGATGTCAGAATAGTGGTTACCTGTGGGGAAGGGGCCCTAAGAAACTCTAGGGTAGGGAGAATGATCTGAGTGGTTGTTACATTGGGGTACACAGATGTGAAAATTCGTCCAGCTATACACAGGCTATTTGAGCACTTGGCTGCGTGTAAGTTAAACCTTAATGAGACACAACTAAAATAGTGCCCACCTCTTATACGGCTGTGGTGAGGCTTAAATAATATCGTGGTATATAAAATGTTGGGTGACAGTGACTGGCATGTGGGGGAAAATCCCATCTCTTTTATAATAAGACAAAAGTAGTCTTCCTCACTCTGATTTGTATAGCAGATGTATTCCCTGACAAGACTAACTTTGCAAACAATTAGGCCTTGGAGACTGTTGTGTGTTTCTTGTGTTTTTCACTTGACTTTTATTGCCATGTTTCTGCTCAGTTGGTGTCCTTAATTTAATGTGGATATTTCTCATTTACTTTTATTTATTTTTGTTTATAGTGTAAATTTTTGATCATTAATAGAAATAATGGCAGTGTGACATATGAGCAAAGCTCACAGTGGATTAAAAAAAAATCCCCCCCCCCAAACATTTCACCCATCAAAAAAAGAACTTTGAATTTATCTTTAAATTATTTTATACAATAAACTTAAGATTGATTTTCCCAAGTTATCTAGTTACCTGGGAAGCATCCTTAAATGGGATTTATAGAAGGGCATAGTACATACAGATTAGTGTTAGACTTTAAAATGGGGTGAAATGATTTTTAACTTAAACTCTCTTGCAAGATTCTGTTTAGCAGTCTTCAGTGTATGTATGAATCACCTGGGGATCTTGTAGGTTCATAGTGAGTTGGTCTGTGCTGAAACCTGAGGTTATACTGGCCCTGGAACCACACGAGAGCTGTATGGAGTTAGGGGTGCATTCAAGTTCAGAGATACAACATTATGACGGGCAAAGCAAGAACTTAGCTCATAAAAACCACTCCACAAATTTGGATGGGTAGTGACCTCGTGAACCACATTTATGTAAATATTCCTGAAAGAATCCATTCAAGAAAGTATCAGCTCTTTTAAAGTTTTTGTGTTGTGCAGTTTTTTTCATGCTAGTGGAAAAGACTGGTTGATTTCATTAGTTTGTTTTTATTCCCTCTTGCAAACAATGTATTAGTAGAAACGGTCATGAATTCAGTCAGAATTTTAGGGAAAAATTTAGAAATAACTCCATTTGTGTGAATGCCACTTCATAAAAAACCCCAAAAAACTAGGTTAAAAAATACCATCCTGCCCATTTGTTACTGTACTCCCTGCACAATACTTGACAAAATTGCCATCACTGTGCCATACGCCACCGAAGAGCCAATTTCACTGGCTTTATGTCCTCCCACTTACATGCGAGTAGCTTTCCATTCCCCTCCTGAACTGGGGCCTCGTTTATTCCCTTATCCCCTTCTGCTTGTCACAGTCTTGACTCAGTCTTGATTTTATCCCCGTCAGTCTTTAACCCTTGTCAGCCGATGATTGCAAACTGAGAAAACACCAAGTTACAAATTGAAAGCGATATCCGGACCCATGGAAGCTGGGAAAGCAGGCACGCAGAGGGCTGGCCCCCGCAGACCGCCGGCCACTGTGACAGGTTACCAGGAAGAATGTGGCTCTGCCTGCCGCAGGCTCCAGGCACATTCCTTTCTGTTTGGGGACCGAAGTACTGGACACACACATTATTAAATTACTTAATGAAGATTTTCTAGCACACCTCTAATCCTCTGAAAAGGCCCTTTCAGCTGGAGAAGGGTGTGTGGGCAGCGAGAGAGGCGCCTGCACACTGGTGAACAGGGCCCCTCAGATGTTCCCCGGGATGCAAGTTTGCCCTCCAAGGCTGGCTCCTGACTTATGCAAGCTCAAGGGAAGGTTTTTTTATAGGGCAGGACCTGTCACTGAGGGGAAAATGTAGGGTTTCGGCTCCAACCTTGACTCAGTATTGCCATTTACGTTTTGACACAGGAGACCTTGTTTGAGCTATGATGAAGGGCCTCCAGGTGGTGGGCTGTCATTTACAGGTCCTGATCACATACAGGGGTACAGCTCAGACTGATAGAGTGACCCCTGGGGCTCATTTTTATCAGAAATGTGTGTAGTTGAATTACGTAGCTGGTTCTGATGACAAAGATGTGTTCATTTCTCCACCACCCTCTTATTGGGGAGATCTCTGCCTTAGAGAATGAGAATGGGCCCTGAGGTCGAGTGACCAGGAGCTCATCTCTTACATGAAGCTCCATGAGCCTTTCTTTGTCTTATATATGTGGTGATAATAATAATAGCGCTAAATACAGTCTGGGGTTATTTTGGGGATTAATTGAGAATATGTAAGGAAAGGCTGTGGATATTAAAGCATCAATCGCGTGCAACTAGTTGTAAACTAGGGTCTTCCGGGTTTTTGTTTTCAAGTAAATAGCCTTCCCTGTGTGATCAGTACTAAACTGGCAGAAAAGGGGCAGTCCTTTTCTTCTTATACCTTGCTTTTGGAGATGAGTTGCTTTTGGCTCAGGAAGGATACATTCTTTGTGATATAGGGAGATGGTTCCCAGATTTAGGCTCTCTTCCTCCTCTTTGGGGTACTGTGCTGTCTTTTGACAGAATGAGGATGAGAGGAGGTGGTGGAAAGGCAGGGGAGGATTATTGATGAGATGGCACTGGAGACAGTGGAGAGAATTGTTGCACGTGTGTGATTTATAGTCTTTTCTGTATACTACAATGTGTAGATGAGGACATAGAACTCAAGGGTTGTCAGTAATGTCTGAAGAGTAGGGGTTGTTGCTTGGAACGTAAGCTCGTTGAGAATAGAGTGTGCTCAGTGACACGAATATTTAGTACAGCGCAAATTGGGATTGGTTGTCTCAGTTGGAGAAGGGTGACCCTGATGGCGACAGTGATGATCCTGCCCTCGAACAATCACTGGCCCAGGCACCAAGCTGCCAGGCACTCCAGGTACAGGATCTCACTGGAACTCTGCCCACTAGGTATCTATTGTCCTTATTTTATAGTTGGGGAAATGAAAGCCCAAGGTCATATAACTAGTAACTGGCAGGGATTTGAGTCAAGATCTCAGAAAACAAAGGCATACCTCTTCTTAAAGCTAGTTTTAAAATTTTATTCCTTAAATGTGGAATAGCCCACTAAGGCTGTGTATGTAAAGTAGTTTTCAGAAAGCTTACATTTTCACTAAGGCACATAAAATTGCAGAAAGGCACATAAAATTGCAGAAAGAAATGATGTTAGATGTTGCTGTTAATAATGATGTGCCTATTTGAGATGTGCCCTGCTCCATGGTCAAGGACCCTGGCTTTCCCCTGGGCTGCCAGGACAAAAGGACTCTTAAAAAATAGCTCATTGGAGAGCAAATGGGTTTAATTTCCTTTTCATGTAAGAAAAGATTAACTTTCATTCAAACAAGTACTTCTTGGTCCATTCAGCCACTCAATAGAAGATTTAAATCATGTTCCATAACTCTTATCAGCCTTTACTGTCCCTTTGTTGTGTGGCACACTCTTAGGCTGAATCCCCTATTCCCCCAACTCAGAGCAAATTCTGTTGTATTAAATAACCATGATGCTTTCATACTTACTGGACTTGGTTCCCTTCCCCCCAAAAAGAAATTGTATTGACAGTTCTGCAGGGCCTGGTGCTACCCAAAAGGAAAAAGATTCACATGTCACTGTAACTAGCCATCTAAGTTGTAAAATAAACATACCATGAAATGTGGCTTTTATGCCCCCTGTATTTTATGGCTTTCCTACAACACAAAGAAATGATAAATGTTTGAGGTGATATGTATGCTAATTACTCTGATTTGATCATTTCACATGGTATCAAAATATCACTCTGTGCTCCAAAAATATGTACAGTTTTGTGCCATTAAAAAAAAAAAGTGTAGCGTGAACCATTGGCATCAGGGAATCTCAGCCCTGACCCCAGACAGACTGAGTCAGAACCTGCATTTTGACAAGATCCTGGGTGATCCTTGTGCATGTTCAAGTATGAGAGAAGCTCTAGTTCTTTTGGTACTCAGCCTTCTCCAAGTTACTGGTGAAGCTTATTGAATAGAGGCTTTTTTCTTCTTTACAAAGCCTGTTTCCAGCTGTTCTAGAGCTAGGTCCTGGAGAACAGCTGTCTCAAGTGTAGCTGTTTAGTATCATGGGGTATTTTGCCATTTCTGGCAGTGAAGTCTGACTTACTTATTAAACCTCCTAGTCATCAGTCATTCCATCTCAGTATTCTCTGCTTATATTGCATTGCACTCCATTTGTAATGTAAAGCTAGTAGGATGTTCCTTTTCAGAGTGGGGAGGAAGGGTTCATCTTGGCCTTGTAAAAGTATAAAAATCAAAAGCAAACATATAATAGCTCTTGTAGGTACTGTTGAAGATAGAAGCCCATTTGTATAATCCAGATGACAACCCCCCCCCCCCGCACACACCCCCTCTCTTCTGCCTTCATCTAAGTGCTCTTTCTTGGAGAGGAGTGTGAGGTGAACACACAGAAAGGTGCTCCCACTGTGGCAGGTTGAACTTTATCATTTATTGTCCATGCATTCTGCTCTCTCAGCAGCTGGATTTAGGCTATCTGGGCCTGATTCCTGTCACTTCCTGGCCTTGTGACTTTGGGCAAATAACTGTCTCTCTGGGGCCTCAGTTTCCTTATCTCCAAAATGAAAGAGTTGGGTTCCAGCACTCCACCCTCCCCACCAGCTCTTCGAGGACCCACAGCTCCTTTCTTCTCTTCTTCCTCCACCTTGACTTCACTGCCTTCTGCCCCCGGGGACTCCCTTAAACTCCAAACACCAAGAGCATAGAAGTGATCAGTGTGCGTCTTTCACTACCCATTTTCTGTTCAAGGAGGGAGAGTCTGTGTTCGTGTAAGCAGAGATGAAATTGTGAATTTATTTGAATTTATATTATTCACTTGATAATTGTACAGTTGTCTTGGAGGCCCTTCAAACAGAAGGCACCCCTTTATGAAATAATACCTTCTCCCCATTTTTAGGGGATGGGGCTCACTAAATCCTTTTCGAATTCAGAGACATTAGGAAATCTTGGATCATTTTAGTATTTAATATTAAAATTGTGGGTGGTTGTAAAATCAGCCCTTGTCTAAGGGGAACCTCATTAGGCGGCTCTCTATAATGGTGACAAGGTAGCTTAAAATGTCGAACCAAATGTAAATTATCTTAGAGCCAAAAGTTGAGTTTCACTTGAAAGCCAATGAAACATCTAATTGAGGAGTGAAGAAGGATGTTGGAGAAGGATCCAAAGCCCTGAATTTTTGTTTCATTATATTGGGGTAGATATTACTGTAAGCCAGAGTATTCTTTATATAATTAATACCATTTGAAAAAATAACAACAAAAACCTAAATTTTCCTTTTTTTTTTTTTTTACTGGTGGTATAAATATAACCAGCTCATAAGTTGGGATAGCCAGTAGTTTGTATAACTTACATATTATCATGGTTCAAGGTTGAACTTGAAGTATTTTTAAAGCACACTATACAGTGATAAGAACTTTTCTTTGCTGCAGTTTTTTATTGCCTAAATAGAAAACAGTAACATTTTGGAATGATTGTAAATTGGTATGTGAGACTCTAAAAAGTAAACAATTTTTTAATTGCTGGATTGTGTCTGTAACCCAAGGTTCAGTACCCTTCCCTCTTGAGTCTTAGATTTTAAACAGGCTCATTGAAAATGCTTCCTTCTATGCTTGAGTCATAGTTGATATTTTAGCAGTGTTAAGTTTTATAAACTAATTATTATCTTATGTAGGCTGTGAAATAATTGCTTATTGATTTGCTAATATCATAAACCATATGCCTTTTTAATTATATTTAATAATATGAGGCCCAGGAATGCCTCATACACTTCTTTAATAATTCATGGCAAGACAGCAGGGGCCTGCCATCATTGTGAAGCAGTAAAGTAATTTAAGGGATTGGAAACCGGAATTGGGATTATTGAAATTGGAAAAAATGAGGGAGTAACTTAAGATTCTTTCTCAGTAATTAAGAGTCTAGTTTTCTGACTGTGCTAAGTACTGCAGAAAGACAAATGAAGTGTAAAACAAAAGTTTTGACCTTTAGGAGCTTACATCCAAGGTTCGGGTCACCTGACACTATATATAGTTCCAGTTGCGTTCTTCAAGGGGCAGGAGAGGAGAATTGGAGATACTCAGAAAATGTTCTGGAGGAATGTAGTGATCGGGGCACCCTTCTTGTTTAGTCTTGCTTTCACTATTAGCTGTGTCCTAGATCTTTGAAATACAAATTGGTCTGTTGTTTTTTCAAATTTTAGGTAACTCCTTCAAAGATATTGCAGGCCTAGAAATTGGTACACGACAAATTTCTCTGTCCTGAGTTTTGGTAAGTTGTTTTTTTTAAATGGAAAGGCAGGACGCAGGTCCTCAAATTAGTTTATCTGTAATTTAGTAATCTGAGAGCTGAAGACTGGAAGGAGGAGATGGGAATAGCATGAGGATTAAATGAGATGGGGGTCACACGTTCTGGTTTACCCCATTTGGAAGAGTGATACATGGATGATACACAGTGTTGATGGTGACGATGCAGGTGCCACAGGTAGTGAGAATTCAGCATGCCTAGCAATTTATTTAATCTACTTGCAAAGGTCTAACTTATTTACTGAGCTGTGGAAACCAAAAATTTCTAACAGTCTTTGCCATAGTTTTAAGTTATGTGCTATACCTGGGAAGTAATGGACAACCAGCAGCTCATAGCAAAGGTGTAAGGATTAAGCGTTAGAAGTTGGGTAATGTCAACCCATGCCGCCATTTTGTGTACAGCCTCCCATTAATTGAACATTTGGTTTCTTCAGCAGAAGACTTGGGTAAACAAGAAAGTGATTGGGAAGATGATGTAGTCACATCCTGAAATATCTGTCATGATTTTGACTTAAAGTAAAAATATACATTGGAACCCCTTATCAAAAGTGGCATTTCATGAAAGTGACCGAACAAACAGGCCTTTATTATCAGCTGTTTTCATTCTGAGATTGCACCCACAGCAAGATTGAGTGTTTTTGTAGAAAAATAATGTTTCTTTTGGAACATAGATCAAAAGTTGACAAATCTAGGATGAAAAGTATTTAAATTGAGTATCCTATATGCACTCCCACAGTAGCAACTATGTCAAGAATATACAGAGACTTTTTTTTTTTTTTTACTATAGCTCCTTTTTATTCATCCATTCAATACGTACTAAGTATTTAATACCTATCGAGACCATCCTTGGGGCTGCAGACCTGCCCATGTAGAGTTTACAGTTCAAGCAGCAGAGCCCAATAATAATTAAATAGTATAAAGTACGGCATGGTGTGACAGATGCTTTGGAAGAAAGTTAATAAGGAAAGTGGGGGGATGCTGAGTTCTGGGGTGGCTTCATTGGGGTAACATTTAAGCAAACGCTTGCAAAGTAATCTTTTTAATTTTATATCATATACATATATTTCCTCATCAAAAAGAAATATTAAGAAAAAGAACATGTGGCTTAAACTCTTGACTACCCTGTATCATTCTGTCCCATATAGTGGGAGCCCAAAGATGGGAAAGGTGGCTGAATATGGAGTTGGAAGGCTTTGTATGGAAGGAAATGCTAGTTTCAGTTGCTTAAATTTTTATATTGAAGGCTTTGACGAGATGAGATATATTCTATTGCTGAATAACAAAGCACTACCAAACTTAGCAGCTTACAACAACATGCAGTGATTATTTCTACAGTTTCTGTGGGTCAGGAATCCCAGTCCCAGCTTGGTTGGATGCCTGGGTGGGAGGAGGTTACCCAGGGCCTGAGGGGAGGTGGAGATCATGGAGCATCTTAGGTGCTGTCTGCCACGGGAGATCTCTCAGTAACTCTCTCTCTTGTAAAACCTGACCGGTCAGGCTAGCCTTAAGACCTTGGAGACAGAAAAAACTACATCTCTTCCTGCCCCCTGAGGTAGAAGAAGAGGAAACGATTTCCCGACTTTTCTTTCTAGTTCTTTAATCAAATATAACACCCATTGCAGGGAACGGGGATTATAAAAATAACAAAACAGTAGTAAAATTACAAAGCATCTGTACTTTATGGTCTTAAGCCTTCTTAGTTCGTAGCCCCACAGGGTATTTCCTTCCCCCGCCAGCCTCCACTCTGCTGTCGACCCAACCCTCCCAGCCCTCTTGGGTGCTCTGCCTACACCTGGGATTCCTGTTCTGGGCTTCCCGGCTGCCTTGCACTGGCCTCTTAGGCATCGTCTCCCCTCCCAGAGGCCTCAGGGCCTTCACTTCCTTCTGTGTGTCTGCATTTGCACCCGCTGTGGCTATCCCGCTGCTGGTGGCAGTTCCTTCCTCTTGTGAGCCTTGCCTTCTCCCCTTGAGCTCCTGTCCACCTGGACTTAGTCGTGGTGCCATGTGCCCAGAAGTGGGGAGCCACCAAGCAAGGAAACTGTCTGCATCACCACCCTCCTTCAGCAGCAAGCTACAACTTGCCCTCTGCCAAGTGTTTGTCCCTCCTGGGTTCCTCAGTATTCCCCACTCCAGCTTTGTGCTTTTTGACAGAGAGGGCCTCTGTGTTTCTCAGTTGATGAGCAGATCGGAGTGATGGACCTCAGCTGAGCGCCTCAAGTGGTCCTCCCTCTCTCCTTGAGATTGGCGGTCCCCTCACCTGCACACGTCGTCCACCCATCACCAGGGCCCACTGCCTAGAGGTCTTCCAGAACCTGAGCGCCAGGTACCTAGTACTTTCAAAGCCAGAAGGGAATAAGAGGAAGAGGAGAGTACACACTAAGTAGAAGAGGGTTTTGACAGCCAGCTCATAAAGTGGAATGTTAAATGAAAAATTGTGATCTGGCCCTGCCTTGACCACAGTGCAGTATACATCAGTGTAGCAAAACTGCACGTGTACCCTGTGAATATATACAAATCATAAATGGCGAAAAATTATCTGAGCAATTCAATATTTTTGAAAGTCCTAATACTGTTGTGCCAGGTTAAATGTTTAGTTTTGCCCAACCCCCAGCATTTTGATTTCCTTAAAAAAGAAAAACTGCACAGAAGGCATTAGTCCTGTGTTATGACACTGAAATTGGAACAGCATTTCTGTACGTCCACGTCCACGCCCAGCTTCCATTGACAGCAAAGCTGAGCCCACGGAATAGGCTCGAGCTTTTGCGACTGTTGAGATAAGCCATGCGGTGGAGATGGAAAACTCTGTTGAACCCTCTGGGTTTGTGCTGTTTTTGGTTCATCTTTGGTATGTCAGCAGTTCTGATTTTGAGGTGCCATATTTTTAGCACTTGGGTTACCACTGGGTGGAAAGGTTAGTATTATATCTACCCTGTGGAGTATTCCTAGGTCCCTCTCTTTCCTTAAATTTGGTTCAATCCTGAGAAAGGCTCCTATTTTCTTAGACTCACAGAGGAGTCTAAGGATCTTTGGAGGCCATCAGATTAACAGAGGAGACTAAGTAGCAGGATGAAAAGCTGTGTCGTAGCCACCGGGCTCGTGAGTCATACCAGGTAGAGCAGGGCTTCCTGGCTGCTGGCTCAGTGCCCTCTCCCACACCTGATGTCTCCTCACAGCTGTGTCACAGTAAAAGCAAACCGAGGGCAATCTCTGTCTCTGTT
>VBSM01003176.1:68269624-68332793 GCA_008086735.1 Cheirogaleus medius
TCCCACCTCAGCCTCCCAGAGTGCTAGGATTACAGGCATGAGCCACTGCGCCTGACCAATGCCCTACTTCTTTAACTCTGGAAGAGGGGCATTTGGTTAATGGTCATTTGGGAAAGAAAGCTATTATGGTGATAGTAACTGCTTGGAGTCTTTGTGTAAGAAGGGACCCAAGAGCCTTAGGGAGGAGAGGATATCTCTGTGGCTTTAGGCATGATACACATTCCTCTCCTGTTGTTTTGTTTGTATCATTTGGCTTAGATGTTATTAGATGTTACTAGTCAATCCAATTCCTTGCTTTACAAAAATAAGTTTTTTGTTTATCTGAGTGTGCTTCTCTTTGTGTCACTGTAGTGGAATCGTCATTCTTGAACAGAAATGATAGCTTTTTAATCTATCCGTAACATTTTAAGACTTGCTTTAGGGGCTTTAAAATGATGGTGGTGTTACTTACTGAGAGGATTTGGGTAGGGGCCATAGCAGTGGGGAGAGATGGGAGGGAGGCTGCTACAGGACAGACTTGCAGACTTTGTTAAATCTTGTTTCTTGATTGCAAATAATGGCAAAAGAGCCAGTATACTAGTATTCGCTTCTTCACACGGTTGTTTCCAGGCACCCTATAAACACCTGCTGCTTCTGGTCTTGTCCAGTCATGCTTGGGTGACCAGCCCCAGAAGTCTGACAGCTCTTCCAGTCCAGAACAGCTGAGCCCCCACCCCTCACCCCCGCCCCCGGGAACAGGGGGACTCCTGAAAACTGTTCCACTGTTGACACACAGAAGCACATTTCCTCTTTCTTAACTTCCAGAGTTAGTGTCGTGGCTTTGAAATTTGTTCTGAAACAGAATAAACTCAAAGGATTCTGTTAATCTATTCTCATTTATTTAGGAGGCAGCAGCATTCATTATTTGACTTATGTTAGTGGTTAATTAACCAAACTAGAACATGTTCCTTTTTACAAATTGAATGCTGAGAGAGTAACAAAGACCAAATATTTTACAACACAGATCTTTGAATTTGAAGTATTCTATTCTATTTTGCAGCAACTTCCGGTTTTAGTGACATTTAAATACCGTTTCTATTATTGGCAAGTTTTGAGTTTTAAGTAAATTAAAATGGAAAGTTGTTTCTAAAAATAATACAGATTATACTTATGTGAGGTTTTTTATTTTTATTTCTTTTAAACTCCATGTCGTTGCTGACAAGGAAGGCCTTGATTGAGGAGAAAATATAAATTTTATGCCAATATCTTCTTGTTTCAAATTGGCAAGAATTGGATTGAGGTGTTGAACTGTTTATGACAGAATATATATTAATTTTTGAGATTTCTTTTAATTTGGAATATTCTTACAGCCATTTTTTGATGATCTACCTTGCCTGCCTTACAGACAGTTGGCATCGGCCTCACTTTTAAATCTCTTGTGTTGTTGACTCATGGTGACTTTGTGTTGGCGGACCTGCCGTTCATTCTGCCAAGGAAGGCTAGCTCCGTATTTGCTCATTCTGAATTCCTTAAGAGAAGATTTCGTTGAGGACTTCTCTGATTAGGCGGGGCCTTCGCCAGTGAGGGTTGAGGAGATCAGATGGACAATAGGGAAATAATCTGATTGCTTCCTAGCCCCTTTAAGTGGGTTCTTCTTAGGGTAACTTTTTGGCTTGAAGTAGCCCCCCTGTCCCACATAATCTTCTACACTCAACATAAGGATGAATATTTACTCCAAAACTTAAAAGATTTTTTTCCCTGAACTTCGGAATTCTGTGAGCATTTGTTTGCTACTGTGAATGCTGATTGTGGAGGGTTTGACACCCTCATTTTCACTAGGTTTTTAGCCCACTCAGTGGAAGAAGAAAAGGTAGGCAGGGAATTTTGTTCCACTTGTGACATCACTTGGCCTATCCAGATTCAGGTGAGTCAAGGTTGGTAATGAAGGTGGAGAGATCTGTTCTGCAGATACACCCCAAATCCCTCAGCATACAGTTCAGGCAATTATAACTAGAGCCTGTCTGAGGAACACCCTGATCATTTGGAAAGGCAAGATGGGAGACGAGCACACCCTTAACACCCTCCACCACTCAGTTTACGGTTAACAGTGTACGGTTAAATGGGCATTTATTTAAATGTAGGATTTTGTTTGCCTGAACCCCTAACCTTTTGTTAATTGAATTTAATCCTTCATGTCCCAGGCTTCCTCCTGCTCCATAGGAGATGTGAGGATATGGAAAATAATGCAGCTTTTTGCACTCTATGTAATTTGAATATAATTTTAAAAGCACCATCCTAGCCTGAAAAAGTTGGCACATTGATTCTCTTTCACATGGAAGACCCCATGGTTTGCCCTGGGGTCAACCTTGGGTCACACAGAGACAGAAACCCATTTCCACCACCAACCCTCCAGCCCTTTTAAAAGGCGGGGAAAGGATGCTGTGAACACCAGAGACAGCACTTTAATTGGATGGGTTTCATAATTAATGGCTCCTTAAGTGAAGACTTCTGTTTCATTTGCGTTTCCCGACCATTTGGTAGAAATTGCAAAGGACTGGAGGGAGAACAGCACATCTCTGTTGGCAGACACTATGAGCAGACGGGGATGCACCACAAGGTACACAGCTAACGCCTTCCTCGAAAGGTGGAGATTTTCCCCAAGCACTTGAAGGAGCTTTGGCTTTTGTTTAGAGTGCCATGCTCTAAGGACTGCCTTTGGGGCCACCCTAGTAATCATTATAGTTGATATAACACCAGCTTCTCTCTCTATTCTCCATTGCTATTTCTTTTAGCAAAAATAACTTTGACTCCTCAACCAAGGGTACCCAGCCTTGGAGAGGAGATGAAATTCAAATCAATATATATTTTTATTTGTATTTGTATTTGAAGGGGAAGTTTAAAACTGATCATGTAGGTAACTGTTTGGCTTATCTGGGCTTTAGAGGCATTTCTGTGTTCCTTCCCTGTCAGTGCCTGCTTCTCACTGCTTCTGCTCCCCTCTTTTTTACTTTGTTCTGAGCCCTTCCCAGGCAGAGGAGGTCAGGCAGGTACACATGCCTTCGGGAAGAAGGTGGTGGAAAAAATATGGAATAATGAGCCCTTCTGATTTTGGATTCAGCAATTTAGCATTGGTGCAGTAGGTGGAGTTATTCTTGGAGCCCCAGTTTGAAGATTGCTGTGCAGAAACCCATCTGTGCCACTGGTTGCCAACATTTCTGGTACAAATATTGTCATTTGCTCTTGAGGCAATCTGCTATTTCAGTCCTAGATGCAGTTTTGTAATGTGCTGGGCAAAATAGCAGAGAAAAAATATCTTAAGTGGTGGTATAATCTTCAGTTTAAAAACACTTTAGCAATGTTTCCAGTAGTGGATTGTTCAACGTGTCTCCTTTCCTCGGCTGTAAACATAATCTAAATTCATTTTTCCTCACTTCCCGAGCCATGGTTCCCTTGTGCTGATTCTGCACGTCCGTAACTTCTGCACCCAGTGAAAGCAAAGATGGGGGAGCCCTTTGTTCAGGTAAAAGGTTTAAGTAATAATAATTCTTTGAAATGGTTCCCTGTGGAGGTTTAGCATGCCACGTTCATTGTGTTGATAAGAAAATGAATCACTTGCTCGAAGTTACTTGATTGACAAAAATTATCAAACACGATTCTCCACAACTGTTTCCCATCCAGTATCCTTCCCTGTCTAGACGGTGAGAGTCACATCTTCTATGCAGGTTGCTGAACAGCTTCACAGGGGGCACCTGTGTTGCCTATGCAGAGTAGGTGCTCGCTGAAGGTATCGGGGTCTCTCCAGAAACCCACCAGGGGTGGGGCTGTGCTGCCATTTTATTGGGCCTTCATTACTAAGTGTTTCTCAGAGAAAGCATGTCCTGTAGGAAATAGTACGTTTCCTTCTGTTTCTGTGGCTTTCTCATTTTCTTCCCATCCTGCTACGTAGTGAGAAATCCATTTTACGCTATGACTCAGCACACGTGTGCACACACATGACATGAGCTTTACAAAATAGTACTGTACTTAGCCATTTATGTGAGATAGGCTTGCTTTATTTTATTAATCAAAAAAATATGCTGGCCTCAACCCTCTAAATTGATTTCGCTACTTTATGGATCGCAACCCAGAGTTTTAGCCTGCGGGCTTAACCCAGATTCTTTCAAAACCTTCACGTCATGGCAACAGCCTTGAAGTTAGGGGGAAGAGAGAGATGCATCCATATATGGAAGATTGGCCGACAGGGTAGAAATGAGGAGGAGGGGAGTTCACAGGTCACTCAAACACACACTGAATGATTTGGGCTGAGCAAGTAGGTAAGTAGCTCCTCTCTGGATTAATCTCATGTGGAAGTAGTTAAAATTATATACTAAATTAAACAGCCTCAAAAGACAGTTTGTTTTTCTCCAGTCCTGGTGTGATTGATGAGCCAGGACAGAGTTTTGCCCCTATCTGGCCATCTCACCGTTTGGAGTTTTCATTCAGCCCTTGAAGATGGACGGTCGGCCGCTGGGTTCACTCTGCTGGATGAGGTTTCCTGCTCCTTTCCCTCAAGATGAACCTGAGTCAGTGCCACCTAACTCGGCTGTCTACGGAAGCTTTGATCCCATGAAAATTCATTCTACTTTTCATTTCTTCAGGGTAAATAGAGTTCCACCCCTACCCTGAAGTCAGATGTGTTGTCAGAAATGTAAAGGAATTTCTACATGATTATCAGTGTTTGATAAGAAATTATTTACTCTGCAGAGCTGGAGTGGTGGAAGCTGGTGTGCTCTGGCAGGGAGAGGGCTGTCCCCTGGCTTAGTGCCTCCCGCTGGGTTCCTGACTTGCATGTTGGTGTATGGAGCAGTAATCTTATCAAATCTCCATTGTCAAGTTGGCTGTGTGTGTGTTCAAAAGAAATACTCTGTATTAAAGGGGAAAGCGGGGGAGGAAAATTCCAGGAAATTAAAAGGTGAAGTTGAAATTCCTCATTTACTAACAAGGCTTGTTTTTCCTTCTGAAAAACAATGATGACTTGAAAGTTGATACTAGAACTAACTGGCTTTTATCCACAACCTTATATTTTTTAGACATATTTTCTTAAATATCTATCTAATGAATTGTATTACTTGGTGTTTAATCACTAAAAGTTTCATTAACATAGTGTTTCTCAAACTTGCTGTCATATGAGATATTTGATAGTAATATTCTGGGACTTTGCCCTCTGTGTTGAATCCAATTCTTTATGGAACAACTAGTTCAGGTGTTCCCAAACCTAGTGGCCAGCATTGTCATGACTGTTGCCCTACAGATTCCTCATCCCTACTCTATACTGATTCAGTCCTAATATCTGAAGCTTCCTAGAAGATTCTGACCATTGGCCTGGAGTGGTAACCACTCACTCAGTTTCCTTCAGGAAAGAGAAATTGACTTTATATGCTTGGTTATTGGGCTAGTTATTAATACTAGAACGAGAAATCTCGTTGTGATTTCTATTGATTGGTCCAAATAATATTTACATCTTAGGTACTGATGAAGTAGGCAGACAGGAGCAGTTTTGAGATGGGTGAGCAGGTCCATGTCCTGCAGGTGCGTGGACTGTTGTGTTCAGCCTCTTGCAAAGGACGAGTTTGGGAGGTGGTGGCATTGGAATTATTTGAGGAGCTTTCTTCCGAGCCATATACAGTGCTGCCCCAGCTATCAGCTGGCATGTGCCTGTATGGTGGCATCCAAAAGTTTAGGGAGCCAGCTTGAGTTCTTCCCGTGTTGGTTGCTGGCTATTTGTTCTTCTCTTACAACTGTATGAAATACAGGCATACCTTGTTTTGCACTGTTTTGTTCAATAAAACAAATATTGCACTTTTTATAAATTGAAGATTTGCGGCTGCTGTCTCGAGCAAGCCTGTCAGCACCATTTTTCCAACAGCATGTGCTCACTTGATATGTCTGTGTCACATTTTGGCAATTCTCTCAGTATATCAAACTTTATTATATCTGTTATGGTGATCTGCAATAAGTGATTGTTTATATTACTATTATAATTGTTTCGAGGTTCCATGAACTGTACCATGTAAGACAGAGAACTTAATTGGTCAATATTGTATTTCCTGACTGCTCCAACAACCAGCCATTCCCATCTCTCTCCCTCTCCTCTCCTCAAAAGCCAGAAATGATTCAGCTTAGTGGGAAAAGGCATATCAAGAGCTGAGATAGGCCAACAGTTATACCTCTTAAACCAAACAGCCAAGTTGTGAATGCAAAGGAACAGTTTTTGAAGGAATTAAAAGTGCTATTCCAGCGAGCACAAGAATAATAAAGCCAGCCTTACTGCTGTTACAGAGAAAGTTTTTGAGCGGTCTGGATAGAAGATCGAACCAGTCTCAACATTCCTTAAGCCAAAGCCTAATCCAGAGCAATGCCCTAACTCTTCAGTCTGTGAAGGCAGAGAGGTGAGGAAGCTGCAGAAGAAAAGTTTAAAGGTAGCAGAGATTGCTTCATGAAGTTTAAGGAAAGAAACCATCTCTGTAGCATAAAAGTGCAAGGTGAAGCTGCAAGTACTGAGGGAGAAGCTGCAGTGAGTTATCCAGAAGATCTAGCTAAGATAATTGATGAAGGTGGCTACATAAACAACAGATTTTCACTGTAGACAAAACAACCATCTATTGGAAGAAGATGCCACCTAGGACTTTCATAGCTAGAGAGGCGAAATCAATGCCTCTTTTCAAAGGACAAGTTGACTGTCTTGTTAGGGGCTAATGCTGCTGAGACTTTTAAGTTAAAACCAGTGCTCAATTGACCATTCCGAAATCCTAGTGCCCTTAAGAATTATGCTAAATCTATACTGCCTGTGCCCGCTAAATGGAAAAACAAAGCCTGGATGACAGCACACCCATTTGTAGACAACACATGGTTTATTAACTATTTTAAGCCCACTGTTGAGACTTAAAGCTCAGAAAAAAGATTCCTTTCAAAATATTACTACTTATTGTCCATGTTCCTGGTCACCTAAGAGCTCTGATGGAGATGTACAAGGAGATTAATGATGTTGTTTTCATGCCTGCTAACATGACAGTCATTCTGCAGCCCATGGATCAAGGAGTAATTTTGAATTTTAAGTCTTAAGAAATACATTTTGTAAGGCTGCAGCTGCCATAGGTAGTGAGTGGTTCCTCTGATGAATATGGGCAAAGTAAATTGAAACCTTCTGGAAAGGATTCACCATTTAAAGTGCCATTAAGAGCATTCGTGATTCATGAGGGGAGGTCAAAATATCAATATTAACAGCAGTTTGGAAGAAGTTGATTCCAGCCCTCATGGATGACTTTGCAGTGTTCAAGACCTCAGTGGAGGGAGTCACCATATGTGGTGGAAATAGCAAGAGAACTAGAAGTGGTGCCTGAAGATGTGACTGAATTGCTGCAATCTCATGATCAAACTTAAGCGAATGAGGAGTCACTTCTTATGGATGAACAAAGAAAGTGGTTTCCTGAGATGGAATCTACTCCTGGCGAAGATGCTGTGAACTTTGTTGAAATGACAACAAAGAACTTGAATATTACATAAACTTGGTTGATAAAGCAGCAGCAGGGTGTGAGGGAATTGACTGAAATTTTGAAAGAAATTCTGTGGGTAAAATGCTATCAAGCAGCGTCATATGTCACAGAAAAATGTTTTGTGAAAGAAAGAGTCAATCGATGTGGCAAAGTTCATTGACTTGTTTTAGGAAAATGAGCACAGCCACCCAGCCTTCAGCAGCCACCACCTGATCAGTCACAGCCATCAACATTGAGGCAGGACCCTCTGCCTGCGAAGATTATGACTCACTCAAGTTACAGATAATTGTTAGCATTTTTTAGCAATAAAATATTTTTAAATCAAGGTATATATATTGTTTTTTTAGACCTAATGCTATTATACATTTAACCACTTCAGTACCAGCATCGACTATAGTCGACAGCCACAGAGTTGCAGTGTGTACGTTAAGCTAATAAGTTACTACGAATCTGTGACCTTTTAACAAGTCCTTAGTGGGAGTTATTATAGTTATTTTCCTAAAGCTGCCTGTAAAGTAAAACAAGCTTTCAGTGCTTTAAAGCTTTCCTCATCACACAAGAGCAAAACGGATTTGTCGTCAATGCACAGCACAAACTATTAGTGCCGGCTGTGGGCAAGGCTTTGCGGCCGGTGAGCGCGGTACCGAAGTGGTTAATGGAATAACAGTATAGTGCAAACGTGACTTTTATACACACTAGAAAACAACAAAAAAATCATGTGACTTGTTTTATTGCAATATTTGCTTTATTGCGGTGGTCTGGAAGTGAGCCTGCAGTATCTCTGAGGTATGCCTGCATTCCAAACATCCGGGAAAGGTGTAGAGGCCAGTATAATTAGTACTCACGTTCTACCTCCCAGTTTTAACAAACACCACCCATCTGGCTATAAATATCCTTCTTACCTCCCCAGGGGTAGCTGCTAATCCCAGAGTTGGTGGGCATCCTTCCCACCAGAAGCCTGTCCCCTGGCTGGTCTGTGTAGATTGCCTTTTTAAAAAGCTTTACATAAATGTTATCATTCAATGTAAATATCATTCTGTAAGTTGGTTTTCTTTTAAAAGTCAGCATTGTGTTTTTGATATTTATTCATTGTTGTTACATGACCTGACATGGCCCCATACTTAACAGTAAAATCAGGAAATTGAAGCCAGACAGCCTGAAAACTTTCTTAATGGAAAAAATGCAAGAAGAAGTGGGTGGGATAGAGTTTCTGTTGTATTTTTGTATAGAACATTGTCATTTATGGGAAACTAGTTGATTTGAATTCAGCATTATTTTGAATAGCCTAATATCAGCTTAATGAGAATTAATTGCATGTTGTATGAAAAGTTAATTGTTTTAATTTACTGTGGGTGTAGTTACTGCAGTTTGGTCCAAACAGGTGAAAGTTAAGATTTGTAGTATAAAACAGGAAGCAGATGGGGGCTAATTAAAGTTCTGTTGACGATAAAAGGATGACTGATCAAGGAGCAGCTGGTTTCCCAATTTAAACACAATTTGTACTATTGTATGAGGACAGCCCTACAAGTTCTCATGAGTGTCTTTCAAAGGTGAAGGCATGTGTTTCAGCAACAAGTGTGAAAGCTGTTGCAGTGCTATTTGTGTTCACTCTTTTTTTTTTCTTTTTGCCTTGAAGCAGTGTCCTTTGGGAGTTTATCCAAGAGATAGGGGGAAGGGATCACAAAACTAATATTTTCTGTGGTGCTTCAGCTACTCTGTACCTGTTGTCCTGGAAAAGCCCCAAAAGCCCTTTCTGTATTCTCCAAGAAAGTGCCCAAGCATTTTATTTTATTTTATTTTATTTTTTGTTATTTATCCCAACCCCTTCTCCTGGTGGGTTTTAAAATGGTGCCCTGGCCATAATCCAGGAAGGCCCATGCCTACCTAACGGAAGTGCTGGGTGTATACACATGTGTGTTAGATGAGTGCCAAGAGGTGCTGTGGGGACTTTCTTGGAGGTTCACCTTGTTCTGAAGTATCTTTGAGCTTCTGGCCATGAAATGTCAGGGACATTGGAACTTATTTTGCTTGATTGTGCCCTGGATGACTTTTACCTTCATATGACAGCATCTTTTGTTGCTACTGCTAATAGTGGTTGCGCAAACATTAAGAACAAATGCCCTGTGTGTGTTTTGCCTAAAAAACATACCAGAACTCGGTTCACTTTGAATTTGTACATGGAGGTGATATGAGGTCAGATCACATGTGCCTTGCCTGGAGTCTAATATTTATAAGTGCTTTATAGGATTATCTCATTTTAATCCATACAAAATCCTTTGAAATGGCGGCTTTTATCCCCATTTTGCAGATGAAGAGGTGGAAACCTGGAGAGGTAAAATCGACTCAGTCATGGTCACGCATTTGCTAAGTGCCAGGACTGGGTCTAGGATCCGGGTTTGTCTGACAGCAAGCCCATGTTCCTTGGCACTGTACTCTACCAGTTTTGTGTAAAACTATTGTACTATTCATGCCCGCTTGCTCAAGGAAAGATCTTTTGTTTCCTAGAAAAACAAAAGTCTTAGGATATAGTTTGCAAAATGCAGCTTACTGTTTGGTTTTGTAAATAAGTATATATACACATACCTGTGTGTGTATACACATCCATATATATCTGTATATCTGTTTTTCACTTGGATATAGTCTACTTGGTAGGAACTCTTATTTTTTCAATGAAGATGTTAAATAGGAAAATGTGAAGGTTTTTTTGTTTTTTGCCACAATGTAGCTTTATTCTGATTTTAAAGGTATACATGCTCTTTAACAACAACAGCAGAAAAGACAATACACAAAGGTAAACTTGAAAGTGAAATTCCCTATTACATTCATCAGCCAGAGGTGACATCATTACATTCATCAAGATTGTCTTGTAAAAAAAATAATTGGCCACATAGAGCTCGTATGTTTGGCAATAAAGAGCACCTTTATTTTAGTTACAAATAGTGTGCTTAGAGGTTTCAGGGATGCCATGATTGCGGTCCATTGTCAGATGTTATATACAAACTTTGCAGTCCTACATGCTGTTTTTGCCCAATTGGGTTCCACAGTAGTTCCACTACTCATTACACTGATAGGGAAAACCTGGGTACAGGTTCCTCATCCTCCAGGCTCTGTTCTGGTGACCCCAGAAGCTGTCACCCTGTCCACGTCATGGTTTTTACAGTGTGAGGCATGGCGTCACAGCCAAAGCTGGAGAGTTTTCCTGGCCTAGGAGAAATTTCAGGATTCTGTTATTTTTTTCACTCTTTTGTCCTCTCAGCAAATCATCCTAAAACACTTTGCTTCCTGTCTTCTTTTCTCCTTCTCTCCTTGTCCCTTCATCTACCTTGTTTACTTTCCTTCCTCATACAGAAGAATTTAGGGGAGTAGAAAAGATTTGGTCCACTCTTCTCCCCTCGTAACTCTGCCTTGTGTATTTTTAAAGATGTTGACTATTAGCATACAAGTTTTGGGAGAGAAAAGTCTACTGTGGGTCCTGCTTCATCTGAGTGACTTGACCTGGGTTGGAGAGTCTGCGTTTCCTTCATCCTTCAAAGATAAGAGGCATGGTTCAGTTATTTCTAGCAAGTCCCCACAGAACACCTGGGATTTCTGAGATACTTTTAGGACAGGTGTGTTCTTTGGTAGGAAGTGTGGGCAGCTCAGGGACTTTAGTTAGAGCTCCTCCTTCTACCCTGGGCATAATTATAAAATCTCACAAATGCTTTATGTACTTAATGCTTTTTGAAGCAGTTTTATCCATTACAACTCCTTTGTGAGGCAGTTAGGGCAGGCATTATTTTCCCACTTTCTAGACAAGAAAGCTGAGACATAATAGGATATAAAATCTGTCCAGTCATGCATGTGACCACCTTCTTGCTATTAGATCAGCATTTTCCAGTGTGTGCCACTAAACATTGGTTTCACAGTATAGTCAAGAAGTGTGGTCAAAGAAACATGATTAGGGGGGTGGGTATTTGTGTGTGCATGTTATTCCACCCACAAAACTAGAAGTCTAAGTTACTGGAGGGTTTTGCTTTGTTTTTTTGTTTTGCTTTGTTTTATGTATTTAATGTGAAGCTAGTGTAGTAAAGGCTCTAAAAACCCTGCAGTTAGGAAACTTGCTTAATTCTATGTGGCCAGAGTATCCAAAGGTATTTCTCAGTGAATTCTTTTCACCCTGCAAGGAACCACTGTTTTATGGAGCACATGTTGAAGAATGCTTTACTAGGCTTTAGTGTGCCACTTTGTCCTGGAATTGCTTTAGGGGTGTTGCAGGAGACCTCAGTGGTCAGAGGAAAATCTGTTCTTTGCGGAACCTGCAGGGGAGTCCAGGGGATGCTGTTACATGGGCAGTGGCTGGAGATGCTTTGGGAATAAAGACTGTCCTGGAGGTGTCACGGGATGGGAAGCTGGCTGCAGGAAAACCATGTCATTATGTCACTGTCAGCACTGTGCCTCTGGTATTTCATATTGAGTAGGATTTTTACCAGAATGCACAAAAGTTCTCAATCTACAGGATCAGCATTCTAAGACTATTTGTCAGCTTTGTTAGGTAAGGATCCATGAACTGTGGCCTGAGTGACAGCTATAGTGTTTGGCAGCTCAAGGATAGACTTAAGAAATTTGGACCCAGAACAGCATGTCACTGCATCTTGGCATGGCATTTGATGAGGCTGAGAGTGAGGCCATCTGCACCAACCCCCCTCCACTGCCTTTTCTTTAGTACTTATTAATCAACTTTGCTTGCAATTGTTGTTGCTCTTGTTAGATTGGCAGTTGATGGGAGGAGGGGATGGTGGTAAAGGTGCCGGGGCAGATTCTGCACCCATCTCCTTAATCAGCTCTGCTGCTTCCTTTTAGTGTAAGTAGAACTTCTTGAAAAATGCTTTTATTTTGAAGCAAGTTTGTGCCAACCAGGTAGCAATCATAGATTATTTTGCATTGACATCTCAAGCCAAGGAAACAAGTCCAACTTCTTAGAACTGATCATGGACATCACTCTGCATCTTTTTTCTTTGTTCAGTTTTGTTCCAGGCATCGAACGTCGATCAAAAGTTCACTTACGGTATTTTAAAATCCAGAAGATAGAAACTCTGAATTAATGGAGGTGATTAGTTTGCTTGTTTGGTTTGGTAGGGAGAATAAAAGGATCCAGGTAGGAGGAATGGCTGAAAGGGGTGCTGTGAAGTAGATGGGAAAAGTTAACAACCTGAGGTGTGGCATTTCTCTAAGCAAGTATCCCTTAGCTGTCTTCCTTAAAGTGATTGGACATAGTGTTAGACTCTGACCTTTCCTCAACAAAATATTCGAAATATTTGCCCTCATGTTGATGTTTGTTTGCTAGTAACTTTGTGACTTTTAGACACAGTTGTAAGTTGCATGGCACCAACTTGCTTTGCAACAGGAAGGGGAAGCAGTTAGAGGCCAGGGCATCTGGCTGGTGGAAGAAGAATGGGATAGGATCTGGAGAGGATAAGGTTTACATCATAATCGCGTGCTTTTATAACCTACTTCTGGTGGGGGAGTGGTCATCAACCCTTTAAAAATTAAAGAGGATTTGGATCTTTTGCTTTCGAGTGTGTGCGTGGGAGAGCAGGGGAGTTTGGTGCCTTTCACAATGATGGCGGGTGGGGGATTAATTTTGGTAGAGTCAGGTGCCATCTGAGTCTATCCTCACACCCCTTTGATCAAGCCAAGGTCTTGGCCCTGGATCTCTTAGGTACCCACTAGGGTGTTGATTAACTCGTGAGTAATTTGTTGTAGCTTTATTCATGTTTATGTTGAATAATCCATGGTTACATTGTAGGGCATTATTTCCTTTAATTTTCTTTTAGCTGTTCAAAACAACCTGAAAGATGTTGTGGTCAGAGCCTAGACAATGACCTCAAGAAACAAAAATAAGCCTTCCAAATGTAGGAGCTGAATCTGTATGCCAAATGTTGTGAACGATGGATAAAATATATCAAAACACAGTTGATTTCATGAAGGAGGACTTTAAAACTTGTTTTGAAAACAAATGGTCCCTGCCCCAGCATCCTGCCCTCTTCTAGCTATTAAAAAGTCAGAGATTGTACCACGGGTTTCAAAACAACGAAGTATCCTTCAAGTCCTAAGACAAAAGCCCAACAGCTGCTTGAACCCACTACTTAGAGGGAGAGAGATGGCACTGAAGGTGACACTTGTTTCTGGAGGCCCTCCTCTCCGTACAAGCTGCAGGAGCAGCCTGTCAGGTGGGAAAGGAACCTCGGGTGCCTTTCAGGCTGGAGAAGAACCATGCCCAAAGACAGCAGCTCCCTGAGATGCTTTTACTCTTCAAGAGAAATTTATATGCACATAAAAATACAGACACCCACACATATTTAAATTTTTGAATATTCAGAAATAGTTTTCTGCTCTCCAAGCAGGGTCCTAACTCTCCTTCTCTCCTACTTTCTGGGTGGGAAGATTGGTTTGGTGCTTTCCTCTGGGTTCCATGTTGTAACTTTATTCTGTTGTCTTCTGATCTTGCGCTAGCTCTCCTGTGTGTTGCATGCAGGATAAAATACAAGCTCCTAGCATCTGATTCAAGGCCCTCATCTCTCTCTATCTCCCTGTATCTGTGTCTAAACTCAATTACAGACATACTGACCTCTTCTCCCTTCCTTAGACATTACTTGCCTAGTGTTTTTTATTGGTTTTTTTTGTTGTTTTTTTTTAATTTTCCTCACAAACACTGATAGCTAACATTTCTTGGGCACAATATAGAGGGAACATTTAGTACTCAGCAATTCAATAAGTATTAATAGTTAGTATTTCCTCCTTACAGACAAGGGAACCAAGGCCGGAAGATTGTGAATCACTTATCCAAGACCACTCAGGTGGTAACCGGGTTTGAATCCAGGCCTGTCTGGTTCTACGATACATTCTTCACCACCACATAGCACACCCATCGCCTCTGATTCATGTTCTGCCCTTACATCAAGAACTTGCTTCCCCTTTTATCCAGCAAAGCAAGTCCTGCCTTTCTTCCGCACCCTATTCCAGGTCAGGTCTGTCTTACTCTGAGCGTGCGGACCTTACGGTTTCGCCTCTCAACCTTCCACACGTGCATTGCAGGCCTGTTGGAGGCAGGAAGAACCTTACACTGCTTATTTGTTTCCAGAGTACCTACTATACAGTGGGGGCTCCATAAATACTTGTTGAATGAACATTACATTGATCGGTATGGATTTGGCTGAATTTAAAAGATCCTAATTTATGTTGTTGAAATGTGAATGGAAATAATGTCTGAAACTGTCAGTGGCTTGAAATAGTTTACGTTAGACTCACTTCAGTGAGGCTTTGCTCAGCTTCTTGATTAATTTTGGATGGATTTTTTTGTGATACAAATGAAGGTAAAAGTTTATCTTTGGTTTGTATTCCCAATACAAACACCCGACTGAGAGTCCTGTGAGATCTTTCCTCGTTGGTGTCCCCCACTGCAAAAGCAGCGTCTGGCACTGGCGTGGTCTGCAGAACGAGACATGTTCTGTTCCGTTCCCAATTCTCTGAATGATCCTTTTGGAATAGTCAGGTGTATGTATAATTAAACAACTAAATAACACAACCTAGAAAACTCTCTTAAGGAAAATACATTTGTTCTAAATGTTCTAAATGCTTGCTACTCACTAGGTTAATTTATAGCTACTTGGAGGACTACAATGGTTATCCAATATATTGGTGTCTGTCTTCATAAATTATCATATTTTATAGAAATGTATGATAGACTTTAAAAATAATTAAAATGTAAAACTTCTTTTGGGGGTGGTTGGTCTCACTGAAGAATGATGGTTTTAACTTTGTTCAGTCACTAACAGTTCTAAATCATTCACTAGAATCTTGATTGGGTTGTCAGAATTTGACTAAATTGCTTTTCTCAGTAATAAAAACAAAATGAAATACTGAAAAGACTACATGTTGGCTCAGGCAGAAATGACCTTTGAGAGGAGCCGAAGTGATCTGCTAGACTGATCTTACTAAGCTCATCTCAAAGTATGCGTGACGGTAGAGCTGACAATTTCTTAAGGAAGACGTTGCGTTTTGTTCTAGAATATCATGAATTTCAGGAAGAATTTTCTAGTATGCTTGAAATAATAAGCATTCTTTACATTTATAAAATGTCTGTGTTTTTCCAAACATGTTCTTACTTAATCTTCATGGCACACCTTTGGGTTATGTGGTTCTGAGGCACCAGAGCATCATGCAACTCAGATTCACATGTGGAGTTCTTAGCCTAAGTTGGACACAGACATACACACCCTGCATTCTGGTATTCTTTCTACTGAACATGTTGGCAAATATATAAATTTAAGAAATGTGGAGAAAAGGCACCCCTGAGTGCACTTAATACATACGCTGTGGTGGAAAACTATAGCTACAGTTCAGAGCATCCTTGGGTATAGAAGCTTGGAAGAGATAAAAACCATTTGTACTTGTGTGCAAGATTCCAGACACAATAATTGCTATTCAGTTCCCTTTTGGAGGAAATTCAAAGTAATTAACACTGAAAACAATGGGGACTAAAATTCCAAAGAGGAGTATAAGGTGTACCATCCCTAATTATTGGCTCATGAGAGAAGTTCTAATTTACCATTGGTTTCAATTATCCTAAGAAATGGTTCATTTGATCATTCACTCATTTTTCCTTTGCTAGTTTCCCTCCTAAGTATTAAAGATAGAGCAAACATAATTCTGTTTTTCAGCCCCAAACAACAAATATGTATTGTGTGGAGCCAGTGCATTTTAAAAGATCATCACCTCCCTCAAAATGATATTTGTAACTTTCAAAGGCCACTGTGAGATTTTGGAGGTTTGTAAGGATAGTCTTGTACTCTTAATTTGTGACTATAATAATGTCCTGTTTCCAAAAAAGACATGGGTTCAAACTGCAGCATTAGAGTAAAGTACAAAGGAAAGTTTAATATAAGGAAAAATTCTCCAGATGGTAAGGTTTGCTTAGTCATTCAAGTGGGGACCTCCAGGTGGTGGTTCAGAGTTCCTTTTGCTCCTACCTGACATTCTTTCTTCTCTCTGGAGCCCAAAGAATTCCTAGTGGATTGTCCCCAGGTCTTCTAATTGTGGTTCCAGGACAGACTCACTTTGCAGACTTGTAGAATCCCCTTAGCCTGGAATGATCTTGGGAAAGCAATTCTTCCTGGGCTGACCTGCCTAGACCTGAGACCAGATTTCAGCTGCAAGTCCTGTGGGCATCACTGACACAGATGTGCTTCCTTCTGGCAGAGTGCCAGTGACTACTACATGGGGGAAGGAGGCCACTTCTCTGGCTGCTTTTCTGTTTGGTGGATGCCAGGTTTTCAAAGGAGGTGAAGATGCTGCTCACAGCATGGGTGCTTCCCTCGGTCTTACAAATAAGCAGTGCCACTCGTGGTTAGGTTTGTGCTGATGGGGAAGTGTGGCTTTAGGATGGACAAATTGTGGAGGGCCTCGAGGGGTCATGGAATCTGGGCTTTCAAGTAATGTAATGAAAGCAGCAGCACTGAAACATTTATTTGGAGTTATTTTGGCGTACCCGAACACACCTGGGCTTCTGGTGGTGCCAAGGGAGCAGCAACTCGTGATGGTGTCCATGCATCTTTGTTGAGTGGTGTTCTGAAGGAAGGTGTGGAGAGTTAGGGCTATTAACAGCACACCTGCTGTGTCTGAGTAGAATTGCGGTCTCCTTAGTGATGCGGGTTCCTGATATCTGTGGGAAGCTTAGGAACAGCCCTGACTTGGACTCAGTCTCCCATGGCAGGAGAAATTTTACTTTGGGGGAGATAATTCTGGGCCCAGATAGTTTTGCTTATATTAGGTCAGCTAGTCACTTGATAGCTATTTGATTTGGGACAAGCTCTTGAGAAGTTTGAGGATGTGGCCCCCAAACAGTATATATACCCAGCAGTCACGAGTCATTGTTGCATTAGGCTTCCTGGCCAGAATAATGAGCAAGTTAGCTTCAAGATTCTATATAAACTCTATATGAAAACCCTACATTGCAAATCATGTGTAATTCAGACTGTTATACTTTATTGCAATTTGCTGCTCTTTTTATAGTCAAGATTATCATACCTGGGTCCCAAAATAGGGGGGGGAACCCCACATAAACCTAGACTTTGTATTAATACTTTAATTCTGTTTACTAAGAGCAGTTCTTAGTAAATAGACATCCAGTGGATTAATTCTTCTCTAGTTTTTCCTTACAATAAACATTTAGGATAAAAGCAATTCTAGACAGTACATGCTATGAGTAGAATATTGTTCTAGAGATTTTAATGTGTCAGAGTTTCAGCATTTTTGCCCCTGAATTTATATTCATAAAAATAATTTGGGTATACACCTTGCATATACATTTACCTAACACGAATAGGATTAATGGGATCATCACTGTAACTGACAAAATACTCTAAAAATTCATATTAGTCCGTTAACATTTTAGAAAACTTTAAAATTCATCCAAGTATTGATATGGTTATGCTTCATTTTGTGCCTAAATTAATTTCTTCGTCAGAGGAGAATAGATCCTAATATGTTCCTTGTTTTTGGTTTTTGTTTTGTTTTGCCTAATTCTTCTGGTAGCCAAATAGATAAAGTAAGTTAATTGCATTGTAATGCTGTGTGTTTATAGAACTATTGCAGGTTAGAAAAATTGTATGGCCTGTAAAATAGACCCAGATTTTCATTAGGAAACAGAATCACTTTAGCATCAAATGAGTTTCTTCTTAATATTCTCCCATGGTGGGGCCCTGTGTGTCTGAGGCAGTCATCAGGCAAGAACAGCAAAAAGAGTTCGTATTCTGGGAAGTTAATTAAATTGAAGTTTCAGAAAGGTTCCTTTAGGTCATGAGCGGGCAGGGTAGAAGAGTTGTGGTGACATATCCCTTGTGGACTTGGCAGTACCTGGTCTCTGTGCCTCACTGGGGAGGAGGTGGTGAGTGGGTTAAAGGGTCACCAGGGATGCCTGCACACTGCACTGAAAATAATTAATCCTGGGGGAAGCAAGCTCCACTTTGAAATACTTGGTAGCCCACAGATCCCTTTAAAAAAGGCATTTAAAAGAATTTTAGCTAAATGAAATTTAGTCTCTGAATATCTACCATGGGGACCTTATTAGCCAGGGTTGATGGCACTCAGTGGAGAGTTGGCCTGCTGCTTGTGTGGCAGTGTTAGGCCCAAGTGTATGACAGGGGGAGGTAGTTTCTGTTTTCCAGGCTTTGCTTAAATGGGTCCACATTAGCACCTTACACGGAGGCTATATAGAAGGAAAGTGATTAAGATACATGCCGCACGATATGGAGCAGAAGGGAAGATGCTCTCATCTAAGAGTACAGCTTGTTTCAGCCTCACCTGCATTGTTTATTGCTTTGTCTTTTGGGATACTTCGTTTCTGATAGTGCATGGAACACAGTGAGTGGTATAGGAGACTTCCATTTTCATTTTCTGAAAATTAAGGGCTTTGCCCTTCCTTTCACAAAGCTGTAGCTTCCTTTGAAACAGTGTTTTCTGGTGGGACACAGTTAAATTTTATGGTAAGGTGGGGAAGCGCTGTGCTTCTTTTTAATTACTACCTTCAGAGAAGCAAAGGCTTGGTGTACTTTAAGTACATTTTCTGTTCTATCCCTGAAGATTTTTTTCTTAAATTCTCACATTACGGGGTTATTGGCTGAAACGTTACTCTGAAATATTTAGTCTTTTGGCTCATAAAAAGCAGGCAAACCACAGTGTCCTCCGTTTCTCCGTTGCAGACCTTCCTGCTTTGGGTCTTGCAGGCTCTTGGTGCCTCTGCCTGCCTTCTTTGTTGCTCAGGCCCAGGGTCCCATTCACCTGCACCTCCCCTCTTCACCGAACATTGGTCTGCAATGTGTTCTTGAACTCCTCGCCTCCTGGGGGCTCTTCCAGCATTTGCTCTCTGCAAAGTCAATGCTTGTGGGTGCCTGGTGTTTGAGAAGAGGAGAGAGCATCATTCTGATAATCACCATCCTAGATATAATCCGCCCTTAGTCACTGCTGCGTCCCCCCAGCTTCAGCAACCTCATGGACCCACACGTGCTCTGACGCAAGTCACCAAAAAAGTCGACAGAACACGCTAGTTAAAAGCTCAAAATTTTTAATTTAAAAAAATCTTAAGGGGTATAAAATGCAGTTTTTCTGTAAATGGAGGATTGCAGCTCAGTCGTGAGGACAGGGAAACAAGCCTGAGGAAGGCTGGCTGCCTGTTAAACAGAAGGGTTATGATGAATGACTTTTACCCAAGCCGTAGCCATTCATGATGGCTTCAACATTCCTGTTTATATTTTCTTTTACTTCCTGTAACAAAATGGCCAGTGTTCATTGCTTTAACTTTGTGTCGGGGGATGCACTAAGCACCTTGCCTGCATCTTACACCATCCAGTCTCTCAGTCCTCGGTGATGCTCACGCCTGGTTTGCAGAAGAAAAAGCTGAGGCTTTGTGAGAGGGACTTACTCAGACTGGCCCAGCAGTAACTCTGCCTCCGGAGCTGGCACCTTGGGTTCTGCCTCACTACACACCTCCCTAAGCCACGAAGCGTCTCAGGACACCTTTGAGTTCTTATATTTGTCTTTTGGGTACAGTTTTGCATGAGAGCATAATCTCCCATGTTCTTTTCTCAGTGGAGGCTGCTTTAATGTAGTCGTATTTTGCTAACTTTGGAATGGTTTGCCCCAGAGATAAAGTTGTGTAGAGCTAAATGTGTGTGTATAGTGGTTTGAAACTCCATAGCGAAGGACCAGCCAGGGTGGGTGGGGGGAGGGGAGAACAGTACATGTTCTTGGTACTTGTTTTACATTTCTTCTAGGACTGAAGCCCTCTGTGGTTCTCCTTTGTATAAGTGAACACCATAAGCTTTACCTCTGCATTTTAATCTCTCTGAACTCTGTTTTCCCTAACATAAAACAGGGATTTTAGGCCAGATGACCCTTGCAGTACTTTCCAGTTTGGGGAGGCTTCAAGTCTCTGTCCACAGCCCTGGGGTTGCAGAGAAGCGATGAGACCTCAGGGCACACTGAGGGCAGGGACGGGGGTGTGTGGAGTGTTCTTTGGGATGTTCAGGCGAGAAGGAAACAGTTCTGCCAGTTCTGGGAAGTTAAATCAGCCTTATGGGAGGGCCTTAGGTACATAGATGAGCTATTCTTAGCAGACCCTGTGTTACAACACCTTTTCAAGTTGGTTTACGTGCTGTCTCTTGATAACGTGTGTATATTGACATCTCTTGTGAAAAGAACGACTGGCAAAAGGTCACATGTTTTCCTTGTGTTTGCTAGCAAAATGGATTATTTTTAAAAATTGTTTTATTAGCAGCTCTACTGGGAACTCTGTGTTGAATAGACATTTTCCTATTTTCTATTGAGTTTGTTTTCACTTGTGGACGTGCAGGAAGAGATGGTGTGAAAGGGAGGGAGGAGGAGGAGGGAACAAAGGCCACACTGGGAGTCTGTGCAACCGTCATACGCCTTGAGAAAGTTCACAGAAATTAGATGCAGTGCTTTGGAAAAATCTAGTTTGTCTAGCATTTTGAAAGAATTTCTAGAATTTCTGGAACAAGTTCATTTTGTCATGTGTTCCAGTTTCTTAGTGTGAAGCTCTTTTTGTCGGATTTGGTGGCTTTTGCTCACACCCGCACACAGGGCCAGGGGACCGTTCTAGGCAGCTGGGGGTTGGGGGGGTCTCTGGGGACCTGTCCGTTTTCCCTGTGAGTCCCCACAGCCTCTTCCACAGGCTTTCCCCAGACGATGCTCACATCTGAAATTCGCACCTTAGCTGCTAGGGTTTCCTGCCACAAAGAGGAAGCCACTGGAATAAAAGCAAATCATAGTGTGTAAATTTATCACCTGTTAAGACAGAAAATGAGTCTTGTAAACTAGTAAACAGAATTGTCTCTGCTCCTCCAAGGTGTACATGTGTGACCTCAGTCTTCAATGTCTTCCTCTGATTCTTCTCAACAGTGGACAGGCCACAAAGGTGGTTTTCCAGCCAGCCAGTGGTGTTGCAGCTAGAGTCAAAAAGCCTTGCTTTGAGCTCTGACTGGACACGTCATTTTCTGAGTCTCATGTTTCCGCATTTCTAAAATGATGCCAATGATATTTATTTTATAGGCTGGAATGAGATGTATTGACAGCAGTAAACTATAAAACAAAACACACATAGAATGTACCAAGGCCAGGGATTCACGAGCAGCATGTATTCCGCTTTAGTTGCTGGTTAAACATAGAGCCGCGTAATCTTGGAAGTGGCAGGCAGAAGGAAGTTGGAATGCAGCAGTGATGGGATGGCCTGCTGACGGGTGCTGGTCTCCACGCAGGCTGAGGGCTGGATGCATCTGAACCGGCAGCCCACGTCAGAAGGCAGGATTCAGGGGTGAGTGTCCAGGGAAGCCCAGGGTGAAGAGAAGTGGCCAGGACCGAGGTGAGGTTCAGCTCTTGGGAGGCAGGTTGCTGCAGGCAGAGGCTAGGACCCAGGTGCAAAGAGTTTTCTAGACTTGACTCGGCTAGTTCCTGTTCCCTCGATCAGCTTTATTAATTAGGGCCTCCAGGCTCTTGGAAGTCTACTGCAATAGATTAGTGGTCTCTAAATGGGTATTTTTTAAAAGTCAGATACCCTTTTTGATACAGCATATATCGTTTATTCAATTCATATTTATTGTGTACACATTCACAAATAAGAATTTTTAAAGAATGAGATAAAAAATTTAAATGAAAGTTGTAAAGATTTCCTCCTGTACTTCAATGGCTGATGATTGCTTTAGACAGTGGGACTAGGTGCATCCAAGGGAGGGAGGACATATCAAATGACCCTGTTGTCCCTTGCCCTAGGGGTCTCTCAGGGCCAGCCTTAGCGCCTGACTTCTTCCAGCCACAGAGTAGAACAGGGAAGGTGGCAGAACGGGTGCTCGATTGCAGGGAGACTCCAGACCATGGCCCATTGAGGTAGCCCTGCTCTGACCTTGCCACTGCTTCTTTTTTTTTCCCCTTTCCCCAGACACCTATATAGTAGAAGCAAGCGCCACTGGTTCTCTACACTGTCCGTGCCCAGAGCTCTGAGACCCCTCACCCCTCACAGCACATGCGTGGTGCCCACGCACAGCTCAGCAGCAGTGCCTTGGAAAGACTTGAGGATTCTAGTGACATTGGCTGGCAAGTGCATTGACAGACTGGCCTTAGTACTGAGTCTAGTTCTGAGGCCAGATCCAGTGTGTAGAGAAAATGCCGTAACTCTTTCCCCCAAACCAGTTTTCCCGGTAACTAACATGTAAAGCTTCATGTTAGTGGGAACAACACAAGATGTGATTATAAAGAAATGAGATTAATGTTTATGATATAGAGAAGTCTGTAAAACACAGGCATGCTGTTTTATAGATGGTGTTATCCTGGTAGTGACAGCAGTACCTCAACTAATAATAATTGAGGTGAGCATTTTGCATGTATTACCTCATTTAATCTGCACAGCAGCCCCGTAAGTGTAGGAAGTGTTAATCCCCACTGGGCAGATACTTGTGTCCTCCTGGTGTTGGTGCTGTGAGGAAAATGTACAAGAAGACAGACAAAATCCCTGCGCTCACATGAGCAGCTTGCTGTGTAGTGGGGAGCCCGGCACGCCCCCAGGGACCAGACACAACAGAATCATAAACTGTAGTGAGTAAAAAGGTCCCATGTTAGAGCTGCAGGATGGGATGGGATTATCAAAAAATGTCTCTGGAGTGGACAGTTACACTGATTCAGAGGCTGTGGGGATGGTGGTGAGCTTAGGATGGAAAAGGCCATGCTCCCGGACAGTCCTGTGCGGGTCATTTTCTGTCGTATTGAGTGGCTCTTCATGTGGACCTGTTCTTTCCCCAGGGTATATCACAAAGTTCCAGAGGGCAGGCTCTGTGTCTAATTCCTTCTTGCGTCCTTTGCAAAATAGGCTCCAATAAATGTTAGTTGGCATGAATTGGTACATGAATGGATGGATAAAAGGTGTGTAATGTGTAAGGCCTCACATCTTCCTTGTAACGTTTTTGGATGTCAATCAACAAATGTTTGTTGACTATATCTTGTGTACAGAACATCCTTTAGTGGCTGTGAGATTAGAAATTTAAAACAAACGTGGCTCCCTTGCCCCTTTAAGGAGCTCATAATCTGGGCCATGGAGCACATAGAACGCCCAAGAACAGCTAGCAGAGCAGGCTGAACGAGCAAGTTCACTGTGTCGGGCTGCCTCCCCTCCCAGTCTGAGCTCACTGGGGCAGGCTCCCCAAGAAGAATGAGCTGCACTGTTTGGGGTGGCCAGGCGTGTGCAGATGGCAGAGGGGGTGTGTGCGGAGGCTTTTGAGTGGGCCTGCAGAGAAGCTGCATGGCACCAGGAAGCCTGGGCTGCAGAGAAATACAGCTAGTGGAGAGATTGGCTCCAGACTGACTGACTTGTCTTTTTCTCTAATGGCGTCATGCAGAAATGCAGGATTTAGGCAAGTGATACGGTGCATGAGCCTCTGTCCTCACGCCCTGAGAGTTCAAGAAGATCGTGTCTCAGAGCCCCGACGGTGGTGTGCGGCTCTGCTGCGGAGTCGCACGGGCAAGCTACTCATCCACCCAGCCTCAGCGGCGTCCAGCAGAGGAGTGCAGACACAACATCGTCACAGCAACACATGCTTTACAAGATTACCTCTTCAAATCCTGCCCCTTAGAGATCATAGCTTCTTTAACGTCCTGCTGGCTGTGTGAAAAACAGGAATTTATGTAACAAGCCCTGCACAGCAAACCTTTTCCTGTTCGGAAAAAAATTTTTTTAATTGTTGGCAAAGTTAGGAGACAGCTCTGTTACTCAAAGAGCGACCTGAAATGTCCTCTTAGAAAAATATGTGATATGATGTTTTGATAAGTAAGGGATTGCTGTGGCTTTTTTTTTTCCGAGTCTAAGTAGTGAATGAGTGTACGTCCTACCCAACTTAATAAATGCTTGCTTCTTTAGCTTTTTAAAGATTTGATTTTTATGTCTTCTGCAGTCTTGTTAAGAATGTCCCCCAACTGTACCTGCCAGGGATCCAACAGAGTCGTCACGGATGTTGTAGAGCTGCACCTCTCTCTCCCCAAGTCAATGCAGACAGCCAGGAAGCTACTATCTGGGAAGATCTTTCTTCCCTCTTTATCATTAACTAAATGTGACAGGGACAGGAGTCAAGCTTCCTCTCCTCCAGAGATTTCGTCAGCGCTTATCTGTGTGTCTATTGTGTTCAAGGAACAAAACTGTCATGATGGACTACTGTGCAAATGCCCAGACTTCCAGCATGTAGACAGCGTTGCAGGTCCGAGTGCTGGGCTGCAATTCTAGCCCTACCCCAGGGGCAGGCCTGCTCTGCTTTTAAGGAGGAATCGAGAGGTCGGTGTGCTGGTGTTTGTGGGCACAGGGGACGAGGCTGTGGCTCCGTGGGCGTGCGCGCACGTGTGCGTTTGTGTAGTTTAGGGCCTTCCTATAGGATTTTGGGAATCGTAAGGAATGAAAATGCGAGAGGGAAATGTGGTCCTGAGGCTCTTCTAGGGATTCTTGTATGGAGTCCAAGCCCCTGAGTCTTCCTCACAGCATGTCTTGAGTTGGGGATAGATCATAGATAGAGACGAGGAGAGGGAGAGTCTGGGGACCCGGAGGTGGTCACTGCCACCAGCTCATATACCTGCCCAGCGTCCAGCTCTGGGAAGCTGGGGTTCGCCATGTCTGACCCACATTCGCTGTGTGCCCTGGAAGAAGGGCTTGTCACATAGCTGCTGTGTTGCAATCCTTGGGTGGAATGTAGTGCAGAGGGTCAGAGGGCCATTTGAAATGTGGATTTCTAAGTCTCTGACTGTTGGGCCTCACTCTGACTTTTTTGTCTGCTTTTAGAAAGTGGGATTTCCCTCCCATGCTCCGTTGTGTTTTCTCCACCCCACCCCCTCCCCCCCCTTCTAGTGAGAAGAGACCGGAGCTCTAGTTCCTGTTAGAGCCAGGCCTCATCCTGCCGTGCAGAGGCTCTGCTCTGGTGCAGGGATTGGCACTCGGGCCTCTGTGTCCCATGGCATGAGGATGTGGGCACTGTGGCTGCATCTCTGGGTGACCACAAATCCAGCCAGAGCCTTTTTGTGGTTCAGGAGAGGGGCCGCAGGGATGCAGGGTGCTCGGTCAGCTGAGCCTGGTACCCACTTAGCAGACAAGGCCAAGGAAGTGGGGCAGGGGGCGGGGGCTGTGCACCAGCCCTACTTTCAGGGGTCCACTCCTGGGACCAGGCCTCTGAGGACAGGCTGCTGAATGAGCAAAGTGCAGTAGCCGCGTGCCCTGTGCTGTGCTGGGGCACAAGCTCTCCACCGAGGCCCCTCCTTCTGAGGAGCTCACAGCCCCCGCCCCCAACCTTTCCCTTCACACATGTGTCCCGCAGGCTCTTCTGAGTGCCCTTTCGCCCGAGGTTGAGTAGGGAAATCAAACTGGGGCTGTTTTATCTGCGTCCTGGATCTAGTGTTTGTGCCGAAGCTGGTACGACCGTCTCTGGTGCCTTACCTTGTATTTGCCGTTGTGGGTTTGTGTGTGAATACCTCTGAGCGCGTATCCACGCCACACTGAGTAGGGACGCAGGACTTAGAATGGTGGTATCCCGTGTCCCCAAAGTTGGGGTCTAGTAACTTCTTCCTGGTGCTGCTTATGATATGCCAGGCACTGCTGAGCATGTTTGTGTATCTCATTTAATCCATGTCACAACGCTGTAAGGTGCTGTTGTTTATCTCTGTTTTACAGATGAGGGATATAGGGGCGCATAGGGGGGTAAGCAGCTCCCCAAGGCCATGTAGGTAGTAAGTAGCAGAGCCACTTAAAGTGCTCCAAAAAAAAAAAAAAAAGGCCAGGGGTTGGTTTTCTTTACTAATTGGCCTAGGTATATATACATGGCACAATGAGTCATGAAGCTGTACTTACTTGAATTCTGGAGCTCTTTGCATTCTCTACCGTTTCCTCCCCTCCCAAGTTGTCTTCTCGGACCGAGTGTGCCCCTGATGCGATGCCATGGAGCTGGCCATCGGGTAGGGTGGAAGGAGGACACTACTTGAATTTGAGTTTTGAGGCGGGGAGGTCAGCTTTCTCATATTAAAAACACAATGATTCTCTTTTTCTTATATTCACTTACGTTTGCTTAATGGGCTTTAAAGGTGTAAATGAATCTAGGTCTTACTCATTTTGGAGCTTTTAATTCTTTTTTGTTGCTTAAAAAATTTTTGTACTTTAATGTAAATTTTTTTTTCATATTTTTTTTTTTCTTTTCAAGTTTTAACGTTAAGCTTGAAGAGCCTTTAATTCTTGACTAGGAATATATCCCGCTTCATCTTTTTCTTTTCTATAATCATGTGGGCCCAGTAACATAAAACTTCTCACCTTATATAAATGGCATGTTCAATCGGAAGAGAATGGGCAGTAGTTTTAGGGGCAGTAGAATGGAAAGAGGTTTTGATAGCACATTGATACGGAGTGTTATCTGCGTAGCATTGTAGCTAAGCGAAATCTAAGTGGTTTTAAAATCAGTTCCTATAATTTCCCCCATAAAATACTACAGCTGTATAAAACAAGTGTTTATAGTAATGGTTATTTAATTTTGTTCCCTCATTAAATTAAGATACAGATACCCTTTAAGATAAGATACTATTTTTTTTCTGTGCCATTTGAGGTCTTTTTTAATGGGTTCAGAGCCATTATGACTGTCCAGATTGAAATCTGTACTGTAAACTCTTAAAATTTTATGTGTCTTTCATGTAATACGTGTTGAATAGTGAGTTTTCCAAGTGGAGAAGTATTGTGCTTCTAACACGATGTCTTGCTTTACAGAATTCAATTCGTCATAATCTGTCCCTGCACAGCAAGTTCATTCGTGTGCAGAATGAAGGAACTGGAAAAAGTTCTTGGTGGATGCTCAATCCAGAGGGCGGCAAGAGTGGGAAGTCCCCCAGGAGAAGAGCTGCATCTATGGACAACAACAGCAAATTTGCCAAGAGCCGGAGCCGGGCTGCCAAGAAAAAAGCATCCCTCCAGTCTGGCCAGGAAGGTGCTGGGGACAGCCCTGGGTCTCAGTTTTCCAAGTGGCCTGCAAGTCCTGGCTCTCACAGCAATGACGACTTTGATAACTGGAGTACATTTCGTCCTCGAACTAGCTCAAATGCTAGTACTATTAGCGGGAGACTTTCACCCATCATGACTGAACAGGACGATCTTGGAGACGGGGATGTGCATTCGATGGTGTACCCACCCTCTGCCTCAAAGATGGCCTCCACTCTACCCAGTCTGTCTGAGATAAGCAACCCTGAAAACATGGAGAACCTTTTGGATAATCTCAACCTTCTCTCATCACCGACATCATTAACTGTTTCGACCCAGTCTTCACCCGGCACCATGATGCAGCAGACACCATGCTACTCGTTTGCGCCGCCAAACACCAGTCTGAATTCGCCCAGCCCAAACTACCAAAAATACACATACGGCCAGTCCAGCATGAGCCCTATGCCCCAGATGCCTATGCAAACACTTCAGGACAACAAATCAAGTTATGGAGGTATGAATCAGTATAACTGTGCACCAGGACTCTTGAAGGAGTTGCTTACTTCTGATTCTCCTCCCCATAATGACATTATGACTTCAGTTGATGCTGGGGTAGCCCAGCCCAGCAGCCGGGTTCTGGGCCAGAATGTGATGATGGGCGCTAATTCTGTCATGTCAACCTACGGCAGCCAGGCATCTCATAACAAAATGATGACTCCCAGCTCACACACCCACCCCGGACATGCTCAGCAATCGTCTGCGGTTAACGGGCGCGCCCTGCCCCATGCGGTGAACACCATGCCTCACACCTCGGGCATGAACCGCCTGACCCCATTGAAGACATCTTTACAAGTGCCTCTGCCCCATCCCATGCAGATGAATGCCCTGGGGGGCTACTCTTCGGTGAGCAGCTGCAATGGCTACGGCAGGATGGGCCTTCTCCACCAGGAGAAGCTCCCTAGTGACTTGGACGGCATGTTCATTGAGCGCTTGGACTGTGACATGGAGTCCATCATTCGGAATGACCTCATGGATGGAGATACATTGGATTTTAACTTTGACAATGTGTTGCCCAACCAAAGCTTCCCACACAGCGTCAAGACAACGACACATAGCTGGGTGTCAGGCTAAGAATTAGTGAGCAGGTAAGTTCACCCCAATATCGAAAAACCTTTTGAAAAATAGAGCTTAAAAGAGGAACACAGTAACTTGCCATGTATATCTTGCATGGTTAGGACTTCTTTGATATCAACTAACTGCCCCTTGCAGAGAGGCATCTTTTATCATTCATTCTCCATCCTTTTTGCAGCTTCTTAATTTTCCTTTTGAGCTCAAACATAAAGAAGCTTTCTTTAACTAGTTTAAAGACTTTTCTTTTGACAGTTAGATGGCCACATCTTTTTAGTAGCTTTTCAATAAATGAAGATATTTGATACAAATCAAATGCTGATAGGTTTTTTGTAAAGTGGAACTTTTCTCCATTGAATGATTTTAGAGCTGTTTTGAGAAAGCTCTAGCTTTTTGCCCCTAAGTATGTCTTGTCACTCTAGTATGTTAAGTTGAATTGATTTTAATTTGGCTATATTTTCATTGCGTATGTGTGTTGTGTGTCTTTTTTTTTCCCCCCTAGGCTACACTTAAAAGTACTTCAGATTGTCTGACAGCAGGAACTGAGAGAAGCAGTCCAAAGATGTCCTTCACCTCCCCCCTTTTAGTTTCCTTCATTTAAAAAAAAATGCAAGAGAAAACCTTCCTTTTTTTTTCCTTTCGTCAGACTTGGCAGCGAAGACATTTTTCCTGTACAGGATGTTTGCCCGATGTTTGCAGGTTTTGTGCTGCTGTAGATAAGGACTGTGCCATTGGAAATTTCATTACAATGAAGTGCCAAACTCACTACACCATATAATTGCAGAAAAGACTTTCGGATCCTGGTGTGCTTTCAAGTTTTGTATATATAAGCAGTAGATACAGAATTGTATTTGTGTGTGTTTTTGGTTTTTTTTTAAATATCCATTTGGTCCAAGGAAAATTTATACTCCTTTTGTAATACTGTGATGGTCTCATGTCTTGATAAGTTAAACTTCTGTTTGTACTACCTGTGTTCTGCTCAATTGCTGTATCACAAAGAACCGAGGTCTCTGTTCTGCACCTCCACCGAACAGCTTTGACCTGTTCACGTTGCCACAGAATTCACATGAGAACCAAGTCGCCTGTTATCAATCTGCTGAATTAATGGACTTGTCAAACTTTTGAAAAACAAAAAAGAGATTAAATGCCAGCCTTGTACAGGTCTTTTCTATTTTTTTTTTGTTTGTTTATTTTGTTATTTGCAAATTTGTACAAACATTTAAATGGTTCTAATTTCCAGATAAATGATTTTTGATGTTATTGTTGGGACTTGAGATCATTTTTGGAATAGATACTGAACTGTAATGTTTTTTTCTTAAAACTAGGGTCTACTTTGTTACATAGTCCGCTTGTAAATTTGTGGAATCACAGGTATTTGGGGGAAGCATTCATAATTTTCATTTTGTATTTCTTACTGGATTAGTACTAATTTTATACGTGCTTTACTGGTTTGTACACTTTGGGATGCTAATTGGTGATGTTTCTGACTAATCTTAAATCATTGTAATTAATACTTGCATATTCAACGTTTCGGGCCCTATTTGGGCAGAAAAGTGATGTATAGTTATGGACACTTTGCATTTCATATTTAGGAGAACTTAACATGTTTTTATGTGTGTGTTTTAAACAAATTTCATCCGCTTCTATTTAACTATGCGCAGCACACAGTGTCAGGTTTTCTGATAGGTGCCTGTGTGTTGCATTGTTACAGTGATTCCTGCGAGGCCTCATCATGTTTGTAGATCAGAAAGGGAGAGCTATAGCTAAAATGATGTTTCTTTATCAGACTGTGGGTTCTGATCAGCCTCACCTGTTTGAGCTTAGCTTCAGCACAAGTTTCCCCTCCCAATCATGTGCTCTTGTTTCGGTCCAGGGGGAGGTTGGTTTTGTAGCTGTGCCCTGGGGAATGATGTCAGCACTCTTCATCCCTGTCTCCCTTCTGCCTGTGGGTTACTCAGCACACTGTGGAAGTTTGAGATGAAGGTGGGAATTTACAATTGGGACTTGAATGATTTGTAGAATGCTTTGTGTTCCTAAGTACAGATGGCTACCAAATGGAATAAAGCTTGTTTAAAAATTGGGGCAATTAATTTGAAAACCAGCAAACCAACTGTAAGTTGTGCATTTGAATTTATTTTAAAAGCCTTGGCTTAAGTTAAGAATTTGAAGATTTCTTCAGCCTTTAGCAACCCAGAACATAATTCTAATCATTATGTTTTTAATACTTTCCAATTACCTGTAACTGACAGACCAAGTTAATTGGCTTTATGTCCTATTCAATCCATCAGTGTTTTCAAGCCATGTGGAAGCCCAAAGTCATCACAATAAAGGGAACAGGTGCACAACAATGTTCTTCGTGCCTTCTTGAGAAGGCTCTGATTTCTGTGTACATAGCCCAAATCACACTTGCTTTGTCTTGTATGTTAATTGCATCTCCATTGGCTTGGTTTTTTTCCTACATGTTTAACAAGAACACAAGTGCTCCTGATAGATTTCCTACAGGAGGCCAGCACTATTGTAAACTTCCCAGTGTGACTTTTATTTTTTTGAAAATTCATTGTGCAGCTACCATTCTAACCATCTTCATTGTTGGGCACTCCAAGATATGGCTGGGTTTAAAGACCTTAGCCCCTCTAAGCAGTGTCTCCTGTGTATGGAATTGAACTTTTTGGTGCCAAAGTACTCGTGTTGTCACTTCTGTTACTGTGGACTGTCACTTTCCTCCCATAAGGTTACTGCACCATTACACAGGAGCCTCAGAGCCCCTCATTCGTTCATTAAAGAGGCAACTACTGCTAAAGTCACTGTTAAAACCTTCCCACTTCATAAAGTGATGTTTAGAAAGATGTTTCTTCCTCCTGAGCCTGGGTAGATATCCCCGCCCCCCATTTTTTCTTTGTTTTGAAATCTTAACAGGAATCCTAGGTAGCTCTCCTGGTACACTGAAGTCCAGAGAAAAACACCTTGCCTGTCTGGAAAACAAACATTATTTGGCCTCTGATAGTTCTTTTTCTGTAAGAATACTGACTTTCTGGAGTAATGAGTATATCAGTTATTGTACATGATTGCTTTGTGAAATGTGCAAATGATATCACCTATGCAGCCTTGTTTGAGTTATTCCTTCTGGTTTGTACTGTTATTAAAAGCATATTGTATTATAGAGCTATTCAGATATTTTAAATATAAAGATGTATTGTTTCCGTAATATAGATGTATGGAATATATTTAGGTAATAGATGCATTACTTGGAAAGTTCTGCTTTGACAAACTGACAAAGTCTAAATTAATGAACAGATGCTGTATCCCAGTGAGCAGTAAATCAGTGAAACATCCCAAGGAGAGGATAAGGACACTTAGAATGGAAACAGTTCTCCAAAGAGATACAACTTGGACTTGTTCAACTGCTGGATATATACTGCCAATAATCCCCTCCTCCACCTTAGTATTTTTTACATCCAGCTCGTGAGAGTTTTTAATTTATAAGTGATTTTAAATGAGAAGGTTTTTTTAGTTCGGAAGTAATCATTCAGTACAAAATGCGATGTGGTTTATACAAACAAAACAGCCTGGCATTGTACTGGGCCCCTCCTTGAGGTGTAGGGCACAGCCGGCAGCGTGGCCAGGGATGGCCACATAAGTCCCGCCCGGACATAGTCGCACCCTCCCACATTTCACTACCCGAGTTCAGTAACAGTGCAGATTCCACGTTCCTGTCCCGATACTCTCTGAGAAGTGCCTGATGATGCTGATGTACTTACAGACACAAGAACAATCTTTGCTATAATTGTATAAAGCCATAAATGTACATAAATTATGTTTAAATGCTTTGGTGTCTTTCTTTTCTAACTGTGTAGAATAAGTTCTTAGGAATTTTTGTGTGTGTGTGTGTAGCTATCAAGTACTTGAGTTAAATCTTGTCAGCCACAGTGTCATGGTTTATTCAAAGCTGGTATTCCCTTTGGAGGAAGGGGGAACAGTCCCTCTGGGACCAGTCTGTAGCCACGCTGCCCCCCCCCCCCCCCCCCCCCCCCCCGGAGATAAAGAACAAGCACAATCCTTGGTAACAAACAACCCTGGAGTACTTCATCTTTGGAATGTGTGAAACTACATCTGGGCCAGTAATTACTAGGCATGTGAAATTGCGTGTCAGAACAAACCGTGCTGAAGGTAGAAACACCTGAGGGCAAGTTAGGGTCTGACTAGGAGGTCACAGAGCAGACACTGGATGGTGTGGCTTTGCAGGAGCATATGTGCTCCAGCGGACCAGCCCTCCTCTAAGTGGCTGCAGATCAGAACTTTTTATGTTTGCATTTAAAAATGCCTGAGGAATGAACTGGGATTAGATGAAGGTGGTTAAAATGCATTTTTACTAATAAATCAGTATGAAGTCTAGTCTCTTCTTTCTTCTGACCAGGCAAGGGAATGAATGAATCGGACTAGCAAGGGAAGTAGGTTATTCTAATGTTTATTGGTTTAGACACCAGAAGGTCACTTCAGCTTTCACAGTTGGTGTGTTATTTTGGGTTTGTTTTTTTCTTTTTAAACCCCCTTCCAGCAGTGGAACCCTTTGTTTAAAATACACGGTAGTCGGAAGACCAGTGTGTAGAATCCCAGATCCTGGGGCCTCATGCACAGATCAGTTTGAAAACTGCTGATCTAGTCCAAATGCAGAAAACTGCCTTGATCATATCACCAGCACACACATCAGCCGGCCTTACATAACCCTCTTTGCATATACACGAAATCATGCATCTAGTGTCGTTGCTTGAGATCAGCGTCCAAGTTTTACATTAATTCATAAGAAGGAGCAACATAGCAGGAAGTTTCCCTGAGTGATCCTCTGGGACGATCTCAGTGCTTCACTCATTAAGCCGGGAGAGACTTAACTTCCTAGGACAGTATCTAGGCCCCTGCTGTGAACAGAGATGACAGTAGAATCCAGGTGTGTACCTAGGATTGTTTCTCAACCTGTGAACCAGCCACACTGGAGGACTTTGCCTTGGCTATTGTTTCTCCATGTTTGAGGTGGCCTGTAACAAAGATGGTGCTAGTTAAACTTACACTGTTGGTGTGGTGAGGTTAGGAAGGTGGAGTGTCATGCTAAGTGGCAGTCTCTGAAGTAGACACCGTCACATACACATTGGACCTGGTACCATTTGATAGTGTTCACTGAGCCTGCAGCTGGGCTGTGGCCTCTAAAATGAAGGTATATTCATGGTAGGTTTCTTTATTGTAATTTATTATTTGGGTATAAAAATTGCTCTATTGATAACATACATGGACTATGGGACGTTTCTGAGTTTAAGTGACAGGGCTGATGATGGGGGAAGGCAGGTGGCTGTGTGCTGGGATGGAGGAAGGAGACAAGCAGGTAGTCCTGGGAGGATGTGGGTGCATGATATGTCAGGAACCCAGACATGGAGTGGATCCATACGCCTTGGAAGCTACACAGTATTTTGGGGCATTTAGAAGTAAAGAAAGAGCTTTAGTTTTTTTGTGTGTGTGTGTTTTTTTTCGAGACAGAGTCTCACTCTGTTGCCAGGGCTAGAGTGCCATGGCGTCAGCCTAGCTCACAGCAACCTCAAACTCCTGGGTTCAAGCGATCCTCCTGCCTCAGCCTCCCGAGCAGCTGGGACTACAGGCATGTGCCACCATGCCCGGCTAATTTTTTTCTATATATTTTTAGTTGGCCAATTAATTTCTTTCTGTTTATAGTAGAGACAGGATCTTGCTCTTGCTCAGGCTGGTTTCGAACTCCTGACCTTGAGTGATCCTCCTGCCTTGGCCTCCCAGAGTGCTAGGATTACAGGCGTGAGCCACCACGCCTGGCCGAGAGCTTTAGTTTTTGAAGTCAACTGGGAGAGGAGGGTTTTTGTGCATGTGTCTAGCTTTAGCAATACGACTGTTACGGGGGAAGGCTCTATGCTGAAGCTAGAGGGGGAAAAAGACTGAGGCCAAATTTTCTTAGCTTCACTGGGGGTGGGGGTGGGGCACTTCCCACCCCACCTCATCCCTCAGTATTTCCCATAAATTCCAAGGTTGAAGGAAGTTCTTGCCATTAGTACCTTTATCATGTTCACATCTCCCCAGAGTGAAAGTCTTGTTTGCTTGGCAGCCATTGGTGGAAAACAGAGATGTGCATCCATAGGGACCATGCTGGGTTCTTGGAGTTACTGCAAACATTAGCCTGGGTTGTAACGTTACTAAAATTGCTGCCCAAGTCAATGACCTTAGATGAGACAGCTGCTTAAAAGTGGGCTCGCCGAATGCAAACTAGTTGAGATATTTGTTTCCCAAGAAGTTCCCTACCATGGACCCGTACTAAGGAAATACAGAGACATGTTAGCTTACTCGATCTTGACCTCACCTGGTCTACAGAGCAGACTCTGTAGGACTCCACCCCCACGTGCCCATCTGGAAGACAGGGAGGAAGAGGAGAGGGACAGACTGAGGCTGGTCACCCAGTTCACAAGAAATGGTTAAACTTAGAGGAATTCTGTGAGCCGATTTTAAACACCTCCATTATTAATTAAATTAAGAGAAACTTACTGTTATATTTAAAAACAAAGATAGTAAATCCTCAAAGTCATCACTAACTACTACATTGCACTCATCTGCTGTGGAGGTTACTTAGGGTGGCTGGGTCTGTGTGATGGGGACACTAATATAATGGTGTGCTACTGCCGTGCTGTCGCTGAGCAAAGTTTCAGCTTCGCGAATATAATTTGAATGAGGGTGAGAACGAGTTTAACAGTTAAATCACATCAGCTAAGTTTATTGAGAAATCTATTGGGAAAAAAGTAGATTGGGATGCAAGTCCATTTGTCAACTCCTGGTCAAATTGCCACCATATGTTGGCTACAGATATATGCCACTGTATGTTGGCTACACCATATGTTGACTAAAGAGTTCAGCAAAAATCAATGAAAGCATTCTGTGAGAATCAATTGACCTGATAGAATGTACAGTAAAGAGGATTGTATATTTTATTATTTGTAAATTGTTTGCTACTCATATCAGCAAATTCCTAATAAATTTATGTATGTATATGCAGACATACATTGTTACATTGTTTCCCGCAGAGCAAGTGGTTCAAACATTTCCTGGCACACCACTGACATTTTTATTTTTTTTGAGACAGAGTCTCACTCGGTTGCCCGGGCTAGAGTGCCGTGGCGTCAGCCTCGCTCACAGCAACCTCAAACTCCTGGGCTCAAGCGATCCTCCTGCCTCAGCCTACCGGGTAGCTGGGACTACAGGCGTGTGCCACCATGCCCGGCTAATTTTTTCTATATATATTTTAGTTGGCCAATTAATTTCTTTCTATTTATAGTAGAGACGGGGTCTCGCTCTTGCTCAGGCTGGTTTCGAACTCCTGACCTTGAGCTATCCTCCCGCCTCAGCCTCCCAGAGTGCTAGGATTACAAGCGTGAGCCACCGCGCCCGGCCACCACTGACTTTTTAATGAAGGCATTAAAGGACTAGCGATTTTGACGACCTCGAGGAACAGGCAGACTAGGAATAAGAGAATAAGAACAGGAAGCTGAGGGAAGGTCCAGGGTGTGGTCATGGCATCAGGTGACCAAAAAGGGATGTTTGGATTCAGTCTAGGGGCTGCACTTGGGGATCGGGAGGGCCGCATGTGACTTTGAGGCTGCATGTTCCCCACCCCTGGTAGGAGCTGATGAGTCCTCAAGAGTGGATGGGGCCTGTGATGCACTCAGAGCTAACCAAGGGGACAGCGGGACTTGGGGTGGAGAGAGTCCCATGCAGGTGCCAGAGCCCTTGATTTGGGGAAGAAGCCAGGAGGCAGTAGCAGGCGGACATCCGTGGCTGGGAAAGGTACACAGTGGGGTAGCTGGATGCCGTGAGCATCCACACAAGGCCTTTAACATGAGGGTGGAAGTGGAAGCTTCTGGAATTGGAAAAGAAATGCAACAGGATGCCAGCTCTGCTTTGGAGACGCATCGTGTGTCATGGGAGTGATTACACTTGCTTACCGAAGTTGCTGTGGAAACTAAATGACCTGAGTTAATCCCGTATCCCTGTGCCCAGCACATAAAAAGGGCTCACAAAATAGGGGTGACCAAACATTCTGGTTTCCTTAGAACAGGCTGTTGTCCCAGAATGATTATTAAAAGCTCCTCTTGTCACTCTCAACATGTCCAGGTGTGGGTGATTGTACGTTCACCCTATCATCAAATAACTGCTCTTTAATTAATTCCTAGAACCCTCGCCTCACAGTGGGCATACCAAGAGCCCCCGATGGGTGAGAGGACCCAGGGAGCCCCTGTGTCGTGGGCTGGAGGGTTAGCCTTCTGAAGGAATGTTAGCCTCGTGTCTGAGTAGCAGATTAAAATTTAATCTATGGCGTACTAAGGTCTCCCCCAATTCAGATGTTGAAATCAGTTGTGGAGGGTGTTGGGAGGTGGGGCCTTTGGGAGGTGATTAGGTCATGAGGGTGGAGCCCTTATGAATGGCATTAGCGCCCTCACAAAAGAGACCAAAAAGAGTTACCTGGCCCCAGGTGAGGAAACAAGTGAGAAGGCGCCATCTATGAACGAAGAAATGGACCTGGATCTTGAACTTTCCCGTTTCCAAACCTGAGAAATAAACTTCTGTTTTCTATAGTGCATGGTGTTTTGTTGTAGCAGCCTGGATGGACTAAGCACACAAGCTTCTTCCCAACCTTCCTTTGCATTTTCATCTCCTCCACCCTATGGGCAAGTCCCACTTATATTCCCTTTGATGCTTCCTGCCTTTTTGCATGTTGGAAGGTCTGTTTATCCGGAATACCTTTTCACCTCCTTTCCTTGTCAATCAAGGTCCAGCTCAAAGCCTTGCCCTACCCTTCAAGCCCTTGTATCAGAGCTGTGACACAGGTGAACCCGATGAGTTCAGGACTCCTTTTCCAGATACAGGCATCTGACTGTATTTAGCTGTGGCTAAATAACAGTAACCTCAATAACCCTACTGAGGCATCCATCCCTACAGCCATCCCACCAAGAAGTTCAGAGCTGGGCCTGCCTGACTTAGGGTCATCACCAAGCTCCCAGCGAGTCTAAAGCAACTGACCAACGCACTTGACCACTGGACACAGCCAAAGGCATTCCTCTTTGGTGAGCCAGTCTGCAGCTGCCAACATTCCAGCAAATTAAAAGCAGACCAAGAAGCCCCAAGTATTTTAACAAGTCTGGAGCTGCTATTCACTTTCTTCAACCAAGGCGAGTACAAAGATGAGAGACGGGATGAACAACGATAAAATGTCTAAAAAGGATCACTGGCCTGCCTTCCAGCCAGCCCTCTCCATGGCTGCAGAGTCCTCCCTTTCCGTAACAGCTTTTCTCTGGACTCAAGGGACAGAGCCAGCCTTCACTTAGCTCTCGCCTCCAAAATTGCCATTAATAAGACTAGTTTGTCTCCCTTGCCCCTGAAAGGGCCGTGTGTCTATAGAAACAGCTATGCTGTGCGTTGTGCTAATCTTGGGACACTTATAGCCTCTGAGTTAAAAGAAAAGAAAAAAAACCAAACAGCTGGCCACCCTTAATTTTATAGATGGTTGATTTGTTTTCACACCCCTCACCTGAGAAGGACATAAGCACTGTCATTTGTGGATTTGCCTCAGTGTTATGTCATCGGGCTGTCTCCACTTCTCCCCAGCCAGATGGGATTGGATAAAAATATGTGGAGTTCATGTTCTGTTTTTTTAGAATATTATTTTGAAACATTTGAGATACTCAAATATTTTTTTGAAATATTTTGAAATGAAATATTACTTTGAAAAGAAGGTAATCGATTGTCGTCCTTTGCAAGATAAAACTTTTTTCTACCCAAGCAATGGCTTAGTAAAAAGGAGGCACGGCCTAAAGTCAGGCAGTTCTGTTTAGAAGTAACTGTGACGTTGTGATAAAAACAGACCCTGATTGGAAAATTTCATTTATTCTTGTAAACACATCCTCCGAGACTTCGTAAGTTCTTAGAGCCCTATTAGCTATATTTTAGACATTATCTTTAAGTTTCTAGTTCCCTTCCGACTACTTTTTTCTGTCTTCAGTAATTGATATTCCATTAAAAGCATGGATATAATTTTCAAAACCCTGGATGGGGCTGGCTGGAAGCATTTAACAGCTGTATGGAATCTCATGTAACCATCATGTGCCTTTTTTTGGAAACAACAATCTGAGCAATTGTCCTTGTCTTTTGTAAGAAAAATCACATGCTTAAAAAAAATAGATGGCTAGCAATAATTCTGTTGTCACTTGGTTACTGGCAGGAGTAGGGAGAGAGGGAGGAAGACATAAGAAAAATGCTTTCTTGGATCCCTCAGCCACACCAATCTGCAAACCTTTCTGGAGTAAATAATTTCCTTTGTCATTTCTGGGTAACTAAAAAAAGGCGTCGGAATGTTTCCAGGCTTGGGCATTCTGTTATGTAATACGTTTGGAGTTTGAGTTACCTTACATTGCTCAGAGAGTTGGCTCAAAACCCAGCCGTTTTTACCCTTTGCTGGATCTGAGTGTTGGGGAAACTGATATGAATTGAATGAATGAAAATTCAGTCTTTTTTATGGACAATAATGCCCCCTCTGGGATTAGAATTTCTTAATTGGCAGCAAGAAGTTTGAGTCGGTTTTGCAACCCAAAGGTGCTGTTCCAAAATCAAGCCGCCCTTTGCCTCAAATGTCCTACCCAGGAAGAGAGCTGCAGGCTTAGCCCTGCCCGGGAAGCTCTTGTCGCTTGTAGATTCCAGAGAATAAAGGCCCCTAATATGAAATGTGTGAAAGCAGCAAGGCTGGGCATTGACCAGAACAAAACAAGTGTTGGAATTGGGTGTTTCTCTGCAAAATAAGCTGATTTTTCTTTTCCAGGGCAGTTTTAATACTTGTGGAAGAAAAACTACAATTAAGAAAAGTGGATGGATTATTAGGAAAGACTTTTTATTTAAAAAGTTTTGTGATTTTAATAGCACTCTGCATTTTAATACCTTCCATAAGAGGATACCAACCACTTCTGCCAATGCGAATTCCTCAGCCTCCCTTTGAATTAAAAAGAGTAGAGCGAACCCATTTGCTGTGGGCCACAGGCTAGTGAAAAGTGTCCTGGGGGAGGGAGGGAAGCTTAGTTACCAAAGACCCTGAGGGAGCCTGTTGGGAGAGAACTTTAGAAATGAGACATGGTCTTTCACAGAGTGTGAGCTGCTAACCGAACAATGGAATTACTTGGGAAGATTTGCAAAAATGCAAACTCTGGGGTCTCCCAGACCCATGGAATCATAGAATCTGGATGGGGATGTGATGGTGGAGGAATCTGTATTTTAACTGTTCTGGGTGATTTCTATGAATGCTGAAGTTTGAGACCCTCCCCTAGTCTATGGAAATGCCGTCCCATTTTCTGCTATTCGTTCATTCATTCATTCAGCAGTTCCATTTCTTCGCTGAGCACCTGCTGGGTAGCAGACCCTATGCAGGGTCTAGGGACAGACAAGCCCTCCTTCATGGTGAGGCTGGCAGCCTTCACTTCTCTCCAGATGTATGCAGAGGGTTAGCAGAAAGGAGTCATGAAATATTCTTTAAAAATAGGCGATTTGGAGCAAATAAATACTAGCCTGATACCAGGCCTTGAAACTCTAAAATTTCCATCATTCATCAGAGGACTTTCCCTGCCTGGCCGGCCATGGGTGCTGCATAAACAAGGTGGACAGCCTGGCCGCCTTCTCCCGAGGTGCTCACAGATCTGGGCTGCTCTGGCCTCTCATCTGGTCTAGCCAGCGTGGGGACCAACCCCTGGAGAGCACCGTGGAACAGCATGAAGGCAGTTTGAGCCAAGAGGCAGACCTGGAGATACGGCCGATTTGATCCAGGGGAACCTTGTGCCTGAGCTAACTGCCTCCAGGCCCGGCCTCAGAAAGGTCTGCTTCCCATTGGAAATGAGGCCTTTCTTTCCTTTCCTTTGCTTTTCTTCTTATTTAGTAGCTGCAGGAGAGAAGCGGCCCCTCATGCAGGATCTTTGAGGGAACGTGGGCTGGCCCAGCTGCTGGCGCTGAGGTGAGCTTGCCATCCAGAGTGGACACGCCTCGCCCTGGGCAGGCCTGATGCAGCTGCAGGGTGCAAGGCCTCTCCTCCAAACTGGGGAGGAAGGAGCAGCAGTCAGATCGGAGCCACCCTGGGGCAGGGCCAGACACTCCATGATGATAACACATCGGCACTTCATTTGGGTGGTGTCCTCAGGCCGAGCTTTGTTCCACGGATCACTTGATGTCACTGCCCCTGTGCCTGCCTGGATTTTTTTTTATTTCGTTTGTAAAGTGTCCCCAAAAGTAGGACATAAATCAATCTCTGTTGCAAAAAGCATCATATCCAATGCAACCTAACCTTTTCTGGTGACTCAGGGTCATCATTAGGAACATGTGTGATTTGGGCAGAGTGGGTGTCCAGAGATGTCCTCAGCACTGTTGAGGCAGATCCTGATGCTGGACTCTGTCCTTCCTCCCCACTCCCTTGTCTTCCTCTCTCTTCCTCTCTCTTTCCCTTCCTCGCTCCCTTCCTTCTCTGTGCGTCTCAGTCTTTTATATTATGAAAAATTTCAAACAAAAAAAAGGTAGAGTGAATAAAAAGTATAATGAACCTTGGCCGGGTGTGGTGGCTCACACCCGTAACCCTAGCACTCTGGGAGGCCAGGCAGGCAGATCACTCAAGGTCAGGAGTTCAAAACCAGCCTGAGCAAGAGCGAGACCCCCATCTCTACTAAAAATAGAAGTTAATTGGCCAACTAAAAAATATATAGAAAAAATTAGGCGGGCATGGTGGCGCATGCCTATAGTCCCAGCTACTTGAGGGGCTGAGGCAGGAGTTTGAGGCTGAGTCACCTGAGTCCAGGAGTTTGAGGCTGCTGTGAGCTAGGCTGATGCCACGGCACTCTAGCGCCGGCAACAGAGTGAGACTCTGTCTCAAAAAAAAAAACAACAAAAAGTATAATGAACCTCCATGTGTACTCATTACTCTGGTTGAATAATTACCAACTCTTGGCCAAACTTGTTTCATACACAGTCACGCATCACTTAATGACGGGGACATGTTCTGAGAAATCGTCGCTAGGCGATTTTGTCATTGTGTGAACATCACAGAGTTACTTACACAGATCTAGACGGTATAGCCTACTGCACACCCAGGCTGCGTGGTATGGCCTATCGCTCCTAGCCTACACAGCTGCACAGCGTGTTACTGCACCGAATAGGTAGGCAATTGTAACGCAATGGTATTTGTGTATCTGGATGTATATAAAAATAAAAAAGGGCCAGTAAAAATACAGTATAAAAGATTAAAAATGGCACACGTGTACGGGACACTTACCATGAGTGGAGCTTGCAGGACTGGAAGTTGCTCTGGGTGAGTCAGGGAGTGAGTGAGGGGAGGGTGAGTGTGAAGGCCGGGACATTACTGCACACGACTGTAGACTTTATAAACAGTGTGCACTTAGGCTACACTAAATTGATTAAAATATATTTTTCTTTCTTCAAGAATAAATTCACCTTAGCTTACTGTAACTTTTTTACTTAAACGTTTCAATTTTTTAAAAAATGTTTGATTCTTTCTTATGTAATAATTTAGGTTAAAACACAAGCACATCATATAGCTGTATGAAAATATTTTCTTTCTTCATAGTTCTATAAGCTTTTTCTATTTTTAAAATTTTTTTATTTTTTAAAAAAAATTTTTACAGGCTTTTGTTAAAAAACGAAGACACAGACACACATTAGCCTAGTGAGTATTATCAGCATTGTTGTCTTCCACCTCCACATCTTGTCCCACTGGAAGGTCTTCAGGGGCAATAACAGGCCTGGAGCTGCCATCTCCTGTGATAACAGTGCCTTCTGGAAACCTCCTGCAGGACCTGCCTGAGGCTGTTTTACAGGTAACTTTTTTTATACAGGTAGGAGGAAAAACACTCTAAAAGAATGATAAAAAGTACAGTCTAGTAAACACATACACCAGTAACATAGCCGTTTATAATCAAGTATTGTGCCCTGTACGTAATTGTGCTGGGCTTTCATGCGACTGGCAGCGCAGGTTTGTTTACACCGGCATCAGCGCAGACGTGGGAGTCAAGCGTTGCTCTATGGCATTGCTCACTAGGTGACAGGGATCTTCAGCTCCATTGTAATCTTACAGGCCCACCGTAGTATATGTAGTCACTGGTTGTGTGTATATATGTGTGTGTGTGTGTGTCCAGGTGTGTGCCCAGTAGCTGAAAGTGAAAAATAAGGGCCACGAGGGGTTCGAAAGTGAAGTCGATTCGCAGTTCGTTCTCCCTGGGCTGGTGAAATGGAAGGCACTGTCCCCGGGATATGCTGCGTGGGTCTGAACAGGCCCGGGAAACCAGGGACACCTTCTGGGGTAGGGGGGTGTTTGGCTGGCCTCAAAGGCTGGGAGGATTTCCATATGCAGGTTTGGGCTGGGGGAGTGAGGCTCTTACGGTGGATGGTCTTTTAAAGGTCTGGACCAAAGCAGGAGGGCAGGAAAGTACAGGAAAAGGGTGGGCAGGTCAGCCTGGCTGGAGGTCAGTGGCCTGGACGGGGGCCAGAGGGGGCCGGGCTCCTCTGTGCGGCAGGACTGTGGGGAGCTGGAAGGCCAGGCTCCGGCAGGTGCCAGAGTCAGGGACACAGAGGCTGAGCCTGGTGTTTGGAACAAGGGGCTTATTTGAAAGGGCCTGTGGAGGTTGAGGAGACGTGTGTGTGCAGAGAGGGAGGCAGAAGGTCCCCATCACACAGGGGCGTTTGTTTTGTGGACACTGGGGTCACCTGGGAAGCAGGTCTGGCCTTGGTTCCCTGGCCTTGACTGCTGCCTGCTCCGTGTCTTACTGAGGTGTGAGGAAGAGTCCTGTTTCGACAAGGAACCACACCTGCTCAGAGGGAAAATAATCTCCTTGTCAGGCTCTTTCACTTTCTGGGAACCAGCTCACTGGCCCAACGGAGTCACTGTGCCCAGGGGTAGTCACGGAAGCTTCCATGGGTGGTCTGGAGCGCCCTGGGGGTGTGTGGTGTTTGGCCCCACCAAGTCACTAAGCAGCCCATGGTCACTCCCCATGGAAATGCTGTCTCCTGGGCTTGCCTCAGGTGTTCATAAGGCAGGTTCGGGTTTGGGGATGAATGTGCTGGCTTCTCAAGTCGTGGCTAGACAGCGCCCGCCGGGCCTGTTTGCTCTCCCTTTCTCTTCGCTCCCAAGTTGTGTCGGGAGATTTGAGGAACTTCTGACTCATCTCAGCAAGTGACTGTGGCCTTTTTGCAAAAAGCTGTGTCCCAAGGGAAGAGGCAAATGTGACCCAGGTAGGTGCCAGCAGTCACATGGCTTGCAGGGATGACAAGCTCAGACAGGACTTTATGGCTGAGTGTGATGGAAACCACAGCACATGATTCTTGGGAGCAGGTCAGCGCTGGCCGGGAGGATGTTTGGCTCTGTTTGTGTTTGAACAGTCTGACAACAGCTCTAAAGCTTCACAGCTGTGAGGTATATCAGGTACTGGAGGACTTCTGGACTTAGGTTAACCCTGGGGTCTCGAGACTAGAACTTCAGCTTTAAAGAATGTAAGCAATGAAACAGCACTTAGAAACGGAAGCCCTCGAGCTCCCTGTGTATTCACTTCTTATCCACTCTGGAAACCGTGCTAAGAGAAGCCCTTCCAATCATTAAATTTCTGAAGAAATGGACTTGAGATGTATTGCCATATTTCTTCTTCTAGGAGTTGACCCCTGGATGCCAAATAAATATCTCCTTGATCTTCCGGGATCCTAATGTTTTTACTTGGTCCCACTGGATATAGTCGAGCTAAGTCCTTCCTGGAAAGTTGCAAGTCACGCTACGGAGGGCGCTTAGCCTGGCCTCAGCTACCCCTTCCTCTTTGCAACTGTGATTGGGATTGATCAAAGGGATTAGTACCTAGAGAATCGTGTCCTGCCACGAATGCAGGCTCTGGGCCTCTCTGTGTCCCAGGCGGGAGCTGCGTGGGAGGCAGTAGGAAGGAGTGGTTAACAGGGCTGGAATTTGGACACAGACTCAAGGTCAAAGCCTGGCTTGTCCACCTACCAGTTATGTAACCTTAGGCAAATGCCTTCCCTGAGCTGAGCCTTGCTTTATTCATTGCTGAAATAGGATGAGAAGACCTTGCTTTCTGGCTAGAAAGCTGGGAGGAGGACACGGTGCAGTGACTGTCGGCCCCCAGCTCGGTGCTGGGGTGGAGGCCGCTTGTCCGTCTGTGTTAGCACCCGACACTCTGCCGCCGGGGCTCTCTGAGTCTCCTCCACAGGGGAGATCTTAGGATCTTCATTTTCAGGAGAGGAGATGGAGGCGAAGCAGCTGGCCCAGGGCGCGGGTGGTCAGCGGTGGTGTGGACATGGGCGCGAGGCCTGCCCGGCTGCCCTTTCCATGACGCCAGGCCTGCTCCGGAGGTGACAGGGCCCGCCAGCCTGTGTGGGCTCCAAGAGACTGCCGCAGCCCTTTGAAGCTCTTTTAAACTTCTTCACCATTTCAGAATCATCACTGGAAAATTCTGTTCATCAGACATGTGCCCTGCCAGGTCATCCGGCAGCCCAAGTGCTCTTTTTTTTTGCCAATAAAACAGGCCGCAAGGTCCAGCTCTGGTTCACTTTCCTGCGAGCCTTGGTGTTAGGAATAATCCTCCCAACTGGTTTTGGTTAGAGTGTCTTAGGTGCCAGGCGTGGAGGTAAAAGCTTTACCTGCGTTACCTCATTTAATGCCTGCATCGACCCCGGAAGGAAGGCGATTTTACTCCTATTTTCCTGAAGCGGAGTCTGGGATTGGAAAGGTTAAGAATTTACCCCATCTTGTTGAATGGAGCCTATATGTCCATACCGTTATGGATTGAAAGGCATCTCCCAAACTCTTCTTTTTGGAACTGATGATTCTAGAACAAATAACCCAGGATTCAAGAAAAAAGGGTGTTGGAATGAAACCCACTGTATAAACCAATAAGCAACCATTACACAGAACTGTGGTGAAACCTTCAAGACTTTGTGGGGCTGTTACACCAGATTTTGCAGGGAGAGCTCACTTCTACTCAGAATCTTCCTGTTCCAATGTTACTAGTAAATGTGTAAGCTCTGACTTTTGTGCAGAGCTTTAAATACTTTAAATTGTGCAACAATTCTTTCTTGGGAAAGAAGCCATTTGATGGTCTGGGGCTGTCACTTCACCAGCTTGACTACAGTATTAATAATAACAGGACGCCAAGGCACAGCCTGTGTGCAGTCCCGCGACATGCACGGCGGCTGAAACACACTCAGATCGCTGCTTAGCAATTCAGCTCCCATTTGTGGGGCCACGTTCATGCATTGGTGATCGGTTTCCATTTTCATTGCAACATCCCAGAGATGGGAGACAGCAGTTCCACACTCTGTAGAGTTTTAAACCTGTGGGACATGAGTTATGGTGCTGTCATTTTATATGTTATCTGTTCTCACAAATCATTTGCATTAATATCAAAGGTAAAAAGTTAAGAACTAAGTAGTTAAGGGAGAGCAAAGTGATTCATTAAAAGACTTTCTCTTCACTACTGTTTCTCTTTTTGTTTTTTCAAGTCATCTTTTTATGCCCCACTCTTTATTATACAGAATTTCTAACATGCACACATGTAGAATAGCACGATGGTCCCTATGTGCTCATTACCTGCTGCCCCCAATCTCTCCTACGCCAGAGTATTTTGAAGCAAAATGCTTGGAGTTATCTATAAATATGTGTAAATACTTCAGTATTTATCTTGAAAGATAAGAACTATTTTCTTAAAAAAAAACCCACAGCATAACCATGCTTTAAAAATCAGCAGTAATTCCTTATTGTTCATTAGTGTTCATATTTTCCTGATAGTCTCACACATTTTTTTAAGTTTTATCGAGGCCTAATTTATAAACTATAAATTTCACCCGTTGTAAACGTACAGTTTGATTTTTAGTAAATTTATACAGTTGTGCAAACATCACCACAATCCAGTTTTAGAATACATCTGTATTTTAAATAGTTTGTTTGCATTGGGGTTTTATTAAGGTCCATATGCTGTGACTGCCTGTCTTTTGAGTCTCTTTTAATTGATTGGTTTGCCCTCTCTTTTTTCCTTGCCTTCTTTTTTCTTTTCAATGAAGAAATGAGTCTTTGTCTTTAGAATTTCCAAGTCTAGATTTTGTCAGCTGCATCACTATAGTGGTATTTAGCATGTCCCTCTTCCCCTGTATTTCCTGCAAATTGAGTTTAGAAGCTCCATCAGATTCAGGTTAAATTTGTTTTGTTTTATTTTTAGCACAGTTGCATGCATCATAGAAGGTGTAGTGTACTTCCATAGGATGCCAGGGTGTGTGATTATTTCTGTCTTTGTGATGTTAGCAACCTTCGGTGATTATTACTTAAATGCATTATTCCATTAGGATTGCAAAATGGTGCTTTTTCTAATTTCATCTTTCCTTCTTCCTTTATTACCTGGAATATTCCTCTAAAGATAAACTTCTCCTCTTGAACTATTCAGTAATTCTAAAGTTTAATTCAAATATACAAGGCAAGATAAATGCTTAATTCTTTTGGTTTATTTACCATTTTTCAAAATAATGAGTTTATTCCCCAGCATCCTCCAAAGGCCACTGGTGAATTTTGTTTTGTTTTTTAGTGTCATTATAAAGTGCGAGATTGAAACATTCTGGAAGTATTTCAATCCGTTGTGGTTATTATCCTCTGTGATGCTCAATTGTTCCATCTTTGGCCAGTAAGGATCTAGTCAAGTTGGCGGCACGTCAGTTCTTTTGGACGTGACTCTAGTAGTTTTTGGTAGCTTCTTTTCTTTGTGGTATGACAAAAATTTCCAGGATTATCTGGTACATTTTGTACCAGAGATCTGGAATCAGTGACTTCTTCAAGAAGCACTGGTTCCTTTTAGTGGAAAATTGTGCTAGAGATCCCAGTTTGGGTGCTAGGGGGCTCATTAGGACAGGATAGGTTATTTTTCATTGGGATTTTTAGTGGATAAAGCTAGAATGTTTTAGATAAAATACATCATTAGTTCATACTGTTCCTTCCCATTCAAATTCAGGACCATAGGATTTTATTTAGTCTAATTGACATTACGTGTGTATCTCCTTCTTCCACTCTGAATGTTCTCATTTTCAACCACACCAATGTGATCACTTATTTCCTTCATCAGCACACATAGCAGCCTTAGAATAACTATTCCAGCACTACTACAAATAGTACGCTCACTGAAAACAGTTTAAACTCTTAAAAGTTGTTTTTTACCCCCTTTTCTAGGATCTTCTACTAAGGAATGTATTAATACAATAACAAACATCACTGAGTTTGTTTGTTTTTAAAATTTAGAGATGAGGGTCTCACTATGTTGCCCAGGCTGGACTTGAACTTCTGGGCTCAAGTGATCCTCCCACCAAAGCTTCCTGAATAGCTGGGACTATAGGCATGTGCCACCACATCAGACAACAACACTGAGTTTTAAAGTCACTTGGAAATAATCTCTCTGTGTGGTTATTCCAGTAAAGGATAAAAGTTTGAGTTTGTTTGCTTCACTTCACTTTCACTTTTTTGGAAGTGCCTTTTTTGTTTAATAGCTTTATTGAGATATAATTTACATATCATAAATTCACTCATTTTAAGTGTACAATTAAATTTGTTAGTAAATTTATAGAGTTGTACAACCTTCACCAGAATCTAATTTTGAACATTTCTATCACCCCAAAAAGCATCCAGCACCATTTATTGAAAACATTATCTCTTCCTTATTGAATTGCCTTGGTATTTTTGTTGAAAATCAGTTGATCATAAGCATAAGGATTTCTTGATTCTCAATTCTCCTTCATCCATCTGTATACCTGTCTTGGTTACGACAGTTTTATAGTAGGTTTTGAAATCAGGAGATGTAAATCTTCAACTTTGTTCTTTTTTCAATATTGTTTTGGCTACTCTAGATCCTTTGCATTTCCATATACATTTTAGAATCAGCTTGAGGATTTCTGCAAAAATGCCTGCTGGAATTTATACAGTGTTTGCATTGAATTTCAGATGAATTTTGGTAGTATTGTCATCTTAACAATATTGAGTCTTCCAATCCATGAACATGTAGTGTCTCTCCATTTATTTACATCTTCTTTAATTTCTCTCAGCAATATCTCATAGTTTTTAATGTACACGCCTTGAAATATTTTTTGGCTAAATTTAGTCCTAAGTACTTTATTCATTTTCATGCTAGTGTGAATGCAATTGTTTTCTTAATTTTATTCTCATATTGTTGCTAGTATATACAAATACAATACGTTTTTGTATATTGATCTTAAATCCTGTGACCTCGATGAGGTTGTATGTTACAAAAGTTTGTTTATGCATTCACCTATTGAAAGATCCCTGGTTGCTTCGAGTTTTTGGTGATTATGAATAAAGCTGCTCTAAGCATTCACATGCACATTTTGTGTGGTTATAATTTTTTGAATGAGTTCAGTAAATATCTAGAAGTGCAATTGTTGCGTTGTTTGGTAAGACTAACTTTTGGTTTTGTAAGAAATTGCCAAACTGTCTTTCAAAGTGGCTATTCCATTTTGCATTCCTAGGAGCAGTGGATGAGAGTTCTTTTTGTTTTGTTTTGTTTTGTTTTTTGAGACAGAGTCTCACTCTGTTGCCTGGGCTGGAGTGCCATGGTGTCAGCCTAGCTCACAGTAACCTCAAACTCCTGGGCTCAAGCGATCCTCTTGCCTCAGCCTCCTGAATAGCTGGTACTACAGGCATGCACCACCATGCCCAGCTAATATATATATATATATGTATGTATATGTATATATTAGTTGTCCAGCTAATTTCTTTCCATTTTTCAGTAGAGACGGGGTCTCCCTCTTGCTCAGGCTGGTCTCGAACTCCTGAGCTCAAACAATCTGCCCGCCTCGGCTTCCCAGAGTGCTAGGATTACAGACGTGAGCCACCACACCTGGCAAATGAGAGTTCTTGTTGCTCTGTATCCTCACTAGCAATTAATTCAGTTTAAAAATTTTTTAGCCATTCTAATAAGTATGTAGTGCTATCTTGTTTTAATAAGCAATTCCCTAATGCCAAATGATGTTTAACATCTTTTCATTTGATTATTTTCCATCTATGTATCTACTCTGGTGAGATGTCTATTCATATTTTTGCTCATTTAAAAAACTGAGCTGTTTTGCTTTCTTATTTTTCATTTTTAGGAGTTCTTTATGTATTTGCATTTAAGTCCTTTATCAGACATGTGTTTCTACAAATATTTTCCCCTAGTCTGTGTCTTGTCTTTCAGTTGACTTGTGTTCACAGTGTCTTTTACAGCACAGAAATTTTAAACCTTAATAAAGTTCAACTTATTATTTTTTTCTTTCATAGATCATGTTTATGTGTTCTATCTAAAAATTCATTGCCAAATCCAAGATCATCTAGATTATTTCCTATGTTTTCTTCTGGAACTTTTCTAGTTTTGCATTTTACATTTAGGTTTATAATTTATGTGGAGTTAATTTTTATGAGAGGTATAAGTCCGAGGTCCATGTTTCTACATATGGATGTCCATTTTTTCCAGCACCGTTTGTTGAAAAGACTGTCCTTTCTCCATTGAATTGCCTTTGCTCCTTGCCAAAGATCAGTTGATTGTATTTGTGTTGCTTTATTTCTGGACTCTCTGTTCTATTCCATTGGTCTGTCTATTTTTATTTATTATTTATTTATTTTTGCCAGTACCATGCTGTCTCCAGTACTGTAGCTTTATAGTAAGTGTTGAAACCAGGTGGTGGAGTCTTCCACATTTGTTCTTCTCCCTAGCTGTTCCAGGTCTTTGCCTTTCCATATAAACTTTGAAATCATTTTGTCAAAATTTAAAAAATAGCTTCCTGGTGTTTTATGATTGGGATTCCATTGAATCTATAGATCAAATTGGAAAGAATTGACATCTTAACAATATTGAGTCTTCTAATCCATGTGTGTGGAATATCTCTCCATTTATTTTGATCTTCTTTGATTTCTTTCATCAGAGTTTTGTAGTTTTCTGCATATAGGTCATGCACATATTGTGTTAGATTTATACCTAAATTCTCATTTCTTTTTGGTGCTATTGCAAATTGTATTTTTTACAAAAATTTATTATTATTATTATTATTATTTTATAGACAGGGTCTTGCTCTGTTGCCCAGCTTGGAGTGCAGTGGTATGATCATAGCTCATTACAGCCTTGAACTCGTGGACTCAAGCAATCCTCTCTCCTCAGCCTCCCTAGTAGCTGGGACTATAGGCACTAGCCACAATGCCTGGCTAATTTAAAAAAATTTTTTTTTTTGCTGTATTGCTCAGGAGGATGGTCTAGAACTCCTAACCTCAAGTGATTCTCCTGCCTTGGCCTCCCATAGTGCTGGGATTACAAGTGTCAGCCACTGTGCCTGGCCTGTTGTTTTAAACTTCAAATTCCAATTGTTAATTGCTAGTGAAGGAAAACAATAGACTTTTCTATAGTAAGTGTACAAATTTGCTGTATTTGCTTATTGGTTCTAAGAGATTTTTGGTGATTCTTTGAGATTTTCTACATAGACAATCATGTCATCTGCAAAGACAGTTTTATTTCTTCCATCACAATTGTTATGCATTTTATTTGCTTTTCCTGTCTTATTGCACTAGCTAAGACTTCTAGTACAATGCTGGTTACGACTGGTGAAAGAGGACACAATTACCTTTCTCCGGAAGCACTTAGGGGAAAGTGTCTAGTTTCTCACTATTAAATATAATAGCTGCAGGAGTTTTGTAGCTGTTCTTTATCAGGTTGAGGAAGTTTCTCTCTATTCTTGGTTTGCCAAGAGTTTGTCATGAATGAGTGTTGGATCTTGTCAAATGCTTTTTCTCCAACATTTAGTAAAATTATATGATTTTTTTTCTTTAGCCTGTTGATGTGGGGGGTTACATTGGATCATTTTTCAATGTTGAACCAGCCTTGCATATCTGGAAGAAGTCCCACTTGGTCATCATTTATAATTCATTTTATATATTGTTGCTTTCAATTTGCTAAGTTTTTTTGAAGATTTTTTACATCTATGTTCATGAGAGGTATTGGTCTGTAGTTTTCCTTTCTTATAATATGTTTATCTCATTTTGGTATTAAGGCAATGCTGACCTCATAGAACAAATTAGGAAGTGTTCTTTCTGCTTATATTTTCTGGAAGAGATTGTAGAGAATTGATATCATATCTTCCTTAAATGTTTTGTAGAATTCACCAGTGAAACTATATAGGCCTAGTGCTTTCTTTTAAAAAATGTTATTATTTATTCAATTTCTTGTATAGATATAAGCCAATTCAGATGATCTATTTCTCCATTCTGAGTTATAGTAGTTTGTGTCTTTCAAGCAATTGGTTCATAACATATAAGTATCAAATTTACGGATATAGAATATTTTATAATATTTATAATATAATATATAATATAATATAATTCTTTATTATCCTTTTAATGTCAGTAGGGTCAATGGTGACAATTCATAACATTTTAAAATGAACTTCTAAATTTTATCATAAGTAGTTATAAGGACTGTAATTTCCTGCCCTGATGGCTCATGCCTGTAATCCCAACATTTTGGGAGGCTTAGGCAGGAGGATGGCTTTAGCCCAGGAGTTTGAGGTTGCAATGAGCTATTATGATGCCACCGCACTCTAGCCTGGGTGACAGAGTGAGATCCTGTCTCCAAAGGAAAAGAAAAAAAAGGACTATAACTTCCTGCTTATTGTAAAATGTATTGCTTTTGTTGGAAAATTAAATTATTATATTACTTTTTTAAAATGTTTCTTATGAAATCTAAATTCCATATTAATTTGATATTTGTCATCATCTATATAAAGCGTGGAATGGCTCAATTGAGCTAATTAACATATGCATTACTCCACCTACTGCTATGGTTTGGATAGGGTTTGTTTGGCCCCACCAGGTCTCTTGTTGAAATTTGTTCCTCAGTGTTGGAGGTAGGGTCTGGTGGGAGGTGTTCGGGTCTTGGGGGTGGATCCTTCATGAATTGCTTCGTGCCATTCTTGTGGGAGTGAGTGAGAACTGGTTGTTGAAAAGAGTCTGGCATCTCCTCCTCCTCTCTCTCTTTGTCCCTTTCTCTCTCTCTTCCCCCCTCATATGTGATCTGCACATGCCTAGCTCCCCTTCACCTTCCACCATGGTGGAAGCTTCCTGAGGCCTTCACCAGAAGCAGATGCTGGTGCCATGCTTCTTGTATAGCCTGCAGAACCATGAGGCAAATAAACCTCTTTTCCTTATAAATTACCCAGTCTCCAGTATTCCTTTATAGCAACACAAAGGGACTAAGACACGTACTTATCATTTTTAGTGGTGAGAACACTTAACATTATTCCATTTTCTCCTTGAACTTGTAGTTCCATTTTGTTCCTCCCCCAGAATTTTATCTTAATATAACTTATTTTTATGCTCTAAAACCTTAACACTTTCTTACAACATAAAAAGCAACATTTTATTGGAAATGCATCTTGTTATGAATAGACTAGGTCTCCCTTTTAAAATCATAACTAGTTCAAATACCCATGGCTGAATATGACTTATTGCTTGAATGGCACAAGGTTCAACATCAATTCTGTTACTATTTTGATTTTCATAGATGTAAGTGCTAAGAAATCTTGTCTGCATACCTAAGTAGATAGGAGTGGAAAGTTTCTGTTAGAGAAATGTCACTCAATTCTCTGAATTCCTTCTGACTTAAATGCCAGAAATCACTGGGTGATCTTTCATCAAAAATTATTTTTAGATATCTGTAGTGAATAACTCTATTAGAGACTTCATCCATTTTGTTGAAAGCAATGAATTAGAAACTACTTGAACTGTGAGAAGATATTTTATTAATCAGTAGAGTCATTGCCCTTTCTCAAAAGTAACCTCAACATTTCAAATAAACCTTTGCCCGGCACCCTGGAAGTTTTGCATGGACAAGGCATCATTACAAGATTTCAGATGAAGGAGAAGTAAATTTCTTTTATAAAATGGGGAAAGGGTATATTCTGAAAGGGGAGGTGAGATGTGGGAACTTATAAGATACTTGGCCCCGTTATGCTCAAGTTTAGGACAGAATGCAGGTAGAGCCTGATACTCTGAAAATTATTTCCTTTTAACTACCTAGGTATTCCTTGGAAGCATTTTGTATACCTGGGAGTAGGTGCCCTATTTAGAAGACCTCGCTAAGGAAAAGGCAGGAAGGCATTCTTAAACATTAACGGCCATGTGAGTTGTATTTAACTCAGGCTAGTTTTGAGCCTCGTGAAGCATATGTAACTCACATGTCTCTTCACCTTGGGAGCTGTGAGAACTATTTTTCAAGTTGCATATAACTCACGCACAGAAAACAATAACAAATAACAAATTTTTCATTAAATTAGAAAGGCTTGTTTTGTTTTCAAAGTTTTTATTCTATTTTCGTGACAAAACACTGTGGCCCCAAGGAAAAAAATTTTTTTTTCTAGTGTGGCAGTCAGTGTGTTAATGACATTTGATAAGAGACCTGAAGGAAGGTAGCTATCTGGGGGAAGAGCACTCCAGGCAGAAGGAACCTCAAGAGCAAAGCCCTGAGGCAGGAGAGGGCTTGGAATGTTCTAGCATTGCAAGGAGGCCCGGCTTAGTTGCTGCAGAGTGAGGAAGGGAGAGTGTGGTAGGATCAGAGGTTGGAGAGGCGATGAGTGGCATATTAGGTCTCGGAGTCCAAGGTAGAAATTTGGGGTTGTGTTACGAGATGAGAAGGATGACTTTCCATTGGAGGATTCTGAGTTTGGGGGTGATCTGACCTGACTTCTACTTTGAAAGGTTCACTCTGGCTGCTGTGTTAATTATTACATGGAAATATTCTTGCATTTATCATTTCTGGGGAATTTTGCTAACGCTTTTCTGGGTCCACAGCTGTGGATGGCAGTTTTAGCTGTGCAGGATTATGAACATAATCGACCCCTGAGGAATTTGGGGCTGCCAGTTTGGCCTGGGTGTGGTTCTCTCTGCTTTATAGGCCTCAGAACTCTTGTATTCGAAAGGGAGTCGCCTCCTTCCTGGCTGCCTGCCCGCTGCGCTTGAGCCATAAACGCCAGGGTTTGGGAGGCAGGTAAGGGAGGCAGGGCCCAGTTGACGGCCTGCAGAGGCAGATGGTGGAATCACAGACAGAAGCTGTTGCAGGTCAGTTTCCAGGAAGCAAACTCTGCAGCTCAGATCCGTGTGTGGGAAGCTTATTGGGAAGTGCTCTTTCAAACATTACCTGTAAGGGGCGAGGGAAGCAGGAGTGGGCACACCGGAAGGGGACAATGGACTTCGAGGCCGTTGCAGCACAGCCTTGACCATCCTAAAGGAGAGTAACCCTTTCGAGTTTTCTCAATTGCAGCGTGCGGCCCAGGCCTCAGTGCCTTCCACATCAACCAGTGAACGGTTGCGGTGGCCCCTGGAAAAGGGATGTGCTTGGGTCAAGAGTCGTTCCTGGGACTTGGGGACTTCAGTTGTGAGCCCTCAGCTGCCAAGACTCCAGGCAACCTGGGGATGAGTGTCTCTGTCTTGAAGGGGATGTCTGGGGGGCACACCACAGGACCCGCTGCAGATGAGTGTCTGGAAGAGCCTGTTAGAGCTCGTCACCAACACCTCAACACCAGGCACCACCATTTTGAAGCTAACGAAACAGGCCAGAGACTGTGCAAATATTCTCTATCTGTTACTCGCCTTCTCACGTGTTAACTACAAAACACAAAAATGACTTTAACACTTATGCCTTATTTTCTAAGAGGGAGAGTATAAAACCTATTCTTAATTTTAAAAAGTCTTACCATATTTCAACAATAATTCACCATTATTGTTTGTGCTGCACATTATGTGTGTGTGTGTATTTTTTTTTCTTTTTTTTGAGACAGAGTCTCGCTCTGTTGCCTGGGCTAGAGTGTAATTCCATCAGCCTAGCTCACTGCAACCTCAAAGTCTTAGGCTCAAGCAATCATCCTGCCTCAGCCTCCCAAGTAGCTGGGACTACAGGTGCTGGCCACCACAGCTGGCAATTTTTTGTATTTTTGTAGAGATGGGGGGTGGTCCTCACTGTTGCTCAGGCTGGTCTCGAACTCCTGGCCTCAAAGCAATCCTCCTGCCTCAGCCTCCCAGCTATTAATAGAATTATAGGCATGAGCCACTGTACCTGGCCTATTTTTATTGTTTCGAAATAGTTGTTTTACTTCATAATAACTGCAGGGACTGTTAAGGCAATGACCAAATTCACTTCTCACCCATTCTGTGCACATTCTGTTCCCCTCATTGGTTCACACGTTATTCATTACCATGAAAATCTCTGTGCCTATGGCAATGAGAGGACTCAATTCATAACACTGAAATAATTTCAACCAAAATGAAGTACACTGCTGAGATAATGTAGTTTGCTTTGCTTGGGTGGTTCTGTCTTCCTGAGTTCATTGTGAAAGAAGTGTCTTTGACCACCCAGCAATAATGTTCCCTTATTCATAAAATATTGTTTCCAGAAATGAAATTGCTTGGAACTGAAACAACCAGATTTTGTAATGTGTGGACCAGATTCAAACCAATTATAAGAGGACATTTTAGAGACAATTGGGGAAAAATAAAATACATTAATGCAATGTGTTACTTTTCTTAGGAATGATAATGGACTTGTGGTCATGTTAAATGTAAGTCATTATATATAGGGATCAATATGAAATATTTACAGGTGAAATGATTTGAGGTCTGTGATGCCTTAAAATATTCCAGAAAACAGGGGGAATAGATGAAACGAGAATGGCAAAATGTTGAAGCTGGGTCATGGGTACGGGGGTGTTAATTTTTACCACTTTCTTGGCTTTGGTGTGTATTAGAAAATTTCCATAATAAAAAGTTTAAAAAACATATTTTTTTCCATGTCTGGTTTAAAATGTTTCATTTTACTGGATAGAAGCTAAAAGAATGGGTTGTCTAGCTCACTGCTGAACTTCTGGCATTGTAACTGTCCCAGTGTGGGGACGAGGCCTAGCCCAGCCTGCACAACTGCCCGGCTAGCCTGCACGCAATTGTGCTCAGCCTCCCAGCTGGCAGGGCCACCCCCTCTGGGGCTCAGGGTGAGCCCTGGCTGAGGAAGGGCGAGCTGACAGAACAAGCAGGCCTGGGTGCACACCTGGGGCACACCTGTCATTAGCTTTGTGATCTTCCATGTTGCTCACACTCTCTCAATCTCCTTTATCAACTGGGACTTGTTTGAGGGTTAGAAATAATGCACAGAAAGTAATTAGTATATAGCTGATGTCCAATCCAATGCTAATCATTATTGATAAAAAGCTGTTTGTTCTTCTGCCCTGGGAAGTATTCCTGCTTTGTCTCCATGTGGTGGGGGAAGTTTTTCCTGGGAGTTTTCTTGGTCTGGGAGGGAATGAGTCCCTGTCTTTGGATTTCATTCATGGGGTCTTGAATCACCCTGAACTTCTTCTTCTGCCTTTTAATCCTTTTATGCAAGTTTATTTACTACTCTGTCTTTAGGACTTGGGTTAAGAATTTGAAATACATGTTTACTTAAACATGAAGATTTCGGAGGAAGCTTAAAATGTATCTAAGAAATCATTTTGTTGTTGGGTGGCGAGATGCTGGTTTTTTGTTCCTTTGGGAGTTGCTGCCCCCAGGCCACGAGGCTAACCAAATAAGCATCACGGAGGATCCTGATTTCTTGGCCAGGGCTCTATCCCCTAAAATGAGGGAATCTGCTCCTAGGTGCAAAGTGTAGACAAATAATAATAATAATTTCATGCATTAATATTTTTCAATAGTAATAGTGTTTTTATTAACTTTTTTTGCTTGTCAAAGTCACACAACATGAACATCTACCCAATTCTTTTACATAATATTTAATTAGTTTGCTCCATAAGTACTTTTTCAGTTTTAAAATGCATATACTCATCATTTCCCTGGTTTATCCTGACGACGTGCCTCTGAGCTGGACAGGTGGGAAGGCTATCACTTGGCGACAGAGAAGGCCAAGGCGAAGGACTGCGTTCCAAACACAGGATCTCACTTCCACCTTGGGTTCCATCCATTAATTAGACCCAGGCTTTTCCGTGGGCAGATTATAATCCACCCATTGATCTTAAAGGCACGCCTGGTTAATTTCCCAGCTGACAACTGCCACCTGCTCCCTCCCCATGGGAATTTCCCAAGGGGAGCCTGGCCAGCATTGACTCAGACAGCCCACACCTCGCCCAGCCTTCCAACAGCCACCCTGCACCCGTCTTGATCACACTTGAAGGAAATCAAAAGTAACACCTTCTTGGGAAAGGGCTCGGGCCTCTCGCCATAGATGATACCGCCGCCCACTCAGCAGCTGGCGTCTTGTCCATTCAGACTCACGGATCCCTGGTGCTCCGTGGGAGTGACAGACTTTGAGTCTCGGAGTAATCCCCGACTCCTTTGCTTGGGGATAGCAACAGAGAACACGACACTTGCTTCTCTTCCTTGGAGTCAATAGGTTCTCTCTATAGGTTCCGAAGTCAAAGCTTTCAGCAGACAGCCTTCCATCGACCGGCAGCGCTTCCTTGTCTTTGGGTTGCAGCTGGATGCTGACGCCAGCTCCCACTTACGAGCATATACGTGTGCCAGGCACCGTGCTGAGCAAGGCGGTCAGTCTGCCAACAGTAACAGAGCCCCTGGGAATACAGTGTGAAGGAAGCTTTCCTGACGCTTATAATTCACGGAGGTGACAGCCACGGAACAAGGGCTTAGTTGAACAATTAGGAGGGACAAAGCGCTGGGAAGAGAAGCCCAGGGCACTTTGGGAGTCTATAGCCGACATGACTTGATTCAGTCCTCCCAATAGCTCTGGGGAGTAGGCATCCCTCTCCCTTATTTTTCAGACAAGACAACCGAGGCTGAGAGAGTTTAAGTAAATTTCTTAGTGAAGGGGAGTGCTGGGATTGGCCTTGGTGAGTGGCTACTCTCACTTAGTGCTACTTAATGCTCATATGCAGAAACAAAGCTACTCACCATTGTTGGAAGTGTTCATCTTCTGTAAATTTAAACTTGGACACATTGTTCTTACTGTAAAGATCAAAGTTCTTACTTCTATGGAGAGGTTTCAGGGAGCTGTGAGATTTCTGAAACTGTATGCAAATTTTAGTGGGTACATGCATGTATTTCTGGGGTGAAAGTCCCTAGATCACACCATGTTCTTTGGGGACCAATGACACCAAAAGGTTAATACCCACTGCATTGGCCCACGTGTTCACAGCCCTGCACCCGACTCTGTTCTCAGCCCACCCAGCAGGCAGCTGAACAATCCCAGTGCAGAAAGAGGGGGTGTTCATTGGTCCCACATTTTTGCAAGTTGTCAGTGGTGGTGGTTGAGGGTCCCTCCATGTCTCAGTCTTGTCCCTCTCCCTTCCCTGCCAAGCCCCATGGTTGGGTACGTAGAACAGGAAGTATGTCCTGGGGCACCAGGAACCTTGTCCTAATACACCTCTCGCATGTGTTCAGCGGGGCCCGATAAGCCGGCATTTTGGATTTACAGATATTGCGTCAGTTTCCTGGGCTGCTGTAACAAAGTGCCACAAACTGGGTGGCTTAAAACAACAGAAATGTGTCCTCTCACAGTTCTGGGGCCAGAAGTCTGAGATCAAGGTGTTCAAAGGCTCTAGGGAAGAATCCGTCCTTGCCTCTTGCCAGCTTCTGCTGGTGGCTGCCCACCCTTAGCATTCCTTAGCCACTTCACTCCTCCTTCTGCCTCCTCACGTGGCAGTCTTTCCTCTGTCTCTGTGTCTCTCATGGCCTTCTTATAAGGACACCAGTCATTGGATTTAGGGCCCTTCAAGACTGTGACCTTAACTAATTACATCTACAAAGACCCTATTTCCAAATAAGGATTCATTCATTTAGTGATTCGTTCATTCATCCTAAAAATACTGAATGCTTGATATGGGCAAGGAATGGAGAGGGAAAAAAATGCATCAGATAATGCCCCTGCCCTAAAGGAACCTGCGATCTCACAGGGGAAATGAACCGGCACAGCATACCTGTACTCGGGGCAGAAAGGGATGAATGTCCCACTCCCGGTGTTGGGCGGTGGGAACCCTGAGCATATGTCTACCCCAGAGATGGATCAGGAAAGGCCTCTTGAAAGTGGAGATATTGGTACTAGGTTTTCAAGGATGGATGTGATAGAAATGTAGAGAAGGGAGAAGAGGGGCAGGGGGACTGCAGAACAAAGACACCAAGGTGGGAGATGATGAGGCTGGAACGGGACGTGGCGTGGTTTGGCTGGAGCAGCGTGAGCCTTAAGTGACTGGATTGTTGGGGGCCTCGGCTGCCGGGCCAAGCAAGTTGGACTCTGGATTTTAATGCCGGGGCCATGGGGTGTCACAGGAAGGTATTGAGCTATGACAGGCAGGATTAGAGTGGTGCTGTAAGAAGGCTAACCGGACTGCAGAGGGTATGAGGGGAGGAAGAAATGGACAGGGAGCCAGTTAGGTCACAGCAAGAGGGGACCAGAACTGGAAACCGGACAGAACCCTGTGAACGGGCTGAGAGTGGATAAACAAGCACGAGCCAGAGGACGAATCGGAGCAGCACTGGGCAAATCGCTGGATGAGGCCAAGTGGTTTTGATTTTTGTTTTTAAGTTGGAAACATTTAGGAACCTAACATTTATTTTTAGTCATGCTTTCTGTTATGCAATATTTTATACACACAAAGGAAGATAGGTAATGCGTATGTAAATTAGGAAGCATAGAGTCAAATAGGCACCCTTGAACTTAGCGTTGATCACCTCGGTGCCTGGCCTCAGACCCTGTCCCAACCTGAATTTCATATTGATCATTTTCATGCTTTTTTCTCATAATTTTACCTTATGTGTTTGTATCCCTGCGATGTTCTTGTGTTTTGTTGGTTTTGAGCTTTATAAAAATGGTATCATACGCATTACCTATCTCTCCATGTATTTTTTTTCATCCAACACTGTGTTTCTTAAATTCATCCATGGTGGGTGGTTTTGCCTTTAAGAGAGGTGGAAGGGATGACAAGTGCTATCTTGGACCTTGCTGCTGCTTCAGGGCTGGGTGGCACCTCAGGCTGGAGGCAGCTAGGGAGGGAGATATCGCGTCTTGTGCGTGGCACCGGGCAGGCATTTCAGAGGAGCAAACTTAATCTTCTCTCTATGCCAGCTCTGTCCCGAAGAGCAGCTCCTGCCTAACGGTGACAGAGGGTCAGGCACCATAGTAACACACTCTGCGCCAGGAGGCTCCGTCAAGAGGACGGCAGCTTACAGATTAGACACTTGTTAGGGAGTGATGGAGGAGGAGCTGAAGGTTTATACTTCAGAGAACATCTCACTTCCTCCTGGTCACGGGGTGAGAATATTCTTCCAGTCCTGTGACTCTGTAATATTCACCCCAAAACTTGGTGGCTTAAAAACATCATTTAGTTTGCTCACAAATACGCAGTCTAGGCAAGGATAACTTGTTCCTGTTCCACTCTGTGTCGAATGGGGTGGCTTAAGGGCTGGGGCTGGGATCATCTGAAGGTTACTCGTTCACTTGTCCGGGACCTGGACTGGGAAGACGCAAGACAGCTGAGGGCTGGGATGGTTGGACTTCCTTGGGCAGCTCCTTCTCCACGTGGTCTTTCTACGTTGTCTCTCCATCCTAGCAGCTCTGAGGGCCAATGTTCTTAGATGGTGGCTTATGGATACCGATGTATATGTCCTAAGAGAAGGAGATCCAGAAGGAAGCTGTATTGCCTTTTCTGTCCTGGCCTCAGAGCTCACATAGCCATACTTGATTGGTAGAAGAGTTGCAAAGGTGCACACAGGTTCAAGGTGAGGGAACATAGACCCATCTCTTGAAGGGGAAGTGTCACTATCCCTCTCTAAGGATGTGACATATATTGCTGTCCTTGGAAAATAGTCTGTCACAGACTCTGACTTGGGAGAATGAAAGGCCTTGATATGATTTCTCAGGAATTTGCATATGCAGAAGTAACAGCCTAGAAAGTAATCAGTCAGACATCAGGGGTCTGGGGTCTAAGATGCTTCCCTCGGAGGACTTCTGCTTCAGAAACAAAGGAAATGGCATCAGCCCACACAAACTGGGCTTGACTTGTGTGCCTGACGCTCACCGGGCAAGTAGCATTTAATTCAAACAACATAATGAGTTTTGAGCTCCCATTTCACGAGAGGCACCGCGGTAGCTATCGGTGTACACAAACAGCGTGGCATGCGTGTCCTGGGCTGCTCACAAGCTCTTACTGACAATCGTGACCAGTTATGGGAAAGCAAGGTGGTGGGAGACAAGAAAAGGGATAGAGAGGCAAAGGAAGAAAGAAGAAATAAGCCCGAAGACAGAAAGGAGAAAGAAAAAGATGGAAAGAAGACTTAAAAAAATTTTCCATTTCTGTCTGAGTTTCTAACTTTTCTGCTCTAATATACTTTTTGAGCTCTTTCTCCACAACCTTATACACACAATTTTAACTTAGGAGGTTCTTAGGAAAAATTTGCAATAATCTGCTGTGTAGACAACATTTTTTTTTTTTTAAATCTAAATACTCAAACTTCAAGACTCCTTTTTGAGGTAAGCTTCAAATCCCTACTGGAGATCTTCACAATTTGCACATTGTGGACCAGTGACTCATTGTTTGTTTCCTCGTGTTCAAACCCTTGGGACTCCAACCTCCAACATACAGCCTACCTGTGGCCTCTCCTGTGGGTTCTGTTACAGACAGACGGGACTCCCATTGTGGGGCTTGAGCAAGGAAGGTGACTCCTACTCAGAGTATGGCCTCGTTCTGTGTCATGGGAGAGAGGCTGGATGCTCAGTTTATCTGCAGCTCCACGGAACCTTTCAGCTGTGGGACTGAAGAAGGGAAGGGGTGCTGGGGGCTCATGTGCATCTGGCGCTCTCTCTAGCTCAGGGCCCTTCCAGGCATTTCCACTGCCAGCCCCTACTGCTTCTGCTGGAAGGTCAGTCTGGGGCCCATCTGAAGGTCCGCAGAATTGGTCCCCTGAGCTGAGGAGGCTTCTGACATTTCCAGTTTTTAAAATAATATAATATATATATATAACATCTAATATTACTTATTGTGATAGAATTCACATACCATACAATTCACTCATTTATTTATTTATTTGAGACAGGGTCTCACTCTGTCACCCCAGCTACAGTGCAGTGGTGTGATCATAGTTCACTATACCTCTAACTCCCTCAAACTCCTGGGATCAAGTGATCCTCCTGCCTCAGCCTCCTGAGTAGCTGGGACTACAGGCACGCGCCACCATGCGTGGCTAATTTTTCTACTTTTTGTAGAGCTGGGGTCTCGCTCTTACTCAGGCTGCTCTCGAACTCCTGACCTCAAGATATCTGCCCACCTCAGCCTCCCAGAGTGCTAGGATCACAGGCGTGAGCTACTATGTTTCCCCGAAAATAAGACCTACCCATAAAATAAGCCCTAGCAGGAT